>SJYQ01002317.1:789960-821757 GCA_006410935.1 Redunca redunca | reverse complement strand
GAAACAGTGGAAACAGTGTCAGACTTTATTGGGGGGGGCTCCAAAATCACTGCAGATTGTGATTGCAGCCATGAAATTAAAAGATGCTTACTCCTTGGAAGAAAAGTTATGACCAACCTAGATAGTATATTCAAAAGCAGAGACATTACTTTGCCGAGTAAGGTCCGTGTAGTCAAAGCTATGGTTTTTCCTGTGGTCATGTGTGGATGTGAGAGTTGGACTGTGAAGAAGGCTGAGCGCCAAAGAATTGATGCTTTTGAACTGCGGTGTTGGAGAAGACTCCTGAGAGTCCCTTGGACTGCAAGGAGATCCAACCAGTCCATTCTGAAGGAGATCAACCCTGGGATTTCTTTGGAAGGAATGATGCTAAAGCTGAAACTCCAGTACTCTGGGCACCTCATGCAAAGAGTTGACCATTGGAAAAGGCTCTGATGCTGGGAGGGATTGGGGGCGGGAGGAGAAGGGGACGACAGAGGATGAGATGGCTGGATGGCATCACGGACTCGATGGACATGAGTTTGGGTGAACTCTGGGAGTTGGTGATGGACAGGAGGCCTGGTATGCTGCGATTCATGGGGTCGCAAAGAGTCAGACATGACTGAGCGACTGAACTGAACTGAACTGAACTGAAATCCAAGGGAATCATTTCTGGATTACCTGAGAAAAGAGTGCAGAGCAAAGAGAAAGCCTAGGACCCTATCTTCAGAGATACCAACATTGAAATGTTGAGAATGTTGAGCGAGAGAAGAAAATCAGCAATGTGTGGTCATGTCAAGAAATCAAAAAATGAAGAGTTTCAAGAAGAAAGGAGTAACCAGCCCTGCTGAAAGTTCTAGTTTAAAAAAAAAAAAACAGAAAATAAAAAACGAAGAATACAAGAGCATTGAGACCTTAACCGTTATCCCAACACACGTTTCACAATCATGATCTCTTTTTAGCCCTCCTTGTAATGTTTTTAGTTAGAAAATGATTGAGGTTTTTTCTTTAATGTGAAATTTGAACATTTTAAAGAAATTTGGCTTCCAAAAGGTCAAGAAGCCCAGCTAGTTTATGCAAGAACTAGTTGAAGAACCCAAGACCCTGGGGACTTCCCTGGCGGTGCAATGGTTACGACTCCAAGCTTCCACTGCAGGGTGCATGCATTTAGTCCCTGGTTGGGAAACTAAGACCCCCACATTACAGCAGGGAAGCCAAAATAAATAATAAAAAAGAACTCAAGACCAGGATTATTTATTTAAAGAACATACTTTAAAGCACTGGAAATAACTGAAGGTTTATGGAGGGAGCATGCCTGTGTGTGGCTTCACTAGCTGGTTTGAGAGTCGATGTACACTTGGCAATGTCTTTCAAGTGTGGAACAAGACCAAGATTACATGACTGGGATTTCTTGCAAGTTTCCTAAGTGTCTTCTCCCCTTCATTGACAACACCTAGAATTCTTAACACATTTTTCCTCATAGAACTCCATTTCTCAACCTATCTTAGGCAATGAAATAATCCTACTAATCCTGCGGGACATGAATATTAATTAATAACTTTATTCAAGAGAAAGGTCAGTTACAAACATTTATTAAGCATGTTCTTACTGGTAAAATAAGCTTTCTCTGCTCTCTTTCAAAACACAAAGAATGAAATGATCTCATCTAAACTCTGTGGATAAGCAGTTGTGTGACCTTGAATGATAAGACTTTACCTTTCCTGTACTTAGGTGTTCTTATCAACAAAACACAGGGGATAAGTCAGATGATCTCTACTTCTTCAAATAGTTTATGATTTAATGTTATAGTTAATTAGGTTTCCTTCTGTCCACATATTTAAATTTGATCAGTAAGAGAAGAGAATCCTAAAGGAAGTCAAGAAACACAGGAATGAATTTAGGTTCACCATCAGGTACAGCTGTAGTAACTGTTCCCATATGTTAAATAAGGTGGTAACTTTCAGGCTTACCTCAGTCAGGGTTGTTATGATGACTGAACCCCATAAGTGCAATTATCTCTAAAGCAGGTATTTGAAACAGGGGTACATATCCCTCCCAACAAATAACAGGCTGAGTTCCTGTGATTTATCCTTTGGGCGTGTGACTTGTTAGTCTTGTTTAAGTAGATTTTGGTATTGGAACTTGCTCAAAAGGAGAATGGAGACAAAAGTCCTGTTATCTGCATTGAGGGCCTATCTTTGAATGTGTACAAATAAAGGGAGAAAGGAAAGAAGACGGGGAAGAAAGAGAAGGAAGAAAAAAAGAAAGGAGGTCTTCCCTGGTGGTCCAGTGGCTAAGACTCCCTGCTCTCGATGCAACCGGCCCAGATCCTGCATGCCACAACGAAGACCCGGTGCAGCCAGATAAATAAATAAATATTTTTAAAAGAGAGTGGGAAGGACGGAATTCATAGGCAGAGGAGGAGGAAAGGCCACGGCGAGGCAGGCTTAGAAAAATAAAAGGCGAGTTCGGAGAAGTAACAACCGTGCGGAGGGGAAGTAGGCAGCAGGGAGGAAGGGAGCGAGTTAGCCTGGGGCAAGAGCGGGGGCGGGGGTGGGGGCTGGCGACTGAGCGGCTAGCCCAGGCACTGGCCCGGCGGGCCCCGGCGGAGGAAGGGAGGAGAGGGGTGGGGCTTGGCGAAGGGCAAAGGCGGGGCAAGACTTAAAAGGGAGATGACCCCAGCTGGTTGACACCGACCTCTGCCTCCGACGCCCAGGGCCAGAGGACCCGACCAGGGAAATCAGGGAAGGGCCGCAGCTGAGGCAGTCCGCGGGCTCCGGACGCGGGCGCAGGGACTGGAGAGGGGAGATCCCTGGGGGCGCCCGGCACCCTGCCGCCATGTGCGAGCTGTACAGCAAGCAAGAGACCCTGGCGCTGAGGAGAAAGCACATCGGGTAAGGGCTCCCCTGCCCAGACGAGAGGCGCAGAGAGTGGGAGTCACCAGGTCACCGGCGCAGCGAGCGGAGAGCTGAAGCGGGGCCGGGAGCTGGCTGGCTGGGGTCCCGCGGGGAGCTGGACTTGCCCTTGCCCTCCGCACCTGCAGGCGCGCGCCGCCGCCCGCCCTGAGCGCCCCGCCGCGCCCGCGCCCCGGGGGCTCCCTTGCAGCCCGGGCTCGGGTGATCCCCGCGCTCTGCAGCCCGCGGAGAGGGTAAGGGCTGCGGGCCGGCTGGACGAATTGACCAGGAGGGTTGATAGCCACTGAAGAACACCGTTCCAGGGCTGGGCTCTGGAAGGGGAGAAGGGTAGTTCTCCGCCACGCCCACCTACTCGAAAGTTTTCCGTAACTGTGAACTCTGAAATACTTTTGACAGTGGCTATGAAAACTCATTCTGACAGCTTTTGTTGAAAGCGAACTCTTCCTTCTTGCACGCTTCGTTAAGAAGTAAAAGGTTAATCTAGCCAGTGGAGGGGGGCGGGGGGGGGAACGTTGACACTTTTTAAAGGGTAAGACGCCCATACTCACTTTGGTCTCCCCAGATGTGCCCGCGCTACAACGTGAAGATGCAGGGTTCTCTCGGGTCTGTTTTCGCTTTACTCACATTAATAGTATAAAAGATTTGGTGAGTGAGCGTACAGGACCCATGTCAGACCTGGGCTCTGGTCCTAGAAGAGTGTCAAGTTACCTTGTGATCTCTGTCACATTAAATTCCTCTTCTATGAAAATCTGAGTGGCAAGGTGGGAAGTACATTAACAAAGAGGCAAGGTCAAGTCCACAGTTTTCAGCCCACATTCAGAAGGAAGAATTTTTCTGGATTTTAACTTGTAGTTAATAAACTGACAACTGAATTTGAACCAATAAGAAATTTTCATTATTAGTTTCATTTTAGCTGATGACAATTTTAGGCATTTTAAAAATTTTATTACTTATTCACAATAATTACAATAGTTTCTAAACTATTGTGTATCAATTTAATACATAACTACTTACCCTCTAAACTACCTCCAGTGCACATGGGAACATGTTTTCTGTGCATGCAAAGCCACCAAAATAAAACTATATTTGGGGAGCTTTTCTGGGACTCCTTGCTTCAAGTGCAGGGAGCTTGGTTTCAGTCTCTGATTGGGGAACTAGGATCGCACATTTCCTCATGGCATGACCAAAATTAAATAAATAAATATAAATAATAACAATATATTTTGCTTAGTTTCTAAACATCCATGGAGCCAAGATCAGAAATGTTTGTAATGTTATCATGTTGCTAAAACTTGTACAGCCATCCAAGTAACCATAAATAGGGATGACATTTTATTAGACTCAAAAGAGTGGGTTAAAAGGCTAGAATAATAATTGGATCGTATTATTTAAGAATGGAAAATCCATTTGCTGCAGAACAAGAACCAATTAAAAGACATGAAAATAATCTGTAAAATCTCCTGCACACCATTTAACAGTAAGTTTTTTGTAGTAGCTTTTAGTGCTATTCATTTCTTTACAAGTAGGTTTGAGGGAGAGATTAGATGACAAGCAAGCTCTATTTTGGGCAATGGCATAAGACGGTCTTCTTTTTTTTTCTTCCAATTTTGTTGGTATGTAATTGACATACAGTACTGTATTAAGTTTGAGTTTCGCAGCATAACGATTTGACTTACATCATGAAATTACTATTACAGTTAAGTTTGGTGAACATCCATCATCCCATTAATACAAAATTTAAGAAATAGAAAATCCCCTAGGATTTGCTTTCTTAACAACTTTCATATAAAACATACAGTGTGTTATAATCAATCATGTTAAAAGGTAAGACGCCCTTACCATGTTGTACATTTAAATTATATCCATAGTACTTATTTACCTTATAACTGGGAGTTTGCACCTTTTGACTATATTCATCTGATTTCCCTGCCTCCCAGCTCTTCCCAAGAAGTGTAATCTCTTTTTTCTGTGAGTTTATTTTTGAAGTATAATTCACCTACAACACTGTGTTAATTCCTACTATACAACATAGTGATTCAATATTTCCATACATTTCAAAATGGTCACTGTGGTAAATCTAGTTACAATCAAGACAAAACTCTACTTCCAAATTCTGGTTTTCTCTCTTATTGGCTTAACCAAGCTTCTTAATTTTTCTGTGCCTGTTTTCTCACCTGTAAAAGTGAGAATGATAATAACTCCTCTTATATTATTGTAGCAAGGATTACATGAGATAATATTTGTGATAGCTATCAGTTCTTAATATATAGGAAGGCTCAAAAAAATTGTTTTTTTTTTCTTAGTTGAACAAAATTTTCCAAAGGAAAATTAGTTATTGGTTTGTGTAATTAGAGCTGTCAGAGTTGATCCATGTGCCTCTAAAAAGTATTGTCAGATCGTGGTAAATTTAATATAACAAGCATAAGAAATGTGAGCAATGTCACGGATGGGGGATTAAGGTAAAAGTCTCCAGGCTAATATGAAATTTTTTAAAAAAAGTATGTCACCTAGGTTGTGTTTTCCCTTTCTTTTATGTAATTGTAATTTTCCACCCATCGTGACCTTGACTGAGAAGCGAAAACACTGAGCAGTCCTACCAGACCAAAGTGTCTCCTTTCATTATTTCTAGGCCTTCATGCAAAGTTTTCTTTGCTGCGGATCCCATCAAAATAGTGCGAGCCCAGCGGCAGTACATGTTTGACGAGAAAGGTGACCAGTACTTGGATTGCATCAACAACGTTGCCCATGGTAATGCGCTGTCTTTGTTGTGCTTTGAAGGATACATTTATGGATTAAGGCAGCCTTGGCACCCTTAATATTTGTCCCAGGATTTGCAGTGGCTGCAGTTCCTTGGCTGAACAGGGCCCTTAGTCCTAGGCTGGGAAAAGCTAGAACAAAATGTGGGAGAGGAACAGGATCAACTTTTCTGTTTTTTTTGCTTCAGAATCTGCCTCACTTCCCAGGCATTTCGAATTGTAACTCATTTTGAGGACTTTTGTCTTTTAAATTTTAGTGGGACACTGCCACCCAGAAGTGGTCAAAGCTGCCCAGGAACAGATGGAACTACTAAATACAAATTCTCGATTCCTCCACGACAACATTGTTGAGTATGCCAAGCGCCTCTCAGCAACCCTGCCGGACAGACTCTCTGTTTGCTATTTTACAAATTCAGGGTAGGTTTCAAGGCTTTTCCAGCCATCCCCATTCCCATGAATCTCCTTGTTTCCTCTCTCACACGTCTTTTCTATTTTGGTTGCTGGTGGAGGAGGAATATCTAAACAGGTTTCCTGAGACTCTTACTAATGATGCTGCATGGGGGACCTGACCTCCTGGTTCTTTCACTTGGGCCCACCAGCTCCTTGGAGATAAGATACCTGACATCGTGTTCCAAGGCTCTTGATGCAGCCTGTAACTGCAGTCCCATGATTAACATGTGCGTGTCACTCAAGACTTTTTACTACCACGCTTCTTTGGTGATAGATGGGGAAGGTACACCAGTAGGGATCCCTAAACATTTCCCCAGCACAAACACAAAGGAGGAAGGGATAAATTCAAGTGAATAGATATGTTACAACTTTTAAATTCTGTAAATTCAAATGATTGTATCCCATTCTGTTGAATATTATGCAGACATTAAAAAGTATGTTTTGGGGGGAACTCCCTGACAGCCCAGTGGTTAGGACTTCAAGCCTCCACTTCAGAGAGCCTGGGTTTGATTCCTGGTCAGGGAACTAAGATCCCACAAGCCGGGAAGTACAGCAAAAATTTTAAAAAAAATGTATGTTTTTGAAAATACATGTTTAAAGACAGGTGAAAAGCTTACTTATTGGGAGGAAAGCTGTCTATACAGCACAAACTCATTTTTAAAATGATATATTTGTATATATATACTAAAACTAAAAGAGATTCTGTGATTCCTTTTCTTTCTGGCCGTGCCTGAGGCTTGTAGAATCTTAGTTCCCCACCAGGGATTGAACCCAACCCTCTGCAGTAGAAACTCGGAGTCCTAACCATCGGACTGCCAGGAGAGTTCCACACTTCTCTTTTCAATAAAACCCAATTTATAACCAGAAAATTGTTCTTTTTTTTTTCTTTGTAAAGAATTAAGACATTTTAGGATCGAATTTGTTGTTGTAAAGCATTTTTGCCTTCAATGAATTAAATGACATAGTATTTGACTTTCCCTTCCAAAGAATCCTATGCTGTCAAAGAATGATTAGCCTTAAAAAGCACTGTCACCAAAGACTGGAGGTGACAGAGCCTGGAATAGTATTAATACAAAGAACATTCTTGAAGTCAACCAGGCTTCAGTCAACACTGGCTCTACCTCTTCCTAACCGTGAGAACTTATCCTTGTTACTAACCTCTCTGAGGCTTCACCCATAAGATGACAATACTTGCCTTGAAGAGTAGTTATGAGAATCAATATAAGTAAAACAGTATACTTGGCACGTGATAAAATGCTGCAAATGATTACTTTTCCACCTGTGTCCGAGTAGTATATCTAGACTCTCTACAGCAGATAGAAAGATTACGATCCTCATTTTTTAAAAGTCTCATTTATCTACCGATCTATTTATTTTTGGCTGCGCTGGGTCTTTGTTGCAGCTTGGACTTTTCTCTAGTTGAAGCGAGCAGGGGCTGCTCTCCAGTTGGGGCATGGGGGCTTCTCGCTGTGGTGGCTTCTCTTGTTGCATAGCATGAGCTCTAGGTACACAGGCTTCAGTAATCGCAGCAAGTGGGCTCAGTAGTTGTGGCCCATGGGCTTAGCTGCTCCTTAGCAAGTGGGATGGAGAAGGCAATGGCAGCCCACTCCAGTGTTCTTGCCTGGAGAATCCCAGGGATGGGGGAGCATCTCTGGGGTCGCACAGAGTTGGACACGACTGAAGCGACTTAACAGCAGCAGCAGCAGCATGTGGGATCTTCCTGGGCCAGGGGTTGAACCCCTGTCTCCTGCATTAGCAGGAGGATTCTTCACCATTGAGCTACCAGGGAAGCCCTGATCCTCATTTTCCAGTTAAGGAACTAATCAAGTATTAGGTCAGCACAACACAGTTCAGTGGCCCTCCGGTTAGTGGGACCGTAGACTCCAATTCCTCCCATTGAGATCACACTTAATATAGGTTTCTTGGGCTTCTCAAAGTTAGTCACCTGTGATGTGGCTGAACTGGGCCAGAGTCTGAAATGAGCAGAATATCCTTAATTTGTGCTGAGTTTCCTCATGCATCTCATTCTTTTTTGAAGACGCCTGGGGAACTTAGGAGGATGATGTGAGATGGCTGGTTGGGCAAGATTGAGGGGGAAAACAGGACCTCAACTTATTTATTTATGCAGTTCTGTGTAGTTGAAATCCTCAACTTTGAAAATAGCATTTCAAAAGATTTTTAAAGAGCTTATGTCACATTGTTCCTCTCTCTCTGCTATCTTAATAGATCGGAAGCCAATGACTTAGCCTTACGCCTGGCTCGGGAGTTCAGAGGCCACCAAGATGTGATCACTCTTGACCAGTAAGTCTTGGACATGAAACTTCTCAGCAGAAAATCCTTCAGAGATGAAAACACATTAATCCTATATACACTAATACCAGAAGTATGTACAGAGGAGGCTGGATGGCACAAGGATTTTTTTTTTATTATTATGTTTAAGATTTCAAGGCCAACTCAGGCCTAGAGAACACTTAATTCTTTCCAAGCACCTGGAGGCTCTTTCGGGTCCTGTGGACATGGTCTCATGGGCTTTGTATGAATTAGAATTTACTTTCACACATTAACTATTTATTGAGCCACTGCAATGTGATTATCCACTGTAATTAATTTAAAAGAGAGTAATTTAGAGCAAATTTTGAAGACTACAAGCAGCCAAGTTAAAAAAAAAAGGTTTTGTTTTTTTGGCTACATTGTACAGCATGCAGGATCTTAGTTCCCCCACCAGAAATCAAACCCAGACTTCCTGCATTGGGAGCAGAAGTCTTACCCACTGGACTGCCAGAGAAGTCCCAAATTCATTACAATTTGAGCAAGAAGTTGGACAACTTCTATCTTAACTGAGACTTCTTTTTAATTGTTTCTGCCTGCCCACCCCACTAATCTCACACACAGAGAGTTGAACTGAACATGTACCTCATTTCTTGCCCATCTATAGTCTTCTCTTGTTTTATGTGTTGGTTGATGTAGTCTTTCCCTATTGTTACTGTAGCAAATTATCACAAACATAGTGGTTTAAAGCGACATGAATTTATTCTCTTTCAGTTCTGGAGGTTGGAAGTCCAAAATGGGCCTCACTGGGCTAAAAGTTAGGTGGCAGTAGGGCTATAATCCTAGAGACTCTGAGGGAAATGTGTTGCCTTGCCTCCAGCTTCTAGAGGCTGCCTGCCTTGCTTGGCTCTGGGCCCCTTCATTCACCTTCAGAGCCGGCCACGCCATCACTCCAGCCTCTGCTTCCATCACTTCCCTGTCTCTGACCACCATCCCCCTGCTGCCTTCTTTCCCTTATAAAGACTCTTGTAGTAACATTGGACCCTCCAGGATTATCACTCCATTTCATGATGCTTAATCACATCTGCACGGTCCCCTTTGCCATATAACGTATTCTCAGGTTCTGAGGATTGGAACGTGGGCATCTTTGGGGAGGGCAGGCATGATGCTGCCTATCACAGAATGGACACTGTGACTGCCCTCTATGCCCGGCTACCACAGGCAGCACTGCAGTAAGAACCCTCAGACATGTGCCTTTGTGGACCTTTCTGAGGATCTCTTAGGAATAAGCACCCAGAAACAGGATCGCCAGGCCATAGGGTACTGTAAACATTATTGATTTGACTAAATGCTCCCAGGTCGGTCTCCAGAGTGGTTGAAACACTCTACCCAGTGCATGAAATGTTCCATTTCCCCATATCCTGGGCAAAGCCTGAGAGTACTGTGCCTTTTTTTCCTTTAATAGTTTCTGGTCTAATAAGTATAAAATAATATCAATGTTGTTTTTATTTGCAACTTTCTAATTATGAGATTGAGTATCTCTTCGTATACTTATTATATATTTGTGACTCCCCTTCTGAGAATTAGCCTCACTAGTGGCTCAGATGGTAAAGAATCTGCCTGCAATGAGAGAGGCCAGGTTCAATCCTTAGATTGGGAAGATCCCTTGGAGAAAGAAATGGCAACCCACTCCAGTATTCTTGCCTGGAGAATCCCATGGACAGAGGAGCCTGGCGGGCTATAGTCCATGGGGTTGCAAAGAGTCAGACACAACTAAGCGACTGACCCACTTTTTTTCTGAGAATTATCTGTTTATATTCTTTACCCAGTTTTTCTGTTGGGATTCCCATCCTTGTTTTTGTGGTTGCATGCATAGACTGGATCAGAGGATCTCAGCCTAGACTGTGTTTTAGAAGTACCTGGAGAAATGTTCTTTTTATAGTGCCAGAGCCCAGGCCTCACCCCAGACCAGTTAGAGAGTCTCTAAAGGCAAAGTCCAGGAAACCAGGTTTCCCAAGTGATTCTTTATGCAAACAGACCATTTTGGAAGTTAGCCTCTTTTATTTGAGACATTACAAGTACTTTTTCCCAATCTATCACCTGCCTTTTAACTTTGTCCATGGCATCCATCTACCAAACAATTTTTGATTGAATCATATGGCAAAACCAATACAGTATTGTAAAGTAAAATAAAAAAATTTTTTTGATTGAATCAAAAAGTTTTCATTTTCATCCTATGGTTTGGTTTTCTAAGTTTTGTTAAAATCTTTCCCCCTATACATACCCATCACCATCCCTCAGATCACAAAGATGCTCTTCATTTTCTTCTACTGTGTATGTATCTGCTCCTCAATTAACTCCACCTAGAGGCCACTGTGTTGCCATTTACCTATGGCTGACTCATTGGAAAAGACTCTGATGCTGGGAGGGATTGGGGGCAGGAGGAGAAGGGGATGACAGAGGATGAGATGGCTGGATGGCATCACTGACTCGATGGACATGAGTCTGAGTGAACTCCGGGAGATGGTGATGAACAGGGAGGCCCGGCGTGCTGCGATTCATGGGGTCGCAAAGAGTCGGACATGACTGAGCGACTGAACTGAACTGAACTGAGCTTGCTTCTGTCCCAGTCGTAACTTGGTTCTTATTCCAATACCATACTAATTTCATTGCTATTGCTTTGTAGGATGTTTTAATCTATGGTAGAGGAAGTACTCCCTCTTTGCTTTATCTATTCATGGGCCTTTTATAATTTCCAGAGAGAGACAGCAAAGAAAGCAGTGGCACCCCACTCCAGTACTCTTGCCTGGAAAATCCTGTGGATGGGGGAGCCTGGTGGGCTGCAGTCCATGGGGTCGCTAAGGGTCAGACAGGACTGAGTGACTTCCCTTTCACTTTTCACTTTCATGCATTGGAGAAGGAAGTGGCAACCCACTCCAGTGTTCTTGCCTGGAGAAACCCAGGGACGGGGGAGCCTGGTGGGCTGCCGTCTATGGGGTCGCACAGAGTCGGACACGACTGAAGTGACTTAGCAGAGAGAGAGCCTGTTACGTGCTAGCACAGAATGAGAGATATCAACATTTGATCTACTGTGTGTGTGCATGTGCTCAGACACTTTGTCATGTCCGGCTCTTTGCAGCCCCACAGAGATTCTCCAGACAAGAATACTGGAGTGGGTTGCCATTTCCTCCTCCAGGGGATCTTCCCAACCCAGGGATCAAACCCCTGTCTCTTATGTCTCCTGCATTAACAGGCAGATTCTTTACCACTAGCACCACCTGAGAAGCCCTTATAATTTCCAGTCTCCTGATTATATATATCTTGGAAGAAAAAAACATTCAGGGGAATATCATAGCCACCTGTATTTTAAGTGAAAGAAAGGAATTTCACCACCTTAGGAAGAACTAAGGTTGATCACCTCTCAACCTTAGTTCTTTTTGAAAAAACCTCCTATTCCTTACGAACTTGCATTTGTTCAAAATGTGCTATTAGACATCCTTTAGAAACCATCCTAAACAGAAACACAGCCCATTTTATGATATAAATTTGTTTTTAAAATTTACTAGACTATAACTATAAAATACATTTAAAGAATACATACATCTGATATTTTTCATGAAACTATAGAAAATAATATTTTACACTTAATCTAATTTAGCAGAGCTAATACAATCCAAAGAAATTAAGTTTTTTTCTGGCTAAAAACTGCCTACAAGGATACATACTTGGCTTTCTGTGTGTTTTATTGCCTGAATCAGGAGAGCTGGACAAATTAATGGCCGGTCCTACCATGAAAAATTGGATTCCATATAGTTAAATCTGGCACCAATGTTGAGATTCTCCCTGGATGATACAGAATACTATTTTTCATATCCTGAAAGAGCATCCTTCTTTGAATGATGTTGGTTACCGTTCCTTTTTGTTTCAGTGCTTACCACGGTCACCTATCATCTTTAATTGAGATCAGTCCATATAAATTTCAAAAGGGCAAAGATGTCAAGAAAGAATTTGTGCATGTGGTAAGTATCTTGGAATTCAAGAATCAGAATGTTACTACTGGAAGAGTGCCCAGCGGTAATCCAGACCAATCTTTGCATTGAAATGAAACTATGACAAAGGAAACGAAGATATAGAGCTGTTATATGATTTGCTAAAAGTCAGAGAGCTAGTTAATGACAAGATGTGGGTTAAAATCCATTGATGAGTACCATACAAATCAGTATAGTGGTAGTAACAGCTGTTATTCACAGCTCTTATTTTATTTTTCTTGCCCCTGGATCTTCAATTACTTTTTCTATCACTGAAGCCAATTTGAAACTCAGAGTTGCATCAGGTGTGTATGACTGTCTTAAAATTACTCTATGCTAAATTATTATGTAAATTTATTAAGTCAAATAAATATTAAATGAAAGAAAATAAAGAAAAAAGTTGTTGAAGCAGTAAAACTCATTTGGCTTAATTAAGGATCAGTGGACTTTTTTTTAAGAGAATCATGAATACATTCTTTCAAAATTTTAAGATCTGAAATTACTACTAAAGCACTCTGAATTTTTGAATGATTACAATTTGCTATATAGTTGGCAAGTGCTGGTTTATTTTCTTCTTCTTTTTAAAAAATATTTCTTGGCCTCACCAAACAGCACATGGGTTCTTAGTTCGCCTACGAGAGATCAAACCCACACCTCCTGCTTTGGAAGCTCAGAGCGTTAACCACTGGACCACCAGGGAGGTCCCTATTTTTGACGTAGAATAGTTATACAGTTTCCATTCACTGAAATTTTCGAATAACATAGTCACATTTGTTGTTTGAATTCGCCCCTTATGTGATCAGAGATGCAAGTTTGACTTCCAAGGGCCTAGAAGTAAATCCAAGCTCCTGTTTACAAGGCAAAGATTTCAAGTGTCACTGAATTCAGAAATGTTCAGGAAAAAGAGCAGAAGAACATCGAGTCACATAAATCCATAGGTCACCTTTCTAGTATGCTCTTGCGGGGAAATACCCTTTCTTAAAAGCTCATTTGTCCAGGAGAAAGATCATGAGAAAATGTTATCTCTTGATGTTTTCAGGCACCGGCTCCAGATACTTACAGAGGAAAATACAGAGAAGACCATGCAGATCCGGCCAGTGCTTATGCAGACGAAGTGAAGAAAATTATTGACGAAGCTCATAACAGCGGAAGAAAGGTTTGTATTTACAGCTTTGGAAACACGTTAACATCTTTCATAAACTAGATTGACATCATCATGATACACTAGAGATGTGGAAAGGGATTAGATGGCAAATCCTTTCTGTTCTTCTCTGGTTACATTTTCACTTAGTTCATATATTAAAAAATGCATTATTGTAGTCATGCCTCTAAGACTATTTTTATTTATCCTGGAAATGTAATTACTGTACCTGTTTCAGAACTGGTGGTCTAATTCTAACCTTCCCATTGGGATGTAGACTCTGGTGCAAAGGGATAGGAGGAGAGAATTAAGAAAGGTGATAGCCCATGGACAGACCATTCCAAATGCGAGTAACATGAGGGGCTAACATAAGGTGAAAGGAGGGGAAGAGGCAGGGTAGCCCCAGGGCCTCAGGGTCAATGCAGGCTCCTGGACCCTGGGAGCCTTGGCTTACCCTAGGATTGGTTCAGCTGAGCCTGGGTAAGACCAGGCAGGAAAATGCTCTTCCAATCTGTGTCTGCATTTTTGTTTTTAAATCTTCATTGAATTTATTACAATATTTCTTCTGTTTCATGTTTTGGTGTTTTGTTTTATTTGGCTGAAAAGCATGTGGAATCTTAGCTCACTCCCTGTTATTGGAAGGTGAAGTCCCAGCCACTGGACTGCCAGGGACATCCCGGGGTCTGCACTTCTAAAACAAACCAAAATCCTACCGAGTGGGAGCTTTCATGTTCTCAGCCTTCACCCTGCCATCTTCCACCTTCAGCCTGATGTTAAATTCTCAACCCCCATAGGGGTTACTTACATGAGCTTTAATGTGATTTTACATATGCTTTGCCTTTAATTTGATTTATAGCATATATATGGCAATTAAAAAAACTTTTTAATTGAGAGAAAAATGAAAACTTTGTGTTTTCCAGTTCAAGTATTTTTTCGTAATGACTGGAGAGTTGTTTGCCCTTCTTAGCTATTTTCTTCTTTTTCTTCCCAACCGATTCATTTTTCATATCTTAAAAGAGGTAGTCTAGAGTAGAACCTTGGTTCCCTTGTTTATTTGTTTTTAATTGAAGTATAGTTGATGGCTTGACTTCTTATCTCATACTATTCCCATGCTTCCTCTGAATTTAGTGATTTTTTTCTTCTCCTTTCTTAGCCTCTAGAACATTTCCTCTGCAGTTCTATGGTAAATTGCCTATGTTGGTTAAGTTGTAAGCCTGGTTCAGGGCAAGAACCAGAAAGAGAGCACAGTAACTAAGGTCTGTGACCACAGGTCACCTTCTCACCTCCCTGGTGCAAATTCCAGACTCGGGCAGTCCTAATTCAACAAGTTGAGTAAATAGGCATTACAGTGATATGTTTGGAACCTGGGTAATTTTGTAGAGGCACATATCAAAGACTGATCAAGATATCAGTCTTATTCAGTTGATCCTAATGCGAACACTGCATTTAAATTAATTATGGAGAAATGGAAGGCACCTTTTCCATCATTTCTAATGGTAGATTCATAAGAAACCTAAAATTTCAGAACTAATGCTTCAGATCACTTGTTTTTCCAGCATGAACATCTTTTCTTTTTAATCAAATGGCCAATTTACCTCTTGCCAGGGGTCCATTCCCAACCATGTTTAAATCAGCCACTCTATAAGAAATCCTCTTTTTTTTTTTTAGGGGGTACGGGAGGGGGACCGAATGGACTTTGACCCCATCTTCTCTTGTATAGATTGCTGCCTTTATTGCTGAATCCATGCAGAGTTGTGGCGGACAAATAATTCCTCCAGCAGGCTACTTCCAGAAAGTGGCAGAGTATGTACTTGGGCATCTTTGGTCAAACTGAAGGAACTGTGACAGTTCCGCAGGGTCATCTGGTTGCTGGCGAAGTATGGAAGTACTTCCCATTGTTGTTTAGTAGTTGAGTCATGTCAAACTTTTTTGCGACCAACTGTAGCCCACCAAGCTCCTCTGTCCATGGGATTTCCCAGGCAAGTATCCTGGAGGGGGTTGTCATTTCCTTCTCTAGCGGATCTGCCCAACCCAGGGATCGAATTCAAGTCTCCTGCACCGGCAGGCAGATTCTTTACTGCTGAGCCACCAGGGACTAGATGGTAAATAGCCACTTGGGAGTGCCTGCCGCCCAGGACTCCTGGAACTCCTCACCTTCCAAGATGCCAGCTCATAAAGGATTTGCACACAGTCTAGCCAGGGGGGTCCTTGAGGGCTCTGCCCCACTTTACCCACCTGGCATCCTCTCTGATTGGTGTCCAAGCTTTGCTGATTAGTAAAAAGTTGAAGATTAACTCTAACATTACTTTTTTGTTCACTTTTTTCTCTTGCCACTTAAAATACTGCAGTAGGGCTTACTTTAAGCAGCACAAACCCAAACAACATAAACTATATCTTATCTGGAAATGACGTGATTATATTTCAAAGTCAATGACATCACATAGATGTCATTGGGGATTTGAGCACTGAAATGTTTTTAACAAAGATTACAGACTTCAGGTTAACACCATTCTTTTTAAGTCCTCAATAATCCATATCTTGAAGGGAGGATATGGGGGCTCTCAGTGACCTGAAGGCATCATGCTGCCCTTTTGCTTTTCAGATATGTCCGTGGAGCAGGAGGTGTGTTTATAGCTGATGAAGTTCAAGTAGGCTTTGGCCGAGTTGGGAAACATTTCTGGAGTTTCCAAATGTTTGGCGAAGACTTCGTTCCAGATATAGTCACAATGGGAAAACCAATGGGCAATGGGCACCCAGTGGCATGTGTGGTGACAACCAAAGAAATTGCAGAAGCCTTCAGTGCCTCTGGGATGGAGTATTTCAACACGGTAAATTTTGACCTCCCACTTTAATGCTGCTGCTGCTGCTGCTGCTAAGTCGCTTCAGTCGTGTCCGGCTCTGCGCGACCCCTAGACGGCAGCCCACCAGGCTCTCCTGTCCCTGGGATTCTCCAGGCAAGAACACTGGAGTGGGTTGCCATTTCCTTCTCCAATGCGTGAAAGTGCAGTCACTCAGTCGTGTCTGACTCTTAGCGACCCCATGGACTGTAGCCCACCAGGCTCCTCCGTCCATGGGATTTTCCAGGCAAGAGTACAAGAGGGAAAAATACTGTGTGTTCTTACGTTTCTTTCCAATGTAATAAAGAATAAATCTCACCATTGCCAGCTAATGACCCCAGAACCGAAGCCAGACTTTGATCTAACCATATTTTATTCTGTTTGGTACAGTCCTCCTTGTATTTTTTCCTGTATCTTTCCCCTTCCTAAAATGTTCCTATTGATTGTTCCAGTGATAGATGGCTGCCCTGGTAAACTCTAGAGGTTATGATATTTCATTAACAGATGATATGATCTTCTTTTGTTTTATATCACATTTAAATTCCCAAAACACATCTGAAGTGTTTTATTTTTTTTTTCAGAATTATGATGTTCTTTATTTTTTTTTAGGTTAAATTTTATTTTATTTTTTTTTAATTTTTATTTTTACTTTATTTTACTTTACAATACTGTATTGGTTTTGCCATACATTGACATGAATCCACCACGGGTGTACATGAGTTCCCAAACATGAACCCCCCTGCCACCTCCCACCCCATATCATTTCTCTGGATCATCCCCGTGCACCAGCCCCAAGCATCCTGTATCCTGCATCGAACATAGACTGGTGATTCGTTTCTTACATGATAGTATACAAGTTTCAATGTCATTTTCCCACATCATCCCACCCTCTCCCTCTCCTTCAGAGTCCAAAAGTCTGCTCTACACATCTGTGTCTCTTTTGCTGCATCTGAAGTGTTTAGATGATTCAGTACTATAAATATTATATGGCTGTCATAGGAGATATTAACTAAGTTTCTATCTTTGGGAAATTTTATTTCCTTGATTTTGCCCCCAAAAGTTGTAAGATTCTCAAGTTTGGAAAAACTGTTATAGTTTGTGCAATATGTGTAATAGGACTTGTTGCAGCTAAAAGTCAGAATCAAAATGTAGGAACATAAATTATTTGGAGAAAATGTCATTTTTTGGCTTTTTTTTTATTCACACAGATATTCAAGTGCCGCAATCCACATCCCTCTAACTAAACCACACTCTGAAATCCTTAATTCCCAACACAGTATCTGTGTTTGGTTTGGATGAACTTATAGATTCTCCACTAGTCCTTCATTCCAATTATGTAGCATATATATAATTTAGAATTATATTCTCAATCCTGAATGAATAGAATCATGCTATATTATAAACTTAAAAAGCTAATATCACAAGGGAAAATTTTATTGAAATTATATCTTTCAGTCAGTTCAGTTCAGTTCAGTTCAGTCTCAGTCGTGTCCGACTCTTTGCGACCCCATGAATCGCAGCACGCCAGGCCTCCCTGTCCATCACCAATTCCCGGAGTTCACTCAGACTCAAGTCCATCGAGTCAGTGATGCCATCCAGCCATCTCATCCTCTGTTGTCCCCTTCTCCTCCTGCCCCCAATCCCTCCCAGCATCAAAGTCTTTTCCAATGAGTCAACTCTTCGCATGAGGTGGCCAAAGTACTGGAGTTTCAGCTTCAGCATCATTCCTTCCAAAGAAATCCCAGGGCTGATCTCCTTCAGAATGGACTGGTTGGATCTCCTTGCAGTCCAAGGGACTCTCAAGAGTCTTCTCCAACACCACAGTTCAAAAGCATCAATTCTTCAGCGCTCAGCCTTCTTTACAGTCCAACTCTCACATCCATGCATGACCACAGGAAAAACCAGAGCCTTGACTAGACGGACCTTAGTCGGCAGTTAAATATGAGCCAGATTTCTCATAGATCAAGCAACAGCATGAATTCAACTAGTCTGTTTTCTCATTTATCTTTTTTCTGCAGTATGGAGGAAATCCAGTATCTTCTGCTGTTGGTTTGGCTGTCCTGGATGTAATAAAAAATGAAGACCTTCAAGGAAATGCCATAAGAGTAGGGAATTATCTTACTGAGTTACTGAATAAGCAGAAGACTAAACATACTTTGATAGGAGACATCAGGTATGTTTATCAAGGAACTGTAGTTATTCATATGTCCAAATGAATATTGGTAATCTTATAAATTTAAAATAAATTACACAAAACCAAATCTAGAAAACACTGAAAAAACATTTTTCATTCAGAACCCAGAACCCAGATATATCACTATTAACTTTTGGGTATATATCTTTCCTGACTTACACTTTTTTTAAAAAAAAATTCAGCCAGGATAATTTCAACAGCTAGAAGATGAAAAGAAGAAACTTAAAGTAACTCTATATGATCTTTGAAAAAATAATTTAAATGACATCTAAGAAGCCACTATTTTTCATATATGTATTTATCATCATTGATGTCATATGAAACTAAATAGTATAAGGTTGTTTTTAAGCCTTTTTTTTTGCAATTAATGTGATTAAAAAAAAAAACTGGTTTACAAAAACTAATTTCAGAAACTAAGGAGTCCTGTGGACACTGGATTGGTATCATGGATTAATTAGAACTAGTAACAACTACCTTTAAAGAGACTCATATTCAGTCTCAAATCAAACTTGAGTTTGACGACTGTGTTAATTTTTTGTGACACTGTGGTGCTTGATAGAGTTTATGTCGAGTTTCTTTTCTTTATCCCCCTCAGGGGCGTTGGCCTTTTTATTGGGATTGACTTAGTGAAGGATCATCAGCAAAGGACCCCTGCCACAGCAGAAGCTCAGCACATCATCTACAAGTAAACCACCCCTCACCTGTTTGGTATCTCAGCCTGAATGATGTCCACCCACTTGAATGGTTTTACTTCCTCTCTTCTCCCTGAATACGGAAAGTTTAAGACTCCTGCAATTACAAACGTGACTTCGTACATGCATATACTAAATTGCTGTCTGTTCACATCATTCTGAAATCATCTTAGGTATTGCTTGTATGCACTCACATGTATTTCCTGCATTAATTAGGATGAAAGAAAAGCGAGTGCTTCTCAGTGCTGACGGACCTCATAGGAACGTACTTAAAATAAAACCACCTATGTGCTTCACTGAGGAAGATGCCAAGTTTATGGTGGAACAACTTGATGGTATTCTAACAGGTCTGTCCACAGATCTTTAAATAAGATGCCCCCCACACATCCATCCTGGTCATACATGACAGTGCATCTTGCTGTCCATGGTAGAAGTGAAGGAGGGTGGAAATGACTGTATAAATGTATATTATCATTTATTTTCACTTTTAAAAAATAATTGCATGTCTTCATTGTACCACAAACCACAGATGTTGCAGCATGAGTCTTTGAGCTTTATACCCTGAAAATACTTGAAATGTTGTTAATAAAACTTATAGGCTATAGGTTAACAGTTATTTGCTATGCCCTGACTCATTTCACTGTTCACTTCACTTATTGCAATTTCATTATTGAGGATTTGTTCATCATTCAGAATTATAGCCTGTCATAGGAATTAATCTTTTGTTAACCTCTGTTAAATAATGAGGTTGGGCTTCCCAGGTGGTGCTAGTGGTTAAGAATTCACCTGCCAATGTAGGAGATACAAGAGATGCAGGTTTGACCCCTGATTTGGGAAGATCCCCTGAATTAGGAAGTGGCAATCACTTGCCTGGAGAGTCCCTATGGACAGAGGAGCCTGGTGGGCTACCTTCCATGGGGTCACAAAGAGTTGGACACGATTGAGTGACTGAGCATACACATTAAATAATTAGGTTAATTTATTTTTCATAAATTGAGATTAGCTAAGTAAGGGAGCAATGTAAAAACCATACTGAAAAACATAAAGCCCTGTCAAATGTTGGAGCTTTTAGGTATATTTTTAAGATTTTACTTCTTTGCTCCCTCTCAGCTTCTGGGGATTGGGATAAGGCTGATCAGCCAGGAATCACTGCAGTATACAAAATAGATCATTAATACTGGCAAGTTGAGAGTCAGCCCCAGGTTATTTGTAATACGGTCACTGCCTTTGGACTAAGAGACACCCAAACCTGGCTAGCAGTCCTCACACACCTGTTTCCTCTGGTCCCTTGAAGGTGGAACAGAGTACATGTTGGAACAAATGTCACTATTACTTAAAATTCAGCTCAGAGCCTAAACATTTTTAGCAGTGGGGCTGGACAATTCTTTTAACAACGTGCATGAGATGGAGCTAATGCAGGTTGTGTCACGCGTAATGGTAAAATGCTGCAAAAAGTTGAAGAGGAGCGATTTTAAAACACCTGGACCTCTCTATTTTTCTCTAGTAAGAGTATCCCGATAGGTACAAAAATGGGTTTTTTGTTTTTCTTAAGGATTTTTTAAAATGTTTTATGTTTATGTTTTCTTTATGTTTTGTTTTTTGTTCCATCTTATCTACTGCATCTTCCTTGATGAAGGTTTAGAAGAAGCCGTTGGAGCTGAAACTGAGAGTGTGATCTCTATGAATACTCCTTGCAGAACCAAGGTAAGAGTCACTTGCTTAATATTTAAGGGAGAAGTTTAAAATTGGGGAAATTTAAGAAAAAGGAATGCAAATGTTTTAAAATTGTACAGTGACTTTTAGAATAAACCTACCTTTGCTAGAGTTGGCTTACTGTTGCAATTCTGAGTGCACAATTAAATTCCAAGGCAAGTGTCATGCCACTTGACATCTATAAAAGCAAAGACCATTTTTACAGGGTCATTCCCATGCTTAAAATAATCATAATAACCCTCAGGCTTGCAAAGAGGGCCTTCAAAATATATAGAGAGAGGATAGCAAATGTCCTGAGCTCTGTCCTAGTTTTTCTGAGTGATGCTTGACACCGCTTCGAAGTCCCACATCCCACTTCTTAATCAACAAAAGCTTCGGCAGTGTGACTTCAAAATGCCAGAGTTCAATCCTCCGTTGAATTAAAGTAGAAACTTTGACTGGCAGCAGGGCCTGGGAACCGTCTGGCGCTGAGTGGCCTAGTTTCTGCATTTGATGTGCTGCCAGCAGAGGGTTTCCCCATTCTCTCCCCAAGCTCCCCAGGCTGTAAGAAAGGGCTCCCCGGGTCGGGAAACAAAGGTAAAACCTTGAGAGGCTCTGTTGCATAATTTGTTATTTGTTTATGACTCTGATGCATAAAGGAACCCTCGGTACCTCGAGTCTGCCTACACATCCAGTGTAGTCAGAAAAGTCCTTTCCCTGAGTGAAAAACATGAGGCCCTTTGAATGAGGGCAAATGATTGGCTAACAGGGTGCTTCTGTTTCTTGGTGCAACACAAACCAATGCTAGGGATCAGTTCCTCCTTGCTGTGTGAGGGTCGCATGGAGAGTCTGGGGCAGAAGCACTGCTGTCTGAACCTAGCAAGTATTGCAAAGTGCTCAGACCCTCAGTTGTGTCCGACTCTTTGCGACCCCAAGGACTGTAGCCCACCAGGCTCCTCTGTCCATCTTCTGGCAAGAATATTGTAGTGGACTGCCATGCCCTCCTCCAGGGGATCTTACCAACCCAGAAATCGAACCAGTGTCTCTTTCGGGCAGGCGGATTCTTTACCACTAGCGCCACCTGGGAAGCCTATAAGCATTGAAAAGGAGCTTATTGAAAAGGGACTCAAAAAAAGAGAGTTCCCCTACCAGAAATGCCACTGTGGAGTTAGCACAGTTAGCACGCCTTTCTGAGTCTGGCTTGGACTCCCAGATTTTAGGTTGCCATCACATTTCCGGTGTCTATGGAAGGCAGTAATCAGGGTTAGGGGGGAACAACTCCCTAACACGGCATTCCTGTGTTGTGCTGGGTTGCTTCTGTGTTCTCCCACATGCCGCGTTCCTGTGGAGTTAGCCCTGCAGAGGCTGGAGGCTGAGCGTTTTAGCAGTGGGCTGCCCTCTGGAGTTTGTACACTTGTCTTACAGATGCCCAAGGAAGCACAATCAGAAATGCTTAGAGACAGCAGCCTGGAATCCAGAGAAAATCCCAGCCGAAAGAGAAATGGATTGTGCACAGATTCACTGCTCAGCAAGAGGCTCAGGACGTGAGAGATGAGCATTTTACAAGATAAATGTCCGGAGTTATAGAGAATGAATGCTGATGTCCCTTCTGTTAAAGCTCAGTTGTACCCTGTGAATGAAATATTTGCATTTACTCAGAGGTATAAAGTCAATGAGTCATAAGATTAATCCAAATATTAATCAAACCATGTCAAGACTAGTAGTTCAGCGTTTAGCCTATTAATTCCTTACTTGAGATTTCTGCAAATACTTTCTTTATTCTACTCAATTTAAGCTTCAAATGAAATATTTATTAAGTTGACAGTTTTGCTTCTCATATTTTAATCTTTGACATGACAGAGTAAAGTACAGTAGGTTCCTGAACTTTGGAAACTTAGTGCCTTAAAATATTGTATTCTTTAATGATTTAATTTATACATATTTATGGCTATAATAAAATAAAAGATTATATGAACCAAAAACATTTTTTATGACTAGAGAAGTATGTACTGTTCTTTCTCATAGAATCATAGAGTTGGGTGGTAAAGTCAAAAGCCATTTGGGGAAAAATCACGTAGCAAATGTGAAGAAGGGAATGAATAATCTGGACTGCTGTTGGGGACTAGGTCAATGGTGATCCTCTGGGGATGAGGGCACAGGTGCAGAGGCCAGACAAGGAGTAGACCCAGAAATACTCTTAAACATGGAGCTGGAGCAGTAGCCAAAGTACCCCATTCACCTCGGCTCTGGCTAATCAGACTGCCATCTTGGCAAGTCACTTAGCTACCAGACGAGAAATTAACTTTGCAAGCAATCCTCTTCTCCTTCTCATCCAGCCTATCACCTATGCACACACCCTGATATGCAGAGATAACTTCAAGAATCTCTTCCTTAAATGTGCAGGTGCCATGAGACTTGGAGGCTTGTGTGAGTACTAACCTGGAAGAAATTTGACTTTTAGCCTTGGCTTCTCATTATTTCTCAATTGCCCTCCTAACAGTTATTACGCTTTGTGTGTTGGGTTTTTTGCGGGGAAGCGTTCTTTGTTTTGGGGTTGTGCCTCATGACTTGTGGGATCTTAACTGCCCAACCAGGAATTGAACTTGGGCCCTGGTAGTCCAGTACTCTTGCCTGGAGGATCCCATGGATGCAGGAGCCTGGTGGGCTGCAGTCCATGGGGTCGCGAAGAGTCGGACACGACTGAGCGACTTCACTTTCACTCTTCACTTTCATGCATTGGAGAAGGAAATGGCAACCCACTCCAGTGTTCTTGCCTGGAGAATCCCAGGGATGGGGGAGCCTGGTGGGCTGCTGTCTATGGGGTCGCACAGAGTCGGACATGACTAAAGTGACTTAGCAGCAGCAGCAGCACAGTGTACTAACCACTGGACCACCAGGGAATTCCCTGCACATTGGTTTTTGTTCTATAAAGATGAGTTAAATAATTTTGCTATGGCCGCTTCATGATAGCTGGGAAAGATGTTGGGGGGAAATTAAATGTAAAAAGCTTCCTTTATGAGTTCACCATAATAAAATGCTGTGAAAATCCAAGGTTTTGTTGTGAAAATAGTTTCGTCTCCTAAATGTATAATTGACTATGGGTCTGAGCTGGATTGCACTGAGACTGATTCCCAGGTAGAGAGGAGAGAGCACAAAGGTCTCTGCGGTTTGCTTCTACAAAACCAAGGTGAATTCCAAGACCGTTAGACCTTTTACAGCACAGGTCAGTACTCCTGGGAACACTCCTTGTGTGCTGAGAAAGTGCCTGTCTCCTTGAAAGAAACTGTTTCCATCTCTGCCGCCTTGGCCACCCTGTTCATGTGCCATTATGCCTATTGTGGGGGTGGCTAATGTCCAAGTGGCTGATGTCAACTGGCCAAGTCATTTTGTCCAGTTGGTTGTTCAGCCTTCTTCTGTTAGTGGAAGCTTTTTGGTGGACATGAACAAGTGATATAGAAAATCTTAACTGGTGGTATTTATTCCATATATTCATTCATATGCCTCTTCCCAGCACCTCCTTTTGCCACACACTTTCTAATTCTTTCAGGCTCCTGACCAGCCATGCAACCACTCCCCACTGCTCATGATTTCATATGTGTCCTTGCTTTTCTTTTTCCATACAACATGCAAAGCCAGGGTGCACCTTTCAAAGTTCTAGCACTGGGAAGATCTTCCCTGGCCACTGCTTTGCAAGGCCAGCGCTGAGTGTGCCTATCACAGGGCCGTCATTCACTTTACCGAAGTGATAGACTCCTGATTCTTCACAGGGCTTATCTCCCACCATCTTGAGCAAACGTGTCTTACTGAGGCTTTCAGCACATCAGGTGCCTCTCTTTCTACAGGATGATCCCTTCTTACTAACTGCTCATCAGAGAGTCCAGTCTTCTCTTTAAGGAATTACTTTTACTATGTATTTTTTTAATTGAAGGATAACTATGTATTTTCTTAAAGCCACCTTACATTATCACTTGGCTTTCCTTGTTAATTTCCTTCACATCTATAGCCATTTGTTTTATTATTGTGGTTATATTTTAATTTTTTCTATATATTTTCCCCAAGTTTTTATTTTGAAAAATTTAAACTTTCAGGAAAGTTTCATATATTTCATGTAGCCTTCATTGGATTCATCAGTTGTTTGTATTTTGCTCCACTTACTTTCCTATCTGTGTACCTGCGCATGTACTTTTTGGCTTTGACTAAGCCATTTGGGCCATTGGGAATTTAATTGCTGGCACCAAGGCAATTCACCCTGAATATTTCACTTTATCTTTCCCCAAAACAAGGGCATTCTCCTACAAATCAATTATTCTATTAGAGGCATTTAATATTAGTTCATAATAATTAATATATAATTGATATTCACATTTTTAACTATGTCAATAATGTCCTTTGTAGCTTTTTTTTTAAATTCAGAATTCTTTTTGGCTGAGATGTGCAGCACATTTCAGATGTGAGATCTTAGTTCCCCAACCAGAGATCAAATCCCCTCTGCCTGCGATGGAAGTACAGAGTCTTCACCACTAGACCATCAGAGAAGTCCCCCAAATTCAGAATTCTATCAAAGATTCTTCATAGCATTTGGTTGTCACTTCTGTTTAGTCTCTTTTCACCTAGAATACTTCAACCACTTAGACATTTAGAAGAATGTCTCTCAGTTTGAATTTATATAATATTCCTCATGATTAAATTCAGGTTAAACATTTTTGGTGCCCCCTCCCCAAAAACTTACATAGGTGATGCATAGAGATTAATTTTCAAATGTGAAACTAAACTGAAATCAACCCAATTTGGTCATAATCCATTATTTTATATATATATATATAACATATAGGATAATCTATTCTATATATAGTTTATATACATATGTATGTATATATATATATACACAAAAATCCTAAACAAAATTCTAGCAAACTAAACCCATACTCATTAAGAACCAATATGCAGGACTTCCCTGGTGGCTCAGTTGTAAAGAACTTGTGAGCCAATGCAGGAGACACTGGGTTGGATCCCTAGTCAGGAAAGATCCTACATGCGGTGGAGCAACAAAGTCCATGCACGACAGCTGTTGAGCCTGTGCTCTAGACCCTGGGAACTGCAGCTATGAGCCCATGCTCTGCAATTACTGAAGCCCGTGTGCCCTAGAGCCCTACTCTGCCACAAGAGAAGCCGCTGCAAGCAAGAGTAGCCCCTGCTCGCCACAACTAGAGAAAACTTCAAGCAGCAATGAAGACTCAGCACAGCCAAAAATAAATACATATATTAACATATATAGAAAAACCAATAGGCAATATTGACTGGGATTTTTATCCTCTTCCTGATCAATGCAAAGGGCTTCCCCAGTGGCTCAGTGGTAAAGAATTCAGCAGCAAAGCAGGAGACACAGGCTCCATCCCTGGGTCAGGAAGACCCCCTGGAGGAAGAAATGGCAACTCTCTCCAGTATTCTTGCCTGGAGAATCCCACGGGTAGGGCAACCTGGCTGGCTACAGTCAGTGCAGTTGCAAAGAGTTGAATCCAACTGAAGCAACTGAGCTCACATGCACGATCAATGAAAAGACTTTAGAATATTTTTATTTTATTTATCTCCCTCTGATGTTACTATTTTGTATTTTAAATCTGTAATTTTAGGCATACATATATATATATATGGAGAAGGAAATGGCAACCCACTCCAGTATTCTTGCCTGGAGAATCCCATGGATGGAGGAACCTGGTAGGCTACACTCCATGGGGTCACTAAGAGTCAGACACGACTGAGCGACTTCTCTTTCACTTTTCACTTTCATGCTTTGGAGAAGGAAATGGCAACCCACTCCAGTGTTCTTGCCTGGAGAATCCCAGGGACGGGGGAGCCTGGTGGGCTGCCGTCTATGGGGTCGCACAGAGTCGGACACGACTGACGCGACTTAGCAGCATATATATTTAGTTTAATATGTATGCTTTTTATTGTTTTCCATTTCTTCGTTCCATTTCAAATTATTTCCCCTATTTTCTTGAAGAATACCCTTTTAGTATTTGCTTTAGAGTGGGTCCTTGGTTTGCCTCCCTAGTTTGACTGATGGATAGACTGAAGACCGCAGATGTTGAGTGGCTGGATGGTTCGAAGCTGGGACTGCCACACAGACCACTGACTCCTAGGCCAGTGATTTTTCCTCCACATGATTTTTCAGCGTTGGGATCAGAGGCATAAAAGAGCAAACAATGCCATGGGTGGTTAAATCTATTAACGAAATGTTCTAAAACCAGTTATTTTTATGAATTGGCTTCAAACTATTACTTTTAGCGAGAAAAAGCAAAACAGTTTATCAGCCAGTGACAGACACCAAAATGTTAATTAGGAAAACCAATTCAAGTGACATAGTAACAAATACACACAATACTTCTACTAGTTAATGCTGACCTAAACATGGGCCACCAAATGCTGACTTCTACATCCTTAGTATTTTATATACCAATAGCAACATCATCTCTGAACTGAAATAGTTACAATAAGGAAAGTAAAAATCCAGGGTGCATTTTCCTCCCCTGGGAAGAAGAAAATTGCAACAATAACATATAATTTGAAGTGGAAATGGGGCTGTCGAAGCAGAAAGTACAGCTTTAGAAAGCAAAAATGACTTGCAGAGAGCCACAGGCCGCTAACACTTGTTCCTTCAGAAGACCCTGAGGACTCCCTGATTTTAACTGGCCCCTGTTGCATCACACATAGCTTATGTTCTTCTTGGTGGGATACAAACTTAAAAAGGAGAAACAAAGAAGGTAGAGAACACTAATCGTTCATTCCTTTCGTATGTTCAATTATTTGCTTTTATTCTTCACTATTCCCAAAATACTGCTCTGTGATAGTCCTAAGATTCTTAACCTATGATGTCTATCTTGGGATTTCCAATTTATTGTATTTTTTTTTTTTCTCACACCATGCAGCTTGTGGAATCTTAGTTCCCAGCTGAGGACTGAACCCCAGCCCATGGCAGTGAAAGCTCTGAGTCTTAACCACTCAACTGCCACGAAAGTCCTTGAACTGCTCCTTTATTTATACCTCTTTTCTAAAGGATTTTGATTGTACAGATTGCTTTTATAGAAACACCAGCTTTTCCGTGATGGGCAGATCCAATCACTTCAACACTCTTGTGATTGTCCAATGAGGCAACAAACAAAGTGCCCTGGCGACTGGGATGGAGATTACTCAGAGATTCAGCAATAGGGGCTTCCGCTCACCCAGGTCAATCTGGCTGCAGCCACTCCTGAGTGCCCAGTCTGCCAACAGCAGAGGCCAACACCCAACCTCCAACATGGCGCCATTCCCCAGGGAGTCAGCCAGCTGCCTGGTGACATGTTGCTTAAATTATCCTGCTTCAAACATGGAAGGGGTAGTTCCTTATTTTACTAGGAGACAATTACTCTGGATATGGGTTTTCCTTTCCTGCCTGAAATGCTTCTACCTAAACCATCATCCATGGATTTACAGAGTCATTTTCCACTGCCATGGTGCCACACACTCCTGAGGAATGCGTTTCAAAGAAAACAAAATGTGGAAGAGGGCCCAGGATCACAGAGTTCACTAGTCTTCCCATGTTCTTCATCCTGAAACAAGAGCACCTTAACACATTCTCCACTAGTTGAAGGTTATCTTAGGTGGGGTTCCCTAGGAGCAGAGTCTGAGAGAGGGATTCTAGTGCAAGTGAATTATTGGAGGTGCTCTCAGGAGTAGTAGGTTAAGGAAGTAAGGGGAAGCAAGAGGTCTTGGAAAGAAGGCAGCAAAGATATCCATAGTCAGAACCCAACCAGATCTGAATGCAGATGACCAGCTGCAATTAAGCCTGCTTCAGGCAAGGGTGTGTGCGAGCTGTCTCTTCAGTCATGTCTGACTGCAGTCCCACTAGGCTCCTCTGTTCGTGGGATTCTCCAGCAAGAATACTGGAGTGGGTTGCCCTTTCCTTCTCCAGAGGATCTTCCCAATCCAGGACTCAAACCCTGGTCTCCTGCATTGCAGGCAGACTTTTTACCAACTGAGCTCCAAAGGAAGCCCCAAAAGAACTGCACCCTCTGGGGTTCGAACTCAGGAACTACAATTATGAGACCGATGCGCTGCCTGCTGCGCTAAGAAGGCAGAACTGAGATGCTCCTTGGGGCTTCCATATCAGGCAGTCTTTGGCTGCAGGACAAAGAGGGGACAAAGTCTCCAGACAACTCTAGAAAGCCAACTCCCTTGGGCAGAGGGTAGTTCTCCAGAGAAAAAGGGAGCCCTGAGCCATCAGCAACCATTGCTTAAGAGTAGTTGGAGGAGGGACTTCCCTGACGAGCCAGTGGTTAAGAATCAGCCCTTTCACTGCAGGGGATATAGGTTCCATCCCTGATCAGGGAAACTAAGATTCCCACATACCCCAGGGCTTCTGAAGTCCATGTATTCTAGAGCCTGCACAGCCTAAAGAAAGAAATAAAAAAATAGGGCTTCCCTGGTGACTCAGAAGGTAAAAAATCCACCTGCAATGCAGGAGACCTGGGTTCGATCTCTGGGTCTGGAAGATCCCCTGGAGAAATGAACAGTTACCCACTCCAGTGTCCTGACTTGGAGAATTCCATTGACAGAGGAGCCTGGCGGGTGACAGTCCAAGGGGTCGCAGAGAATCGGACAGGACTGAGTGACTTTCACTCTCAGGAGTTGGGGGATGGGTACATCAAGCTGATGAGTCTGTCTGGGTGGGGTCCCACAAGCATCCATTCAAAGGCGTTCTTTTAAGCATAGAAGAGATTTGTTTGTTAGGCTGCTAACACATTTTCTTTTATTTGGAGACAGAGAAGCATAATCCTTCACTTAGGTATCTGAACATGTAAACAGCATTTTAAAACTGATTTCTTGTGCTGTTAGGAAAAAAAAAATCAAAAACAAACAAAAAAAAGCTTTTGAAAAATTCTACATTATTAGGCACACATCTACTCTTAAGCAGGAAACAATGAAGTGTGTGCCGAGGTGTCAACTCGAAAATAACACATATCCCACCCAGATGCTGAGCAACTGTGAATTCCTTCCCCCCAAAGACGGAGGTTGAAAATACTAGTGAGAAAATAGACTTCCCTGCATGGGAATGTTTTGAATTTAGTGTCCAAAGGCAGGGTAGGGTGGTCTGGGAAGGAGGCAATCTAGCTCAGGATGGAAAGGAAACAGGAAGGGCCATGGTGGGGCTCTGCCCTGGCTCCACACCTCCATTGCCTTGGGACACCCACAACCTGCACATCTCCCACATGTCCTACCAATCTACACTGCTCCAGGTTTCCCAACATTCTCTCAGTCGTGTCTGACTCTTTGCAACCCCATGGACTGCAGCACGGCAGGCTTCCCTGTCCATCACCAACTCCCAGAGCCTACTCAAACTCATGTCCATTGCATCGGTGATGGCATCCAGCCACCTCATCCTCTGTCATCCCCTTCTCCTCCCACCTTCAATCTCTCCCAGCATCAGGGTCTTTTCAAATGATCAATTCTTTACATCAGCTGGCCAAAGAATTGAAGTTTCAGCTTTGGCATCAGTCCTTCCAATGAATATTCAGGACTGATTTCCTTCAGGATTGACTGGTTCAATCTCCTTGCAGTCCAAGGGACTCTCAAGAGTCTTCTCCAACACCACAGTTCAAAAGCATCAATTCTTTGGCCCTCAGCTCCTTATGGTCCAGCTCTCACATTCGTTCATGACTACTAGAAAAACCATAGCTTTGACTAGATGGACCTTTGTTGGTAATGTCTTTGTAAGTAATGTCTCTGCTTTTATATGCTGTCTAGGTTGGTCATAAGGGATTTTATTTAGGTCATACCTGAATGGTCTAGTGGTTTTCCCTACTTTCTTAAATTTAAGTCTGAATTTGGAAATAAGGAGTTCATGATCTGAGCCACAGTCAGCTCTTGGTCTTGTTTTTGCTGACTGTATAGAGCTTCTCCATCTTTGGCTGCAAAGAATATAATCAATCTGATTTCGGTGTTGACCATCTGGTGATGTCCATGTGTAGAATCTTGTCTTGTGTTGTTGGAAGAGGGTGTTTGCTATGACCAGTGCATTCTCTTGGCAAAATTCGATTAGCCTTTGCCCTGCTTCATTCTGTATTCCAAGACCAAATTTGCCTGTTACTCCAGGTGTTTCTTGACTTCCTACTTTTGCATTCCAGTCCCCTATAATGAAAAGAACATCTTTTTGGGGTGTTAGTTCTAAAAGGTCTTATAGGTCTTCATAGAACCGTTGAACTTCAGCTTCTTCAGTGTTACGCTATCTATCAGATCTATCTAGATGTGATAGATAGAGTGCCTGATGAACTATGGAATGAGGTTCATGACATTGTACAGGAGACAGGGATCAGGATCTTCCCCATGGAAAGAAATGAAAAAAAGCAAAATGACTGTCTGGGGAGGCCTTACAAATAGCTTTGAAAAGAAGAGAGGTGAAAAGCAAAGGACAAAAGGAAAGATATAAGCATCTGAATGCAGAGTTCCAAAGAATAGCAAGAAGAGATAAGAAAGCATTCCTCAGTGATCAATGCAAAGAAATAGAGGAAAACAACAGAATGGGAAAGACGAGATCTCTTCAAGAAAATTAGAGATACCAAGGAAACATTTCATGCAAAGATGGGCTTGATAAAGGACAGAAATGGTATGGACCTAACAGAAGCAGAAGATATTCAGAAGAGGTGGCAAGAATACACAGAAGAACTGTACAAAAAAAGATCTTCATGACCAAATAATCACGATGCTGTGATCACTCACCTAGAGGAAGACATCCTGGAATGTGAAGTCAAGTGGGCCTTAGAAAGCATCACTATGAACAAAGCTAGTGGAGGTGATGGAATTCCAGTTGAGCTA
>SJYQ01002317.1:720926-789159 GCA_006410935.1 Redunca redunca | reverse complement strand
AGCATCATTCCTTCCAAAGAAATCCCAGGGCTGATCTCCTTCAGAATGGACTGGTTGGATGTCCTTGCAGTCCAAGGGACTCTCAAGAGTCTTCTCCAACACCACAGTTCAAAAGCATCAATTCTTTGGCCCTCAGCCTCCTTCACAGTCCAGCTCTCACATCCATACATGACCACAGGAAAAACTATAGCCTTGACTAGACGGACCTTAGTTGGCAAAGTAATGTCTCTGCTTTTGAATATGCTATCTAGGTTGGTCATAACTTTTCTTCCAAGGAGTAAGCGTCTTTTAATTTCATGGCTGCAGTCACCATCTGCAGTGATTTTGGAGCCCTGAAAAATAAAGTCTGACACTGTTTCCCCTGTTTCCCCATCTATTTCCCATGGAATGATGGGACCGGATGCCATGATCTTCGTTTTCTGAATGTTGAGCTTTAAGCCAACTTTTTCGCTCTCCTCTTTCACTTTCATCAAGAGGCTTTTGAGTTCCTTTTCACTTTCTGCCATAAGGGTGGTGTCATCTGCATATCTGAGGTTATTGATATTTCTTCCGGCAATCTTGATTCCAGCTTGTGTTTCTTCCAGTCCAGCGTTTCTTATGATGTACTCTGCATATAAGTTAAATAAGCAGGTGACAATATATAGCCTTGACGTACTCCTTTTCCTATTTGAAACCATAGAACCATTCAACTTCTGCTTCTTCAGGATTACTGGTCAGGGCATAGACTTGGATTACTGTGATATTGAATGGTTTGCCTTGGAAACAAACAGAGATAATTCTCTCACTTTTGAGATTGCATCCAAGACTGCATTTGGGGCTCTTTTTTTTTTTTTTTTTTTACTATGAGGGCTAGTCCATTTCTTCTAAGGGATTCTTGCCCACAGTAGTAGATATAATGGTCATCTGAGTTAAATTCACCCATTCCAGTCCATTTTAGTTCACTGATTCCTAAAATGTCGATGTTCACTCTTGCCATCTCCTGTTTGACCATTTCCAATTTGCCTTGATTCATGAACCTAACATTCCAGGTTCCTATGCAATATTGCTCTTCACTGCATCAGACTTTACTTCCATCACCAGTCACATCCACAGCTGGGTGTTGTTTTTGCTTTAGTTCTGTCTCTTTATCCTTTCTGGAGTTAGTTCTCCACTGATCTGCAGTAGCAAATTTGGCACCTACCTACCTGGGGAGTTCATCTTTCAGTGTCCTATCTTTTTGCCTTTTTATACTGTTCATGGGGTTCTCAAGGCAAGAATACTGAAATGGTTGCCATTCCCTTTCCCAGTGGGCCACATTTTGTCAGAGCTCTCCACCATGACCCATCTGTCTTAGGTGGCCCTACAGGGCATGGCCCATACTTTCACTGAGTTAGATAAGGCTGTGGTCCATGTGATCAGTTTGGTTAGTTTTCTGTGATTGTGGTTTTCATTCTGTCTGCCTTCTGATGGAGAAGGATAAGAGGCTTATAGAAGCTTCCTGATGGGAGAGACTGACTGAGGGAGAAACTGGGTCTTGTTCTGATGGGTGGGGCCATGCTCAGTAAATCTTTAATCCAATTTTCTGTTGGTGGGCGGGGCTGTGTTCCCTCCCTGTTGTTTGACATGATGCTAAACCATGGTGGAGGTAATGAAGATAATCCTGACTGCCTTCAAAAGGTCCCATGCATGCACTGCCCCACTCAGTACCCCCAACCCTGCAGCAGGCCACCGCCGACCCATACCTCCACCGGAGACTCCTGGACACTCACAGGCAAGTCTGGGTCAGTCTCTTGTGGGGTCACTGCTTCTTTCTCCGGGGTCCTGGTGGGCACAAGGTTTTGTTTGTGCCCTCCAAGAGTCTGTTTCCCCAGCCCTGTGTAAGTTCTGGCAGCTGTATGGTGGGCTTAATTGTGACCTTATGGAGAATTAAAAGAACAAATAAATTTATCTGCATAAATCACCCTTGCAAGGAGTCCTTAAAGACGATTGGACTTCAGGGGACTAATAACCACTCTTTGTGTATCTTCTAGAATGGCAAGACAAAACCCACTACAACTCTCTTGAAGACCACTAGGCTAGACATAGTTGAATCGAAGTTTTTTCCTTTTTATAAAATATAATGGTGCATAGTGACCTTTAAGGTGGAGGGGAAAACTGGCATTTTATTAAACATTATTAAACAATTCACACATTTATCTTTTCTAAATGAAATAAACCCATTTATTCTAGTCTTTCTTCATCAAAACCTGTTTCCTAAGCATTGATTAATTTTTTTAAATTTGAGTTTAATTACATATGAAGTATCATTTATACACAGTAAAATTCACTCTTTTAAGCTATGTAGGTTGATAGCAGTGTATTCATATTTGACAAATAGATATGAAACGAGTGTGAAAGCCAGTAAGACCCCTTCTTTCTGATCCATGGTCAAAGTGTGTTTTTCTCCAGGAACTTTGTTTGTATGCATGAAGTGGCTCAGCGTCAGACCTAAACTGTGTTTGTAAGGTCAGGGTAGAGAATCTCCCATTTCTACAGAAACATGCAGAGACACTCTTTGTTTATAATCAAGCCTTGAGGAGGAAATGCGAGGGTCAGCTGTTTCTGTGGGGAACACATAAACTGGGTGTTTTCCTACCCTCATTCAGCTTAAAAAGTGTCAGGTTGAGACTCCATACTACAGTATGAGTCAAGAGCCAAAGTTCAATTTTTTGAAAAATCAGAGCCTTCCTAGCTCTTGGAGTCCACAGTCAGATGCATGACAACTCGGGTTAATTTAATCATTTTTATTCTAAACGTTGAGGTCATTATGCATCTGCTTTAAGAGGAGCAAGATAATGAATTTTCTCTGATATTCAACATTATAAAAATCAGAAGTCAAGATGGCTGTGATGCATTTGAATAAATAAAACATCTACAGTTGGTAATTTAAATGGAGTTGGCCTTTCTATGAAAATGTGAGAAGTTATTGTTACAAACATCTCCTTCAGGATCCTCAAACAAAAGAACAATTTACATAGTCAATGGGAAAAATTTCCAGTGAATAATACAAAATTGTAACTGAACCTTCAAATTGAGTCACTTTATTTCTAAATAAAGTATCAAATAAGAAATCTATATGGATGAGGAAATGGCAACCCACTCTAGTATTCTTACCTGGAAAATCCCATGGACAGAGAAGCCTGGCGAGCTATAGTCCCTGGGGTCTCAAAGAGTCAGACTTGACTTAGCTACAGAGCAGGCATCCTTAAATAAAACATTTTAGGACTGAATTTCCTGAGGAAAAGTACAATATGTAGCATTTTTCTTCCAGGTTGTTCCTGACCAAGTAGTTTCAAGGATTCTTAGAAAAACATAAAAAACAAATAAAAAAATTCTATTCCAGGGCACTCTCATGCATCAGCTTTGCCCTCAAAGTATACAAAGACATGAAAAGAAGGTATGAGGCAAAGCTTAAGTATAGTCAGTAAAAGTTCAAAGATTTGATAATGGCATAAGTGGCCTTTTCTTAAAAATGGTGTTATTAAAAGCCAAAGCTGAGTCAAGGGGGTAACAAGATGAGAAGGGCATGAACACTACAAACCCAAGAGAACCACAGGAGTGTACAGAAACTTGTGACAAGTAGGGGAGTGAGCCTAATAACACAGGAATGAGTGGTAGGGCACAGTGTGGCAGAACTTTGACATATGAAATGGTAAACCATCGCCACTTAGCCTCCCTTCCCCCCATCATGCTGCACTGAGAGTGAATGTTTGGGTGCTTCATGGCTTAGCCAGCAGGTTTTAGTGGTAAAAATTCAGTGAACTTCAAAAACAGATAAATTGTGGTTTAAGAGAATATGGTCACAAATCAGGGCAGATATGTTTCGGGGGAAAAAAAATTTATTCACTCTGGCTTTGTAGGGTGTGCGATGCTCCTGCCAAATCTTGTTTTAAAATTAATCAGAGAAATATTTCTTGTAAATTCAAATAAGATGCACCAGAAAAGACAGTATATTACAGTTATGTTGCTGCTAAACTGACGTGGCTTTGATGTGGTGTTTTGTGGCTTTTGAACATACAATCAAATAAGTGCCCATTTATAAATGTTATATAAATAGTTCAACCTATCACAGTTGAGAAGTCCATTTAAATAAAAAGAAACAACAAAAAATCTGATGCTGAACAACCCACACACTGATTTAATGTTCAGGACAGTTCTTAGAACCTGTTAACACTGCAACTTTATCTTAGCTTTGCAGAGTGAGTATATAGTATTAGCTATATATTATGGCCTCACGTTGAAAATTATGATCAGTTTGGAGTCTATTAAACCTTAAAGGATAAATCTAAAAAAAAAAGAAAGGAAGGAAGAAAGAAATCTGTAGCCCTGGGACTTCCCTGATGGTCCAGTGGTTAAGAATCTGCTTTCCAGCACAGGGAATGGGGATTCCTTCTCTGGTTGAAGAACTAAGATCCCACATGCCATGGGGCAATTAAGCCCTCGTGCCTCAACTAAGACACATGCAGCCAAATAAATAAATGAAAAGAAAGAAAGCTAGAGCTGTGAAAATAAAACCTAAGAGTTTCTCCAAAATCCTCTAATATGGCAAAACCCAAATATAATTTGAATAAAAAAGCTTTGCTCCAAAGAAGCATGAAATCTTTTCATTGTGATTATTTCCATGTGTCTTTTTGAAAGCTTCACAGGTCAAATCCAAGAGTGATAGAAAACAGTCTTTATTTTTTTAATGACATGTTTGCATTAGATAGTCCTACATTAGTGTTATATCAGATCTGGCTTGATTCTGGGTGTTATAACCTGGGAATGCAGGCAGACATGGCCCCTCAAGAGGGAATTGCTGCCAGTTGGGGAAAGAAAAACAGGTACCCTCAAAATTGCCAGATGATTAGACTAGGCAGTGAGACTTCTAAACGAAAGGATAAGAAAATTTTCTTAGCTTCATCTCCTTGATTAAGTCATAAAGACTTGACTTTCACTAATGTGTAACCATGAAGTTTTAAACAATGCCTTATCTTGGGTTTTCTGAAAAATAGACCCTGAGACAAGAACCCGGGGGCAGATAGTTTGTTTAGGAGTAAGCCCCAGAAGCAGACATAAGGAAGTGGGGAAGGCAAGCCAGGGAAGGGTAAGGAATAATAATGAAGGAATCACCATCCTCATGTAAGTTGGTTTGTTTTTTTTTTTAAGTCCTTTGAAATCATTAAAGACTAAAAGGCTTCAACAGTACATGAATCGAGAATTTCCAGATGTTCAAGCTGGATTTAGAAAAGGGAGAGGAATCAGAGATCAAATAGCCAACACCCACTGGATCATCAAAAAAGCAAGAGAGTTACAGAAAAGCATCTACTTCTGCTTCAATGACTACGCTAAAGCCTTTGACTGTGCGGATCACAACAAACTGTGGAAAGTTCTGAAAGAGATGGGAATACCAGACCACCTGACCTGCTTCTTGAGAAACCTATATGCAGGTTAGGAAGCAACAGTTAGAACTGGACATGGAACAACAGACTGGTTCCAAATAGGAAAAGGAGTACATCAAGGCTGTATATTGTCACCCTGCTTATTTAACTTATATGCAGAGTACATCATGAGAAACACTGGGCTGGATGAAGCACAAGTTGGAATCTAGACTGCTGGGAGAAATATCAATAACCTCAGATATGCAGATGACACCACCCTTAATGGCAAAATGCAAAGAAGAACTAAAGAGCCTCTTGATGAAAAGTGAAAGAGGAGAGTGAAAAAGTTGGCTTAAAACTCAACATTCAGAAAACGAAGATCAAGGCATCTGGTCCCATCACTTCATGGCAAATTGATGGAGAAACAATGGAAACAGTGAGAGACTTTATTTTTTTGACTCCAAAATCATTGCAGATGGTGACTGCAGCCATGAAATTAAAAGATGCTTGCTCCTTGGAAGAAAAGCTGTGATCAACCTAAACAGCATATTAAAAAGCAGAGACGTTACTCAGCCAACAAAGGTCCATCTAGTCAAAGCTATGGTTTTTCCTGTGGTCATGTATGGATGTGAGAGTTGGACCATAAAGAAAGCTGAGTGCCAAAGAACTGATACTTTTGAACTATAGTGTTGGAGAAGACTTTTGAGAGTCCCTTGGACTGCAAGGAGATTGAACCAGTCAATCCTGAGGGAAATCAGTCCTGAATATTCATTGGAAGGACTGATGCTGAAGCTGAAACTCCAATACTTTGGCCACCTGATCCAAAGAACTGACTCATTTGAAAAGACCCTGATGCTGGGAGAGATTGAACGTGGGAGGAGAAGGGGATGACAGAGGATGAGATGGTTGGATGGCATCACTGACTCAATGGACATGAGTTTGAGTAAACTCTGGGAGTTGGTGATGGGCAGGGAGGCCTGGCTTGCTGTGGTCCATGGGGTCACAAAGAGTCAGATACGACTTAGCAACCGAACTGAACTGATGTGAAGAACTGACTTATTGGACAAGACCCCGATGCTGGGAAAGATTAAAGGCAGGAGGAGAAGGGGATGACAGAGGATGAGATGGTTGGATGGCATCACTGACTCAATGGACATGAGTATGAGCAAACTCTGAGAGTTGGTGATGGACAGGGAAGCCTGGCTTGCTGCAGTCCGTAGGGTTGCAGAGTCAGACACAACTGAGCAACTAAACTGAATTGAAAGGTTGACTTTAATTTCCCATTACTTGGAATTTTTATCTATCTTTTCTTCTAAAAATATTCCCATGCTAGGTCTGCTCTTTCTGTATTTGTTTCCATAGATACAAGGTGTGTGCTCAAACTAACGGCATCTTTTGGCCCAGCATCCCACTCCAGCGCCTCCTAGAGCATTTCTCAGGCTTGAAAGTCTATGACTGAAGAGGGGTGAAAACCTATGAAGAGGTAGGTCTGTTTGGTAAATATCAACTCAGAGGAACCATCGAAAAGCCCAACTATGCTGCACTAGAGGAGGAAAAGAGAGATGGCGTGGCTCACTGGAGTCTTAGAGGCAGGTTGGGTGACACAGTCATGATACGTGATCCCTTTGGCAACTATTTCTTGAGCTCTTCTGGTTTTCTTGCCCAGGATCAGTGCCTTTCAGAAGCATCAGATGTAAATGGCACAATGACAACACCAGGCAGTATGTGCTATTGTCGCAGGGGAAAATATGATGCGAGAAGACAGTCATGTCCAAGGTCTCAAGTGAGTCCCCTGGGACTGGCTGCCAGGTGAGGCGCAAGCCAGCCATTGTAAAGTAAAAGTAGGTTTCTTCAGAGATAGACAGAATGCATTCTGTCTCAGAAAGGGAGAGCATGCCCTAAGGTGTGGGGGTGGTTAGTTTTTATGAGCAGGGTAATATCCTAGGCTAATGAGTGGGAGGACTGTTCGGGGGAAGGGATGGGAATTTCCAGGAATTGGGTCACCACCCACTTTTTAGCCTTTTATGGTCAGTTTCAGAACTCTCAGGGCTTCCCTGGTGGCTCAGAGGTTAAAAGCATCTGCTTCCAATGCAGGAAACCTGGTTCGATCCCTGGGTCGGGAAGATTCCCCTGGAGAAGGAAATGGCAACCCATTCCAGTATTCTTGCCTGCAGAATCCCATGGACGGAGGAGCCTGGTAGACCCCAGTCCATGGGGTCGCAAACAGTCAGACACGACTGAGCAACTTCACTTTCACTTCAGAACTCTTATGGTGCCTGTGGATGTGTTGTGTAGCATACGTTAATATATTAATGTGACATACAGTGAGGCTCAAGATCTACTAAAAGTCAACTCTTCTGCCATCTTGGACCTAGGTGGTTCTAATCAGCATGTAATATTGTCAACTGCTATATCATTCTTTTAAAACTTCAGCCCTGCCCCTTTCTTGACTCACGGTCAGGAAGGTGTACCTATCATCAAGGTGCATAGGGAGTGTGATGGAAACTTTGGAAAGAGCAATCAACTCTATCCAGGACGGTCCTGACGTCTTCATGATCCAGGAGACCTCGAAAGAAACAGGGAAGGGTGGCACCGCCTTCCAGACAGAGAAACAGCATTGCAAAAGCCCAGCATCTAGAATGAGAACCAATGAAAAGAAAGAGAAAGGGAAGACAGGAGGAGGGAGAAAAGGTAAGGGTGGCGAAGGTATATGAAGGCAATTTATAAAGGAATTTGGACTTTATCTTCTAAACTATGGAGTGGCCTGTGAAGAGCTTTAAGCAAGCATGTTTGCATTATACATTATCTAAAATGTATAATCTAAAGATCTCTCTGAGGTGGCTGCAGGGTAGAGAGCAAAGGGGTGAGTTTGAAAGTAGAGGAGAGGTACTATGTTGGTTTGCTTTGCTGTTGTAACAAATTATCACAAATTTAGTGGCTTAAAACACAAATTTATTCTCTTTGTGTTCTGAAGGTCAGAAGTCCAAAAGGAATCCTAAGGGGTTAAAAAGCAAGGTATTGGCAGGGCTGGTTTTTTCTGCAGGCTCCAGGGGAGAATCTATTTCCTTGTTTTCTCCAGTTTTTAGAGACCACCTGCATTGCTTGGCTCCTGATTCACTTCCTCCACCTTCAAAGTGCCTCCCTCCAGCTTCTATATCTGTCATCCCATCCCCTCCATCTTTGACCTTCTTGCCTCCTTCTCATTAGGACCCTTGTGATCACAGCAGACCCAGCTGGATCATCCAGGGTAATCGCTCCATCTCAAAAATCCTTAGTCACATCTGCAAAGTCCCTTCGGATATAAGGTAATGTTCACAGTTCCAGAGATTTGGACAGGATATCTCTTGGGGGCTATTATTCAGTCTACTACAATGATAGTTTGCAAGTGAGAGACAAGTCACACGAACACCCAAAATACAGGGAGATGTATAAAATAAAGGAGCTCTAGGAAGGAAGAATATGTTTCATTTTCTTTCCTCCAATGCAGAATGAGAAACTTGTTACAAACAAATACAGTCAAACAAAAAGCATTAGAATCTTAGATATTCTAGGCTTCTTCTCTTCTTACCCAATGCTTCCTTTACATTTTATGTGTGGGTATGTTTTCACTAGATAACTGCTGTGATTCCAGAGTGCAGTTCTGGGGGCTGATGATGGACAGGGAAGCCTGGCGTCCTGCAGTCCATGGGATGGCAAAGAGTCGGACATGACTGAGCGACTGAACTGAGTGCCCCTAAGTCAAGCAAAATGTAACACGGTTCTCTCTCTTGAGACTGATAACAGCATAAAAGTTTGGTAATAGTGTATTGAAAGCACATTGATGTGTAGTCATTCAGGAAATGAGTCTTGTCTCAACTACCTCCCTTTGAGGTCTTGGAGAGCAGTGCTCTAATTTGCATTTTCATCTCCAATGAGCGGAGCACAGGCTTCCCAGGTGGCTCTAGTGGTAAAAGAACTTATCTGCCAATGCAGGAGATGCAAGAGATGCTGGTTCCGTCGCTGGGTTGGGAAGATCCTCAGGAGGAGAGCATGATAACCCATTCCAGTATTCTTGCCTGGAGAATCCCATGGACAGAGAAGCTTGGTGAGTTACAATCCACAGGGTCGCACAGAGTCGGACATGACTGAAGCGACTTAGCACGCACCACAAGGAGTGGAGCACAAACAATTTCTACACTAAATGTTTCTCATCTGCTGCTCCAGCACGCATTTCTGCTTTCCCTCATCTTTACAGGGCTAGATTTCCGAATGAACGTCCAACGCTCACACATACACACACTTGTTAGCATAGTCAGTCAGCATTTCCCATTCCTTGGCCCACAGTCCATGGACCGCTGGCCTAAGCTGTTCCCAGCAGAGTGATTGCTACCACAGAACTCTTCTGTTTTGAGGATGTGAAGCTAAAACTTCTACAGACACTTAGGCAGCCTGAGGATAAAAGTAATACCTCTATGAAGAAAAACACGTCGCTGAACCACTGAAAAAATCAACCCTAAAGCCTGCTCTTCCTCTGGACATTCCAGTTAAATGAGCCAGTAAATCCTTTTTGCTCATTAAGCTAATTTAAATTGTTTTCCTATTTTTGCAAGCCAACATTTGCTAACAGGAACATATTTATTCATTGGTGAATGAATGTGAATGAATAAATGAATAACAAGAAAAATACTTTCATTACAACCTTCTTAATGCTACTCAGAACATTTTTAGTGCTGATATCATCAAAATATCTGTTTTCCACCCCCTGGGCATTGGCATAATTAGGAAAATACAGTCACATGATTTTTAAACTATATATTTATTTATAAATTATATATACATCAAATAAAGATACTTGAAATGTGGTTTTATAGGTGCAGGGTTTAAGGGGCAGAAATTCTAATCAGATTGCTGAGAATTAGGGTCCTGGTCTTCTAGAAGCTTTTGCAAGGCTAACACTTTGCTTTCCTTTACTTATTGGAGTTTGAGATTGACTTTGGGGAACTCTTAGAGTTTATGAGGATGTCAAGGCTACCCCTTGTGGCCTTTACTGGTTCAAAGGTTGCTGCTCCTCACTCCCTTTCCAAAAATCACTTAGTATAGTTAAATATTAAATAAAGAAATGGTAAAATCAATTGTAGAAAAGGAATCCAGTCCCAAGGCTACTTATAATTATACTTGTAATGTTTATAGGCAGGTAAGGGGTAGAGTGTTTCACCCTCTTATGTTACCAATTCAATTTTCTCCATTTGTATGAAAACCCATTTGGGGTAGAGTACTGAGCATTTTTGATCCCACCAAAATAATAGAATTGGCCTTACCCACCTACATTTTGACTTGAAAAAGCCCTTTCAAAATTGCTTCCCTCCAAGATATGTCTTCTCCAGATTCATGTATCTTGCTACTCTTCTTAATTTGTCTTTACTACTCACAGAGGAAAGTAGACGTAGCTTTTCAGAGGCTGCAAATTTCTGCTGACTTTTCACAAATGCTGCCAACTACAAATTGGCACTTGCCAGCGACTGGACAACAACAAAAAGTGCATTTGAACCCTGTGCTGTTCCACCTTCAACACACACTGAGGGGCATTCAGGGTAGAGAATGAGGCACTCTGTGCTCCAGGGAAACTGGTGGAACAGGTCTTTGAGTGAGTGAGTGAAGTTGCTCAGTCGTGTCCGACTCTTTGCAACCCCATGGACTGTAGCCTACCAAGCTCCTCTGTCCGTGGTATTTTCCAGGCAATAGAACTGGAGTGAATTGCCATTTCCTTCTCCAGGGGATCTTCCCGACCCAGGGATCAAACCCGGGTCTCCTGCATTGTAGACAGACGATTTACCTTCTGAGCCATCAGGGAACAGGTCTTTAGATAGGTATTTTCTGGAACTGATTTCATGAACCCAACCCTTGCATCTCCTCGTATCTAGAAAGGCAGTAAATCCCTTCATGGTGACATCAGCTCCTTGTGACAGGCAAAAAATGTTTTGTAAAATAAGCGCTTGACTGCATTGAACTCCCCCTTCAACAAAACCACATATTAATATATTGACCTTCCCCCATGACTTCTTGGAGCAGTCTCTCAGAGCTATCTGAGGGGTTGTCTCCTGGGCTTCGGTCCTCATTTTGCCCCAAATAAAACTGAACTCTCAACTCTTAAGTTGTGTGTCCTTTTTAGTCAACAATGCTAACCACTGTTTCAGCTGTCTTAATTATTTTAATCAAATATTGCTATTTTATTCTTGTATCCTCACTGCACTTTCTCACCAAAGCCATAATTTTGTTACTATGAATATATTTAAGCATATTGAGCAAATTTTTTTCCTGAGTAGTTTGTGTAGTATGTATGTAAACCTATCTGTTACTCTTCTGTAGCAATAATATAAAATACAACTAACAAAGTACATGTAAAAACTCAAAACTGTAGATATCACACATTTAGTCTTTTTTTAAATATGTATTTATTTGGCTCTGTTGGGTCTTAGTTGCTCCATGTGCTGTCTGTGCAACCTTAGTTTCCAGACCAAGGATCAAACCCCTACCCCCTGCATTACAAGACAGATTCTTAACCACTGGGCCCCCAGGGAAGTCCCACATCTAGTCTTTAAACTGCTCATAACTGGTGCCTTATTTCTTAATGGGGCTGGGAGAACTAGACAGCCTCCAAGAGGAAAATGAAGCTAGATCCATAGTCCAGACCTGTCACTTGGTTAAACACCCTTAGGTAACAAAGTATCTAAAAATAAACACACTTATTTTAAAATATATATAACCATAAAGAACCTTTCTAAACGTGTTACACAATTTGGAAACCAAAGAAGAAAAGACTGAGAAATGCTAGCATGGAAAAACTTATTTATAAAAGCTCTTAATCTAGAAAAAACTTTTTCTTTGGAAAGAGCTACATGAAGAATTATTAGCAAGGTATAGTTAGAGCAATGCAATTCGCACATTAATTTTTCTGTTGTATCTGTGTGTGTATGGGGATGTGTGTGGAATAGTTGAGTGTGCAGAGCAACTCCCTTCCCTGTCTTTCTCTGATCACACCAAAGTCTGTATCCTCACACGTGGTTAAAAAAGTCTGCTTTGCTGACATACAGAACAGACTTGTGGACACAGCAGGGGAAGGAGAGGGAGGGACAGACGGAGAGAGTAGCACTGAAACATATATATTACCATATGTAAAGCGGGCAGCTAGTGGGGAGTTGCCATGAAACACAGGGACTCACCCGGTTGTTGTTTTTCAGTCGTTCAGTCGTGTCCGACTCTGCGACCCCATGAACCACAGCACGGCAGGCTTCCCTGTCCATCACCAACTCCCAGAGCCTACTCAAATTCTTGTCCGTTGCATCAGTGATGCCATCAACCATCTCATCCTCTGTCGTCCCCTTCTCCTCCTGCCTTCAACCTTTCCCAGCATCAGCGTCTTTCCCAATGAGTCAGCTCTTTGCATCAGGTGGCCAGAGTATTGGAGCTTCAGCTTTAGCATCAGTCTTTCCAATGAATATTCAGGGTTGATTTCCTTTGGGATTGACTGGTTTGATCTCCTTGCAGTTCAAGGGACTCTCGGAAGTCTTCTCCAACACCACAGTTTAAAAGCATCAGTTCTTTGGCTCTCAGTCTTTTTTGTTGTCCAGCTCTCACAACCGTACATGACTACTGGAGAAACCATAGCTTTGACTCTACAGACCTCTGTTGGCAAAGTAACGTCTCTGCTTTCAAATACGCTGTCTAGGTTTGTCATTGCTTTTCTTTCGAGGAGCAAGCATCTTTTAAGTTCATGGCTGCAGTCAGCGTCCACAGTAATTTTGGAGCCCAAGAAAATAAAGTCTGTCATTGTTTCCATTATTTCCCCATCTATTTGCCATAAAGTGATGGGACCAGATGCCATGGTCTTCACTTTTTGAATGTTGAATTTTAAGCCAGCTCTGTGACAATCTAGAGGGGTGGGATGGGATGGGATGGGTGGGCAGAGAGAGGCAAGAGGGAGGGGACATGACTGTTGTATGGCAGAAATCAACACAACATCGTAAAGCAATTATCCTCCAATTAAAAAGAAAAACCAATGCCTGCTTTCCTCCTGCTCCATCCTTGTTTGCACTGAGAGCGGGGAGATAAGAGGAGGTGGCAAAGAAGAAAATGACTACCAGCTCCTTGTTAAGGGGCTGGGAGTTGAGTTGAAAGCTGGCTGCCTTGGGAATGGAGAGGATCCGCAGCGCTATCTGTAGCCCCAGCCCAGCTGTCACCTCTAGCTATCTGTTAACCCTCTGGCACTGGTCTTCCTACAGGAAAGCTATTCTTCATTTGACACGTGCTGTCTGAGGAAATTAGAAGGGAGTGGAAAGAGAAAGTGCTCCATAGGTATGGCTATTATTATAAAGAACAGTTGCAACGACATGCAGCTTGGAAATTGGATCTGTGTTCACCGTTCACTCCAGGGTAGGATCTCTGACAGTTCCAGGCCCAGGAATTCTAGGGAAAACACAGGGACGCGGCAATGGGTGACCTTTTGATGCAGAAGGCCAGCGGTGGCTGCGCTTGCTGAAATGATTGCCCAGAGGGGACAGAAGCAGCTGTTAGAGGTGGGAGGAGCCTGGGGTAGCACCTGGAGGCTAGGTGGGTGGAGCCATGGCGAAGTGGGAGGAGCCAGTGCCCCGCTCTCTGTCCGAAGGAGACAGAGGGAGGGAAAGCTGGCTTAGATACTTGCCAGAGTGTGAGCAGCTCCAAGTGTGATGAGACTTGGGCTCGACCGGCGTTGGAAAGCAATCTGACCTACACTGGGGCATATAACTGGATAACCGACAGGGCCAGGAGGAGCAGAGAGAGAGTGCAACTGAAGAAAGCTTATTTATTCACTTCTCCCTGCCTTGTCATCTAGGGTCAAGTTCACAGTTAAAGTAGAAGAGCATGAGCTGTCTGTCACTTGGCAGGAAGGTGTGATATGTTGCAAGGACGGGAGAAGCTAACCAGCAGGTAGGATCCATCCGGTTCTAATCATCCACCTACCTCCTACACGGTGTCTGCAATCTCCCTTTCTTCCAGGGGTTCAAAGAGAAGAAGGGTTCCATCCAGGCTGCTTGGATTGCCCTGCCCTTGAGCCACCCTCATAGTTTCCCTAGTCTGCTTCCAATTTCCAGAAGGAAAATAATGCAAACCAATTTGAAAGGAAAGGGATCATCCCTAAAATGTGGCAGCTCTCCTGTAAAATGTCTCACAGTTCCCAGAAATGGCTGTCCATCTCTAGAGAATGTCATAGAATGTGAAAAGGATGGGCTCTGAGTTTATAGATGCTCAGATTGAAGCTGGAATTGACCACAAAAGTGTTTACTCCCAACTCCTCATTTTATTTGGGAAGAAATAGAGACCCAGGAAGGTTAAGGGACATGCCCGTGGTCATCTAGTCCCCCTCTCTAGACATCTTTAGGTGGATCTGTCAAATGTATTAGCTAATGACCTCCCACCTCCTCCTTTGCGAATTTTACTTAATACAGGTAGATCCCTAATAGCCATGTGGGTGCTCTGTGAACTTAGTCCACTTGCCGTAACTGATCAGATCAGGAGTACATACATAGTTGTGTCATTCATCTCTTAACATTTGAAGCCACAAAAAAAGAAAAGAAAAAATTTGAAACTGTTAGTGATCCAAAACGTTTTATAGGGCTGGAAATATAACTTGTAAATTCAGGAAATATAACTCACATGTATGTTAAAGAGGCATATTCGCCTGTCACATACCTGTGCACCAAGGAGCAAAGACAGGGGTCCGCAGAGTGAAGCAATTGTGCAGAAAATGGTAGAAGAATGTGAAGAGGCTGTGAATCCTGGGGCCTTGTAGTTCCACTTTCGAGTCACTCACTGGGCTTCGCTGCATTCCTGCTCTTAGACATATCCCTCCGCCCCCACCGCTTTATCCGTGTTACAGTTCAAGTTGTTGTTGGTCGGTCGCTCAGTTGTGTCTGACTCTTTGTGACCCCAGGGACTGCAGCATGCTTGGCTTCCCTGTCCTTCAAGTTACTTGCTTCTGTTACTTGCAACCAAGGAATAGGAATATCCTCTCACAGTGGGAGTAGACGCGGGTGCCAGCATGGCTCTCTCAGCTTGCACTCCTGGCGATCAAGCAGGGAGCCCACCCGAGCCTCGTTTTTCCCATTGGTTGCTGAGGAAATACCGGCAGAGGGGCCGTTGGGAACTGCTTTTCTGCTTCCAGGAGGATGCAGCATGGCAGGGATGCTGCTAAGAGCACCCAGATGCCCACGTGACTGGGATGCATATAAAAAGGGAGATCACAGCTGAGCCATCTGAACATCTGAATTACTGCCCCCCAATCCTCCTGGGACAGCCCAGCTCTGGCTTTCCCCTTTTCTCTGTCTGAGATCCCGTCATGACTGCTTTCTTAGTCTCTGTGTGTTCTTAGATCAGTCCTGACAGCCATTTCTGAAAAACCTAGCTAATTCCAGGTCTCCTCCCTAGGAGCAAATATTCTCTCACTGCAGCTCAGGATTACAGCCCTCCAGTCCCTGGTTCCACATTTCTCAGGTCAGTCATCTGCTTTCTTTTGCCTGGGCCCTGATCTCATTGGGTTCCTCAGGAATAAACTCTGAGAAAGCCTTTGTGCAAGTGGATTATCTCAAGGAGTGCTGGCAGGGAGATGGGAGGTGAGGGACGGAGGGAAGGCAGCTAATCGTGTGTATTTTTAAAATTCTAACTCTGCCTCTTGCTAGTTATTACACTAATTTTTGTTACATTAAAAAATGTACTATTTTGGGCAACTTGGGTGCAATCCTGCCCAGGGGGCTTGAGGGACAGTGGGAACATGCCTCAGAGTTTACAGAAGTTTCCTAATGTTCAAGGAAGCTAAAATCTATTTATCTTCCAATTCCCAAGCAACGTGAACTGATGGCTATTCCTGGAGGATCAACTTGCCAATAACGCCGGGTAGTCCCACACTTGGCTTGACAGCAAGCAGAAGAGATGCAGGTCCTTGCAACAGGATGCATTCCACACATGTCCCCTGGCGAGGTCCCAGGGGACGTGGGCAGAGCACAGCAGTGTCCACTACAGCCCATGTGTCCCAACTGCACCTGGGCTATGGTACATGATTACACAAGCTTGGCACTGTCCAACCGGAATCAAAGACAAAGCGTTCAGATATGAGGACTCTGGAGCCCTGTATCCAGCAGACGACGAGTTCCAGAATGTGAACCTCAGGCTGGTACTCATCCCCACTCAGCTTCAGCCCCTGGAAAGCAGAATTAAATCCATTCCACACAATTTTGCACAAATGGAGATGTTACTTTGTGATGTTAATCACATATATATAAAGTTAATATTTTTGTGTTTAAGGAAAAGCTTTATTTCCAAGGCTATTCCAAGTTTTTATCAAGTCTCTCTTTCTCCCTTACCCTCCATGAATGTAAATGCAGGATCAAGGAATGCCACAGGACAGAGATATTAATATTTGTTCCTCTGCTAAAGCATAACACAGTCGAAAGAGCATGGACTTTGGAGCGAACCAAGCTAGTTTTATTTCTGCTTTTGTGTCTTAAAAAAATCCTTCTCAACCCTGAAGTCAGGAAGATATACTTCAATGTATTTTCTAAAGGCTTTATAGCCTTTCACATTTAAATATTTAATCCAGTTAGAATTGATTTTTCTATCTGAGCTTTTTTCCGGTTTAGATTACCCAGTTGTCAAAGAAACATCTATTGAAAAGACCACCCTTTCTCCAGGGTATCATCTTGTCATATATCTAGCGTCCATACAAATGTGAGTTTGTTTTAGACTCTACTCTGCTCCAGTGGTCTATACCCATCCCTGGAACAAAACCACAATGTGTCCATCAGTATGGCTTACAAGTCTTTTCATCTAGTAGGACAGATTCTCCTACTTTACTTTTCTTATGGACTTCCTCACCAATTCTTGCCCCTTTGTATTTCAGTATAAACTATAGAATCAGCTTATCAAAGTAATTGTTGGAATTTTGATTGGGATTGCTGAGTCAATAAATCATTTGGGGGAGAATTGACATACATACAGTACACTTCATTCCATTTATATAAAGTTAAAAGCTCAAAAAACTACAGTGCTTAGAGATTGATAAATTTAAAATACAGCAAAGAATCAATTACCATCATAGTCAATGGAATGATTACATCTGAGAGGGAAGTAAGAGGCTTTGATTTCGAAGGGATACACAAGAAGCCTTTATTTTTTGACCTGATGGTAGTTATATGAGGGTCTGCCTTGTAATTATTTACTAAAATGTGTATCTATGATTTGCTTAATTTTTATAGTAATGTTCATGATAAAATATTTTTAAAATTCTAACTCTGCCTCTTGCTAGTTATTACACTAATTTTTGTTACATTAAAAAATGTAATAGTTTCTCTCTAAGCCCTAGTTTTCCCATTTGTAAACTGGAGTTCATACCTACATTACAGATTTATCTTTTCTTACAACATTGCAAACAACACATACTACTATGCTTAACACATGCTAGATCATCAAGAAATGCTGATTTACTTCCCGCTCCCAGGCAATCTCTAGTAGAATCAACCAGAAGTGAAATGACAACGTCTAGGAGGATTATGTATTCAGGAGTCCCCTGCATGCAGCTTTGGACTTGAACTCTGTCCTGTACAAAGCAAATGTTGACTGGACAGTGAGGTTATCTCTTGCTCTTTCTGGAAATCATGACATCTGTCAGTTTTATCACCTTAGCTGTAGGGCAAAGTGAAATCCGTTCAGTAATGCTTATTGCTAAACCAGCCTTCTGCTGAGTCACCAGTTGGCCGTGGGCTTCCTCCCCAGCCCTTTCACTCTGTCCTTGGCTTTAGAGAAATGAACCTGTAGCTTAGACCCCCTACAGGTAGGCACTGCCAGATTGCAAATAGTAGGGAATGGTGGTAGAGGTTTTTAAATATTCATTCTGAATTGCGATCCCTTTAAAATAATGCCTGGGCCAGGGCGGTGGGTGGGAGAAGGGGAGGGGAATGGGTATTTTGTGATACACACACACACACACACACACACACACACACACACACACACATATCTCTTTGCAGCTATTACAAGCCAGGCACCAAAGTTAGTCTTTTAATAGTAAAAATTAAAACAATAATGGCTAAGATATGAGTGATTGCTAAATATGCCAATCATTTTGTTTTGTACTTCAGGTGTATTATTTTATTTAATCTTCTCATGATAATGTGTTCTTTTTATCCCTCATTTTGCAGTGAGGGATACTAGCTTTACTAACTTCACTTACTAGCTTTACCCCGTAAGCTGGCTCTTAGAGAAGTTATGACTTGCCCAATGTCTCATAACTAGTAGACTGTGGGGACCTTAATAGGCTGTGTATCTAAATTTGTGTAATGGCAAGTTAAGAACTGAAGTGGTGGAGATACACATACTCTATAGCACCCGAACTGGCCTGTATGCTATGCCTTCTGTTTCTGCAATGAATGACTGTCACGAAGTGGTGTGTTCTCCTACCTGTGTCTTTGCTCTGTGACTGGTGGATACGTGAGTGAGCGAGTGAGTATGAAAGTTGCTCAGTCGTGTCCGACGCTTTTGCAACCCCATGGACTGTAGCCCGGCAGGCTCCTCTGTCTATGGAATTTCCCAGGCAAGAAAATTGGAGTGGGTTGCCGTTTCCTTCTCCAGGGGATCTTCCTAACCCAGGGGTCAAACCCGAGTATTCTGCATTGCAGATTCTTTACCATCTGAACCACCAGGAAAGCCCTGGTTGACACATAACAGTCCACTAGTAAATAACCACAGTGAGTTTCCTGCTCAGATTGGCTCTGTGGGTATTAATTAATCATGGTAAAAACGAGATGATGAAAGACAAAAAGGACACAGGTTTTAACCCCACTTATCACAAGTGCATTTTACAGCCAGTTATTCCACATCTGAAGGAAACAAAATTTCCAACTGTACACAAATTAGTTGCTGGTTGGGCCTTGCAGAAAGCAATTGTCTGTGGTCGAAAGAAATATCTGACCCTAGACTTTTAAGACAAAAACCAACCAACCAATATGGATATGAATGAAAATGTGTATTTTGTGATACACACACACACACACACACACACACACACACACACACACTCTCTCTCACATATATATCTTCTTTGCAGTTATTACAAGCCAGGCACCAAAGTTAGTCTCTTAATAATAAAAATTAAAACAACAATGGCTAAGTATGAATGATTGCTAAATATGCCAACCATTTTGTTTTGGACTTCAGGTGTATTATTTTATTTAATCCTCTCATGATCATGTGTCCTTTTTATCCCTCATTTTTCAGTGAGGGATCCTAGCTTTACTGGCCTCACTTACTGGCTTTACCTAGTGAGCTGGATCTGAATGGCTCTAAGGATCTGCCAGTCCTCCCACAGAGCCCCCTAGCGCCCCCCAGTGTCTGTCCCTGTTATGGTGGCTCTTCTGTTCCACCCATAGCTTCTGTTTCCACCTCTACACCCGTGCAGTGCATGCTGGGAACTCTAACCACCCCTTTCTCAATTCATTCCTTACATGAACCCAAGCACTGGCCTCGTTCATCATCACTACTGTTCATCTGATTAAGTCAAGATTCACCCAGAAACATCCCAGATTTCTTTGGGTATACCTTGTTACCATGGTGGGGGTGAGCTGCCCATCAACATGTCCTTCGAAACTTATCTTGCACCGAGCCCATGAGACTGCTGGACCTTTTCCTAACTTACAGGAATCCCTAGATTTCTTGGCCAAAATGATACCTGACAACCGATTGACCCTTGTTCATCTATTGGCAGAACATGGAGAGTTTTGCACAACTGCCGGCACTTTCTGTTGCACATACACCGATACCTCTTTCCAGGCAAAACTCCACACTGAGCAAATCTGACAACAAGCTACTTGGCTTCATGAGACAATTAACCACCAACACGCGATATTTAACATGGGCAGGGAAATTGAAAACTGGTTATCTTGTTTGTTGGCTTGGATCCCTCAAGGTTTAAAAAACTTTCTGACAGTTTTTCGTTTTTTATAACTTTTCTTTTCAGTCATGCTGATTTATGCCATATTTTGCCTAGTGCTCCACCATCTTCCCTACTGTTGTAAACCTGTGACTAAGATTTTTCAGTCTAAGAAGGAGACCTAGGACCTCCAGGTCCAGACCTTCTATTCTAAAAATAGATAAACATGTTAGACTTGAACCCTGAGATTAACAAAAATATATACCCAAGCAGAATGGCTCCTTGGCAGGGGTAACATCACCCCTCCCACCTGGTCAACATTTAAGGAACCCCTCCTAAAGGTAACCCGGTTCCTTCCTTTCCTAGATCCTTTAATAGGCGTTGCTGTTCACCTTTTTAGCCCTTGTTTGTTTAACCTTTTGGTTACATTCGTGTCTTTTGGGCTCCAAAAGTTTGAGGTGAGACTCATGATGGCTCAAGGAATCCAGCCCATTCTGGCAGAAACAGGCTGAAGGTTGCTTAACAACAGGTTTCACCTGCTCCATCTTGTGACCCTAATCAAGGACTTACCATATGGAGCCAATTTGTATAATAAACCTGTTTTCACGATGAACAGGATAGATACCAGAACCTGCCCCTTTTCAATAAAAACAGCCAAGGGACTTCCCTGATGGTCCAGTGGTCAAAACTCCATGCTCCCACTGCAAAGGTGATGGTGGGGCGGGCGCGGGGGCGGGGGGGGTTCATCCTTCANGGGGCGGGGGGGGGTTCATCCTTCATTAGTGAACTAAGATCCTGCATGCTCCATGGTACAGACAAAAAAAAAAAAAAGTAAATAAAATTTTAAAAATAGATAAAAACAACCAAAAAAGTAGAATCCTCTCAGTTGCTAGAGGTAACGTGACATAGCCATGATCTGCTGTCCAGAAAAGAACTAGAGATCTCAAGAGTCACTGGACACAAAGAAAGGACAGAGAATGAAGGAAATATAGACCAGATACGGGAGAAGGCAATGGCACCCCACTCCAGTACTCTTGCCTCGAAAGTCCCATGGATGGAGGAGCCTGGTGGGCTGCAGTCCATGGGGTCACTAAGAGTCGGACAGGACTGAGAGACGTCACTTTCACTTTTCACTTTCATGCATTGGAGAAGGAAATGGCAACCCACTCCAGTGTTCTTGCCTGGAGAATCCCAGGGATGGGGGAGCCTGGTGGGCTGCCGTCTATGGGGTTGCACAGAGTTGGACACGACTAAAGCAACTTAGCAGCGGTAGCAGCAGCAGACCAGATACACACTGGAATCCCCTGGGGAATTTAAAAAATCATGGTACCATCCCCACATCCCAAGGGGTTCTAATGAGCCGTCAAAGCTGAGAACCACTGACACAGAGGAGAAACATAATTGATAGGAAGTTGGGCAATTTTAGGAAAAGACAAAGGTGATGAGAATTATGTTGATTAAACTTTTTTAAGTTTTGTTTTTTTTTTTTAGCTACACTGCATGGCATATGTGATCTTAGCTCCCCGGCTAGGGATCAAACCCATGCCCCCTCCAATGGAGGCACAGTCTTAACCACCAGACCACCAGGGAAGTCCCTTGACTAAACTTTTTATCCTTCATGGCAACTTCATGTTTTAAGTAACAACCATCTATTCAGCACCTGCTGTGTGCGAGGAACCATACTTCACATTTGGACATTCCTCACAGTGACCCTGGAGTTTTCTAGCCGAGGAAGTTGAAAGTCAGGTGAGGAAACTCCTCTGAGGACAAATGACTCCTAAGTTGCAGAGTCTGTGTCTTTCCTTTACACCAGTTACTTCAACTTTAGTATGCATCAGAGCCACCAGGATGCTTGCTAGAAAAGCCCTATCACAGGGGTCCCCAAACTTTTTGGCACCAGGTTTTATGGAAGAAAATTTTCCCACAGCCAAGGGGTGAGGGGATGGTTTCAGAATGTTTCAAGCACAGAGATGGGGAACAGCTGTAAATACAGATGAAGCTTTTCTCACTTGCCGGATGCTCACCTCCTGCTGTGTGGCCACAGACAAATACCGGGGGTTAGGGACCCCCTGCTCCATCACACAGGGATGAAATGAAATAGGTTTTAACAGGCTTGAGTCTTTCTCCCCAGTTTAGTCTAATGCACGTGCTCCACAGAGAATTTTTGAGAAAGAGTTTCCCATCTACACTGTTTCCTCTGGCACAGGGCTCCCAACATAGTAGAAGCTCAAGAAAAATTTGCCAGAGGTAGGGAGGGAGAGGGGCTTCCCCAGTAGCTCAGCAGTAAAGAATCTTCTTGCATCGCAGGAGACACAGATTTGATCCCTAGGTCAGGAAGATCCCCCGGAGGAGGGCATGGCAACCCACTCCAGTGGTATTCCTGCCTGGAGAATCCCAGAGACAGAGGAGCCTGGCGGGCTGCAGTCCTTGGGGTCACAAAGAGTCGGACACGACTGAAGCGACTTAGCACTCACACATGCAGGCAGGAAGGGAGGAAAGAAGGAAAGGAGGCAGGAAGGATACACTTGGGACTATACTAATAGTTGCGTAATAATTATTGATTCACTGAGTAATAACTAGGATGACTGTAAGATAGTAGTCAAAAATATTAAGGAATATATCTGTGGGGCTTGTTTGTCCGTCTTTCTTCCTATTTGGTGTCCAAGAGCTACAATGAGAAACTCTGAAAATGTGGGTTTAGAGGCAGAACAGGGCCACCCCAGGGGTGGGAGGCAGGCACGGTGGGTATATTCTTCCACAGGGCCACCAAGGTGGCCCGAGAACGCCAGAGGCGTCCAGTTCCAAAGCCTGGGCTCTTGAGCACAAAGGTGCTTTCTTGTTCACACACCTATTCTATTTAACTTGGTTTTGACATCCATGAAGAAAAACATCCGTTAACACACAGAAAATTGCAGAGGATCAAGCTTGCAGTTCCAGCTGGCATTTCAGCTCTATTTAATGAACAGTACCATCCAGCAAGAAGGATTCCATCCTTTTAAAGAAAAGGTTATAGGCAAAGTGACAAGAACAAAATAGATCTGAGAGTTAAATGACTCTGCCTGCACAAGCAGGAGAAAATCACTCTAAGTTATTTACCATTGCCCCCAAAATCTCTATATCGAAAAAGTAATAATTACCAAGTTTCAGCAGCACATAATATTTTATCTAACCACATTTGTGGCCAATAAAGGAATTCGGACAGTCCCTCAGAGTCTGTTCACGGCCAAGGATAGAACTGTGTTGTAATATTGACAGAGAGCCAAGCCACATCTCTTCCTGCCTCGCCCTACCCCCCAAGTTCTCTGCAACCATCATTAATTGCCTGTCAAAGCCAGTGACAGGAGCTGAACAGTGACCCAGAGATAGAACTTCAGTGAATATTTCCTCTTTCAACTAAATGTATTTGTGGGTTTCTGATGGACTTTAGTATGTGTTTGTTGAATGCACAAATAAGTCGGAGAATTAATTAACCTAAAGATAGCCTGGGAATCAATGTAAACAAGTCTACATTGGACTTCCCCAGTGGTCCAATGGTCAAGACTCTGTACTTCCACCGCAGGGAACATGGGTTCAGTCCCTGGACAGGGAGGTTCTTCAAGGTGCAGCCAAAAAGAAAAAAAAAGGTTACATAACTGGAAGAAGAAACGTACTTGGAATGATTCAGAAATGCTGTAGTAGTTGCTCACTAAATGAGTGTTACATGGCAGGGAGGGAAAAAGTACTCTTCGAGACACAGAACCAGGTAAAGCACATTTATTGGAAACCCAAGGCTGTTTCCAAAATGTGCCTAATACTAAGTGTCTGGTGTTTTTATTAAAAATGCAAATTCCCCACGCTCCTGCTATACATATTCAATTTCTGCAGATCTACTGCAAGGACTGGAAATCTGTATTTACAAAATTCCTAAATACCCAAGGGCCAAGCTGTTATGCTCACGCGCTATTTTTCTTCAGTTCAGTGGAGTTTGACCCATTCATTCATTCATCAAACTTTTATTGTCTACTGCATACTAGGCAGGAAGTTAGGTACTGGGAATCCAGCAAGGCCAAGGAACACCAGGTCCTGTGCTTATGGGGCTTACCTTAAGGGAGATTAGAAACTTTCTCAGTGAAATGAGATAACAACTCAAGAGCGTTTTGAGACCAACACGCCTTTATTAAGTCCCTGGTCTGATAGATGAGAAAAGGGAGAGGACAGACCGAAAGAAATCTCTTATGAAAGGATTCAGATTCAAAGTTTAGGAAGATGCTAGAATGTGTGCAAATGCTTATTTTCTTATCCTCACCGGCACCCAGGGTGGGGGGCCTGAGAAGAGAAGCATTCCTGTGGTTTCCTCGGGGTCACTGCAGTGACCAGAAGTAGCCACAGGCCCAGAGGTAAGGCCTGACATCTACAACAGGAACGTGTCCCTCCCTGGGGCCTCTGGGACTTAACATAGAACTGTTTCCAGAAAGTAAATGTTGTAATTACTGCAACAGATGAGTGAAGCTTTCTCTGGTTTCTGAAAAGCATTTGCTGTGAAGGTTTCCTCGGGGAGGCAATGGAGAGCTGGGGCCACGAGCGCTTCTCTTTATCAGCAGTAGACAGTAAATGGGTTCCAGGGCTGAAGTACCAAAAAGCACCAGAATCCTGGCTTCTCCACTTATTCATTGTGTGTGTCAAGGTAACTCCTTGAGCCTGTTTTCTTGTTCCTCGGGATTGTCATGAGCATTATATGTCAAAAAACATATGAAGTGTTTGGCAGAATTGCTGGGCCATGGTAGGCAATTAACAAGTCACTGTAATTATTTTCATAGGTGTGCATAAAAAGGATAATAAAGGTATATGTGTTGATGGATACCAGTTTTTCTGGCTGTCATCTTGACAAGTTTCCTACTTATGCAAACTTTTAAGTTTCCACACCCATCTTCCAGATTTTCTATATAGAAGATATGCATTAAAAGCTTTTCTGCACTTCCCTGGGGGTGCTACAGATAAGAAACCACTTGTCAATCCAGGGGACATGGGCTCTATCCCTGATCCAGGAGGATCCCCTATGCGGATGGGCAACTAAGCCAGTTGTTGTTGTTATTTTAGTTGCTAAGTTGTGTCTGACTCTTTCATGGCCGCATGAACTGTAGCCTGCCAGGCTCCCCTGTCCATGGGGTTTCCCAGGCAAGAATACTGGAGTGGATTGTCACTTCCTTCTCTGGGGGATCTTTGCGACCCAGGGATGGAATCTGTGTCTCCTGTGCTGGCAGGTGGATTCTTTACCAGTCGTGCCACCAGGGAGGCCCAGCTAAGCTTGTGCACCACAGCTACTGAGCCAGCTCCCTAGAGCCTGTGCTCTGCAACAAGAGAAAGTGAAGTCACTCAGTCGTGTCCGACTCTTTGTGACCCCATGGACTGGGGCCTACCAGACTCCTCTGTCCATGGGATTTTCCAGGCAATAGTACTGGAGTGGATTGCCATTTCCTTCTCCAGCGGATCTTCCTGACCCAGGGATCGAACCCAGGTCTCCGGCATTGTAGACAGATGCTTTACCGTCTGAGCCACCAGGGAAGAGAAACAAGAGAAGCCACTGCAATAAGTCTGTATACCGAAGCTAGAGAGTAGCCTCTGATCACTGATACTAGAGAGAGCTTGAGCACAGCAATGAGTTTTGACTGCACATCACAGTCAAAAATAAGTTAATTAATTAATTAAAAAGAAAAATCTTTTCTCATTCAAAGAGTGTAAGAGTAGGCCCTTGTGGATTTAACACCATTAGAGAAGGATCCCCAGCACAGACCTAGCTGAAGATGGGTTTCCAGGGTCTCTACTTTTATTCCTGACAAGTAAGAATTATTCCTGGTGTGCACATTTTAATGACAAATGTTAAGGACTAAAGCATGACCAGTATTGAGTTTTAGCCAATCAATTTCGAGATCAGAAAGAGTTCAGAGCATTGGTGGATTATGGAATTTAAACAGTGGGTGAAACAAGCACCTAAGGAGGGACAGAATGAAAGCAACGGAGACTTGGGGTCCCATTGGAAGGCGAGTCTCAAAGGAAGACAAGGAAGGAAAAATTATCAAAAGGAGGGCAGAGTATCTCCATTAGAACCTTGGGTACTCTGAGCAGTGCCTTGGTCTCAGCCTGGCACTGAACCCCATCAGGCCATTTAATCACTGGTCCACTCATGTGTTCATTCAACAGGTTTTTTATTATGGACCTAATGTGCAACTGCTCATCACAGAAAGTACATAAAAAATTCCTGAATAGGATTATCAGAATGCTCCATGTAATGACTGACTTTGGGCAGGTTACTTTACCTTTGTGCCTTAACTTATTTATTGATTAAATGAGCAGTACTTACCTCATAGATATATGATAAGGATTAAATTCTTATTGAAAGAATTTAAAGTGTAAAGTGCTAAGAAGAGTGCCTAGAAAATGGTAATTCCTCAATAAATATTAGCTACTGCTTATTATGAATAGAAAGTCATTTGGGTATCAAACTAGGAATGCTATTTTTAGGAGATTATCAAATCTTTCCATCCCCGATCATCCCCACCACCCCAACATACACACACACTCCAGTTCAAGGTCATAAGATTTACAGTCAACTCCATCTTTCCCAGACTTGAAAATTTCAGAGGTCTTTCCTTTTCCTTCCTTTAGATACCTCACATAAGATTCTTCTGTTTCACTTCATTCACATTCCCTCCCCTCATTTTTGCAACTCTAGAATTCCTGTTTCTGTTCGGAGCATTCATTTTATTCTCATGCTTACTGCTCTCTCTAATGAGTCTTTGCTTCTGCAACACCTATGACTGGAGACAGTTTAAAAGAACCAAATAGAAAGTGCTCAAAAAATATTCTTTTCCTTCATTCTCATCATTTCTTCTAATGTGACTATCTATCCTTGAGATCTATGATCCAAGTTAAAAATGACTGGTTCCTCTTAAGGTGATGAATAGACTTTAATTCATTCTTATGCCCTTAAACTGATGACTCTCACAGGACTCAGCCTAAGATTTACTTATATTTGAGCTATGTCTACAATTTTCTTCAAATCTCCCTGTCACCATTTGCCCACCATAGAGAATGGAAATCTCATCAAATTCCTGCCGACCCCACAAGGGTATTATAAAGGTTAATGAGGCAATTTCCCAGCAGTTTTTTGAGTGCTGAGAGTGTATGAATATTATTATGGCAAAAATATTGAGGACTTTCAGTGCTTATAAAATAGCAGACATTTCCCTTAGGCCGTTAGATAAGAATTTTTAATTTTAACTTTTCAGATTTCAGTAAATTCAGCTTCTTTCATCTTTAGAGTTTTGTTTTGATGCTATGGAATTCTGGGTCTTTTGTAAATTAGACTGTATATGTATAAATACAAATACTTATATGTATTTATATATGTGCATAAATAATTTTATTTGTATTTAGTAAAATACAAATGATTTTATGTATAATATTATATATTATATATAATACTCCAGTGATCTTATGCATAATATTTAAAAAATCCTTCCAGAAATAAGTTTCTGAAAGAATAAATATTAAAGACTTGAGAAAGGAATATTTACCCATCACTGCGTCTTCAGTCTGATACTTGAATTCCCCCTAGGATAACAGTGGTAAATGTTATCTATGTGTAAATCTCCGCACTGACAACTTGTTTCATTCTAGAAACTTCCTAAAATGTAGAGAATTCCTCCTTTTGCCAGGGAAGGGCTATTTCATATTGTCTCCTCACCCCTGAAAGTTCCAGCTCTTCTTCCATCCTCATGCAGTAGGCAATCTTGATTCTTGCTTTGCTGGGGAAATGAAAGCCATCAGAAGAGTACTTCCATAATCTCCCCTCACCGCACATTCTGCCTTCTCTCCCCTCCTGTGGATGGATGACCTGTCTGTGCTTCTGGCTGAGACCACCCTCTCTCCTCGCTTTAGGACCCTGCACCGCCGTTCTCCTTTCCATCATTTGTATCGTCCACTTTCCTCTTCTTATTGAATTCTTCCCATCAGCATACAAGTATATTGTGAATTTGCCCATCTTCAAATAACGTTTTAAACCCCATGTGTCCCTTCAGCTAATATTCATTTCTCTCCACCCTTTTTTTTATTTTTCCTTGTGTTTATTTCTTTTGTAAATTTTTATTTATTTTCTTTCTCAGCTGCACTCGGTCTTCATTGCTGCTTGTGGCCTCTTCATAGTTGCAGCAAGCAGGGTCTACTCGCTGATCGTGCTTGGGCTCCTCATTGCCGTGACTTCTCTTGCGGAGCAGGGGCTCTAAGTGTGTGGGCTTCAGTAGCTGGGCGCAGGAGCTTAGCTGCTCTGCAGCATGGAGGATCTTCCTGGATCAGGGATCAAACCCACGTCCCCTGAACTGCAAGGCAGATTCTTAACCACTGGACCTCGAGGGAAGCCCCTCCATCCCTCTCTGGCGAAAGTCTTTGAAAGTATTGCATGGGCCTGCTAATCCGAGACCTCTCCTCCAGTTCATCACAAATGCCCAGCCATGCCACCCACCCTGCACTTCTCCAGGTCACTAGGGTCCTCCACGTGGCTAAATCTGCTGACCATTTCTCAGTCCTCATCTCCTGGGACCTAGTGGGGGCTGATGACCTAGCGGATCACTCTCTCCATCTAGAAATGCTTCTCTCACTCAGCTTCAGGACACACCCCTTGCCTGCTTTTCCTCCCTCTTTTCTGGCTGCCTATTTTCAGTCCCACCCTTTGGTTCTGCCTTCGACACACTTCACTTCCAGCCCCACCTTAAGACCCCAGTCTTGTCTGAGTTAACCATCATCTCTCACTTATGTTATTGCAACTCATCTCACAACCGGTCTCCCTTCAACTCCCCTTGTGGGAGTTTCTCACAGCAGCAGCCAAACTGATCCTGTTAAAATAGGTCAAGTGGGGACTTCCCCGACAGTCCAGTGCTGAAGACTCCGAGCTTCCACTGCAGAGGGCATGGGTTCTGTCCCTGGTCTGGGAACTAAGATTTCCCCAAAACAAAGATTTTTAAAAATAGAAAAGCATTGTTAAGGGTGTGATGAGGTCCCTTAGTCTCCCCAGTCCTGTGGTACTGCATCATACAGCATTCTGCGCACTTCAGCGATACACACAGATGTGGGATTTGCTGCCTAAGACCACATCCTGAACAACCTACCGTTCAGCTCCCTGTCGATTGTCACTTGCCAAAGTAAAATCACACAGCCACATTATCTCCCTGATAGCACTCATCCTGACCCATCCCTTCAATCCAAGTGGAAGACGTGGTGGTTATCTCCTGATGACCTTCCCTTACCAACATTCTTTATTCTTTTAACTCTATAATAAATAAATAAGCATGCATCTTAAATAAAATAGGTCAATTGAGTCATCTTTCTGCTCAAAACACTGCGGGGGCCTCCCGTTCCATCTGAAGTAAAAGCGAAGTCTTTTCTGCCCGCTGTGATGGGATCCTATGTTACCCTCCCAATCTCTTCTCCCCTGCCTGTGCTCTGTCGCTAAGTTGTGCCCGACTCTTTGTGACCCCATGGACTATAGCCTGCCAGCCTCCTCAGTCCATGGGATTCTCCAGGCAAGAAAACTGGAGTGCGTTGCCATTTCCTTCTCCAGGGGATCTTCCCGACCCAGGGACCGAACCTTCGCCTCCTGTATTGGCATGCAGATTCTTTCCCACTGGGCCACCTGGGAAGCCCCTTCTCTCCTGCCAGTCCCCGCTTTGTCACTCCACTCCAGCCGTCTGGGCCTCCTTACTGAGCCCAGCCCTCGCTAGTCCGTTCTATCCACACGGCCTTTCTCCTTGCTCTTTCTACTCTCCCCACAAACTTCCTCCTTCTTCTCCCCTCCCTCACTCCCTTCATGTCCTTACTCAAGAGTTGCCCTTCTCAGGAAGGCCTTCATTGACCATCCTATCAAAAATTATAAGCACCACCCTCCCCCCCAAATTCATATTCCCTTTTTCAGCTTTTATTCTGCCTCAGCACTTTTCATATCTGCCTTCATCTCATTCATTTATTATCTGTCTTGCACACTAGAATGTAAGCTCCACGGGGATGGGGAATTTTTTTTGGTCTATTTTGTTTACTGTTTTATCCAGTGCCTAGAACAAAATCTGGAAATTAATAAACATTCACTATAAATATTTGCTGAATAAATCACGAAAGAAAGAGATAAGTCAGTTTGTTGTAAATGGCCAACTGTTAGGACAGAAGAATGCAGATGTTGGCATCACAGCAGCTCTTTGGTGAGGATTAGACATCTGTGTCTGTACCCTGTACATTCTCAGGGCACTGAAGCTCCTTGGCTGGGTGACCTCACCCTAACCCCAAAACAGCCAGTGCTGACCAGTCTTCCCCACAGAGGTCAGCTCGCACTCAGAGAGGACAGACTCTCCACCAGAAGGAATTTGTCAAGCTTATCGCCGTGAAGTCATCAACAGAGGCAAATAAGATTGTGCCCTTCTTCAATATGCTGCTAGGTTATCAGGCTTCAATCTTCTTGGCTTTTGTCTCTCAGTTTTTTGTTCCCAACTCCAACTGCTGAAGATTTCTATTCAGATTTCGTTAAACTCTTCAGGAACTGGCTGTATTATAGTTCTCTGCTCTTAAGAGCTTGACTCTCACTGTCAGCCTGAGCATAAACATTTATGTACGGTATCATTCATCATTCATCAACCATTTATAGAGCTACAAAGTCCCAAGCCCAGTGTAATGGAGGCAAGAATAAATAAGGCCCAGTCCTTGCCTTTGAGGAGATGGAAGTCTACAGGGAGAGGGAGACTTAAAGGTGAATTCAATGCAATATTACAAGAGCAGAGACAGATGAAGGGTTATGAGTATGCCGAGCAGAGAAGGATGAAGTCTGTGGGGAGCTATGAGTTTTGTAGGATGAGAAGGTGCTTGCTGAAAAGAGAAAGTACATCACAGCCAGAATTGCTGTGGGAGGTTCCCTCAAACACAATGATCTCCACCTCACCCAACACAACACAAAAGCCAACTCCTGCTTGCCTTTAGCCTGAACAGTGCTCCACCTAAAAATAACATGATTTTTACAAAATGTTATCTGTCATTTGATCCAACCCCAGGAATTGCCCCGTGTGGTGAATATCAGTCTGAGTAAATACCACAAGATAAAGTCATCAGAGGGGCCCAACTGGTAGGTTTCCCACCTTGGACTCAGACTAGTAGAGCTGTGGCTTGAGAGATTAACTTTGCCCAAACTGTATTCTTTCTATTCCTGAGGAAGTCAGAGCCCGGGGCCGGGACTGCCCTTCCGGGTGTACTTGGTGAGTTATGTCACTTCGTCTCTCAGCAGGATCTAATCTGAACACATATGAAGTGAATGAATCAATCATCGCAACTTACTTCTTGCATTTCCCAAACCTGTCTTACTGCTCTCCAGACCTGAAGTGGGCAGCACCGGTCTGAACTATTCCCCTTCCCACTTGCCCTGCAAAGAGCCTGCACAGGCCAGAGAACCAGCGCTAGGAGGTCTGTTGGACCGCTGGCCCACATCTTCAGCCATCCTTGAGGCACTCAAAGCTTCGACTTTAAAGAAGCCCCAAGACCCCCCTAGTGGCCCAGTGGTTAAGAATTCACCTACCAATACAGGGGACGTGGGTTCAATTCCTAGTCTGGGAGGATTCCATATGCTGCAGAGCAACTAAACCCGTGCACCACAACTACTGAGCCCGGATCCTAGAGCCCAAGCTCCGCAACAGCCAGCGCAATGAGACACCCATGCACCACAGCGAGAGAGCCGCCCCTGCTCCCACAACCAGAGCAAGCCCAAGCTCCGCAATGAAGATTCAGCATGGCCATAAACAAATCAAAGGTTTTAAATAAATGAATCGCTGAACGGGTTTCCAGGACTATGAAAGTGAAAGTCGCTCAGTCACCTCAGACTCTTTGTGACCCCATGGACCATACAGGAATTCTCCAGGCCAGAATAGTGGAGTGGGTAGCCATTCCCTTCTCCAGGGAATCTTCCTAACCCAGGGATGGAACCCAGGTCTCCCTCATTGCAGGTGGATTCTTTACCAGCAGGGAAGCCCGAGAATACTGGAATGGGTAGCCTGTACCCTTGGAGAAGGAAATGGTAATGCACTCCAGTATTCTTAGCTGGGAAATCCGATGGACAGAGGAGCCTGGCGGGCTACACACAGTCCATGGGGTCACAGAGTCAGACACAACTGAGCAACTAAACAGCAACAAAAGGGAGTTCTGTCCTCCGTCCTTTGTGCTTTAAGATAACTCCTATTAACTGAGCCAAATGTCACTAGATTTAAGCTGATCTACCCACGTTGTGCATATTTATTCAACAGAGCTAGGACCAGGTAGGGAAGACAAAGTCCTGAGCAAAGAACATGTCATTTTTTCCTGAACCAAACTCCAAATATAGGTCTTTGTTGGGGTAGTAAAACCTATTACATCTTGTCATTGAAGTGTGTTTTTTTTTTTTCTTTTCTCAAGTATTCCTCACTGAGCCAGATTCTCCAGAGTTTGTCCTGATTTGGGACAACACAGGGAATGGAAAAAATGATGTGTTCTTTGCTCAGAACTTTGTCCTCCCTACCTGGTCCAAGCTCTGTCAAATAAATATTCACAGTCAAGGGTAGGTCAGCTTAAATCTGGTGACACTGGGCTCTTCCAGCCTCAGTAAATAGGTTGTCTTAAAGTACAAAGGACAGAGGACAGAAATCTCTTTTACTGTTTCTGTTGTTTAGTTGCCCTGTGTCTGACCCTTTGTGACCCCGTGCACTGTATGCCCGCCAGCTCCTCTGTCCATCGGATTTCCCAGCGCATTGCCATTTCCTTCTCCAGGGGATTTTCCTGACTCAGGGATCGAAACTGCATCTCCTGCTTGGCAGATAGATTCTTAACCCCTGAGCCACCTGGGAAGCCTCCAGAGCACTTCCAGCAGTCAGGTAATGAGCCTTGTGCAATCAGGGCAAGCTGAGAGACCGGCAGTCCAGCAGTTCCTGGGTCTGGGCCATGGAGTCATGCCTACCCTGGCACCTCTACTGCTCCCCTTCCCTCTGCCTGTCTACAGTTAGACTTTAGCTGTCTTTCCTGCTGCTGCCAACTCCCATTTCAAAACACCTGATTATGCCATTTCCCACAATCTAATGTAGTTTATTTCTGTTAGTCTCGGTATGCGTTACTGGTTAGTCTCTACACAGCTGCCTTTAGCTCTAGAAGCATCACACATGAGTGGAGATCAGGGCAGCTGAGCTGCAGGGCTCCAGGCATGGAGGCCTGGGCATAAAGAACTGCTTGTAACCACTTATCTCATGAGGGGGGCGGTGTCAGGGGCAGACCAAATGGCCTGTCCAGTACAGAGTTTCCAGCTCTCTGGTGTCTTTGAACCATTTCAAGAGAAACAGCACTTTTGAGACCTATCAGATGGAAGAAACTACAAGGGCTTTGCACGTGCATAAAGTAGGCAAAGATGTTTCTTTTCTTTTTCAGTTTTCTCTTCTTAATACGTGGGTTTAAAATATCCAACTTACAGAATTGTTTGAGGGATCTGAAAGTGCTGAACACAAGGCCAAGTACATAGTCACAATTTGACATGAGTGACCATTCCCTTCCTTTGAGGCGTACAGTCAGTGACATACACAGTCTTTAAATAGGACTGGTTCCATCTTAGTGAAGCTGGTTCAGCCGTGCCTTTGGGCTTAGATGAGGGGAAACAGTAACACCTAGTGCTGGTTGAGAGTTTTACCTGTATTAACACTTTTAATCTCCATACCCTCATTTTTCTTCATAACACTTGTCTATCTGACATTATATGTTGACTAGTTTGGATATCAGAGAAGGCAATGGCACCCCACTCCAGTACTCTTGCCTGGAAAATCCCATGGACAGAGAAGCCTGGTAGGCTGCAGTTCATGGGGTTGCTAAGAGTCAGACACGACTGAGCGACTTCACTTTCTCTTTTCACCTTCATGCATTGGAGCAGGAAAAGGCAACCCACTCCAGTGTTCTTGCCTGGAGAATCCCAGGGACGGGGGAGTCTGGTGGGCTGCCGTCTATGGGGTCACACAGAGTCGGACACGGCTGAAGCGACTTAGCATCAGCAGCAGTTTGGATATGTCTCCCCTTCTAAGACATAATCTCCACGAGGATCTTATCCTCTTTACGTTGTTTTCTTCTGTCACCAGCATCCTGAAGAATACTTGACAGTTCTTTAAATATTTGTTGAATAAATAAATTTAATGCCCTAGCAAACTAATGGCACCCCACTCCAGTACTCCTGCCTGGAAAATCCCATGGATGGAGGAGCCTGGTGCGCTGCAGTCCATGGGGTCACTGAGGGTCGGACACGACTGAGCGACTTCACTTTCACTTTTCACTTTCATGCATTGGAGAAGGAAATGGCAACCCACTCCAGTGTTCTTGCCTGGAGAATCCCAGGGACAGGGGAGCCTGGTGGGCTGCCGTCTATGGCGTCACACAGAGTCAGACATGACTGAAGTTACTTAGCAGCAGCAGCAGCAGCAAACTATGCTATAGGTAATAGGTAATATGATTACTTCTTATTTCAGATTAAAAAAAAAACAGCTGAGGCATTGAGGAGTCATGTAAGCTGCACAAGGTCACAGAGTGGGTGGTGGAGGCCAGATTAAAACCCAGACTGACCCGAGTATCCCCACACTCTGCCACTATGCTCTCCTGCCTCTGGGAAGAAAAACTGCCTTTTAACCCCTGTCTCTATTAATTGGACTCACATTTGTGTGTTTTGTTTTGTTTTGTTTTTTTTAATGAAATAATTGTTCCCTTCGGAATGGATGCTATTTATCAGCAGCAATGGCACCACTTTTACCTCCCCAGCCCCACTCTTGAAAGAGGAATAGCGTGACAATCACTGCAACAAGAAACATGTCTGGTCAAGGGCCATTGCCAGGTCCAAAGAGCCCGTGTAGCCCTGGGACCAAGGCCGCAATGAAATACCAGCGTCTCAGAAAGCTAAGACAGGTGGTCCTGCACAGTGGCTGCCCAACGGGGCTAAAATCTGAACTACTGTACAAAGAGGACCTTCTGACAGCTGATTCATGTTTTTCCAAAAGATGAACTATCTTCATAAACTGTAAGGAAAAACATGCCCCACATTACTAGCCTGAGTGAGACATGTCAGGAGCACTTCAGTTGCAGCCTGTTGGAATCGTCACAGCAAGACTGTCTCACAGGACGAATCTTCAGGTCTATCTCAATCAAAACAAAATCTTCAGAGAACACAAGTGGCTTGAGGCAAAAGTGCTACAGTTGGGCAGTGATACTTTTGTCACGAGTAAACATGTCAAGAGAAGAATACCCATAGAATTTAAATAGGATGAGAATGATAGAATATGAACTAGACTCATAAAAGACTCCTCATAAAAATTTATGAAATGTGACTGAAATTTATGGAATCTCAAATGAATATTCTAGTTCTGGCCTAATAACTATATTCTAATACATTTATTTATTCAATATGATTTATTTGCTTACAGATAAATATACATCTCATTATCTGGGGTTGACTTCAAAATAGCCTGGTATGGGAGTGGAGGGATGGGGTGAATATCTCTGAAATAAAACTGTGCCTGAGTGTTTTGTTTTTCGGTGTCTAGTTTTATTTCTTTATTTGGCTGCGCCAGGTCTTGGTTGCAGGATGCGGGAACTTCAGTGTTCATTTCAAGGTGTGGGATCTTTAGCTGAGGCATGTAGGATCTAGTTCCCTTACCAGGGATTGAACCCGAGTCCCCTCCGCTGGGGGTGTGGAGTCTTAGCCACTGGACTACAGAGAAGTCCAAGCACTGAGACTGATTTGGTGAAGCTAAGAATGGGTAGGAGGAGAACGGGATGAAAGAGGATGAGATGGTTGGATGGCATCACCCACTTGATGGACCTGAGTTTGAGCAAGCTCCGGGAGTTGGTGATGGACAGGGAAGCCTGGCATGCTGCAGTCCATGGGGTCACAAAGATTCGGACACGACTCTGAGTGACTGAACTGAACTGAAGCAATGGGTAAGGAGAGATTTATTATACTATTCAGTCCTCTTTCACTTCTTTAGTGTTTAAAATGTCCATAATGAAGGTGAAAAGACCAAGAAAACCTTCACACGAGAATTCTTCCCTGCATGAACTTCCCTGGTAGCTCAGTTGGTAAAGAACCGGCCTGCCAGGCAGGAGACCTGGGTTCAATCTCTGGGTTGGGAAGATCCCCTGGAGAAGGGAATGGCAACTCACTGCGGTATTCTTGCCTGGGAAATCCCACGGACAGCGGAGCCTAAGTCTGACTTGCATAGCACCACTGTGCTTCATGGAGTGGAGTGTGTGCGATCCAGTTCTACCTTGAGGAGCCCAAAGTCCTAGTAGGGAAATGGAGCAGGCACTCCGGGATCCCAAATCCCAAGTGGGCTTTGGCACCTCAAGAGAGGCAGACGGAAAGCCCAAGGAGGTTCAGCTTCCGGGAGCCTGGTTAGTACTGTGTTCATTGAGACAGCCTCGTTATGAAGATTTGAAACACTATTCCAACCTAAGTGACAGTGCCCCTGACACTCGTCACAGAGAACAGACATCTGTTATCTTACGTGTCCTGGGATGTGGAGGGAAAGCAGAGAAGCTAATTTTCTTCCTGGACAGGACACAGCTGTGCTGGAGTATACTATGTGAAAAGAAATGCAAAGATTTGGCTAGGAAATCAAGCTGGGGGTTGGAATGAGGGACAGAAGGGGTGCGGTCAGGGGTGTGTCAGATGGAGACGGTTTTGCAGTGATTAAGTGATCCTAAAAATGTCCCCCAAATGAGAGCTCAAGCACTTGTCTCCTTTATTGAAATCATCTTGCCAAACAGGTAACTATTCAAATCTACTGGACAAAGGCTCCTAATATCCTGGACAGTGCAGGAGAAATCTTGCTGACTGCTTTGCGGATGTTCTTTTTCACAGGCCAGGCCAACCCTTCCCCTTCTGCCCTTTATCCACCTGCAGACCGACCTCAGTGCAAGTAGACGAGTGTCCAGAGCTTGCACCTAGCCTACCGACTGGAGGTGTTGCTCCCACACTTTCAGTTCTACACCTGCAGTTTCTTGCCTTATAATCCAAGGTAACTAATTACCTCTACTCTAGGATTTTCTACAAGTTAAATAAGAGGTCTCTCATTTCCCTTTTTTTAAAGTTCTTAATAGGTCTCCTCATTGCTGAAGCCATGAACTCCCGACATGAACAAATGCCTTGATTCATTTTGCTCTCATACTTGAATATAAAATGAAATGAAGATGCTACATTATAAAGAGGAAGTAAGGGGAATTCTCCAGCAGTCCAATGGTTAGGACTTGGAGCTTTCACTGCAGTGGACCGGGTTAAAAACCCAATCAGAAAACTAAGATCCTGCAAGCCTTGTGGCATGGCTATAAAAGAAAAAGGAAATAAGGTACGTACATATAATCTGGTACATATAATTCATGTACAATTAAACTAACATGCTTTCAGATGAAAGCTGCATAAAAACATACTTTTCTAAATTCCAGCTAAATGAATGCTGTGTGAAATATCTCTCATTAGTAATCAGTGGAGTAAGAGACATGTATTTTGTAAACTTTAAAATAGTCTCCAGAAGTTATTTCTACTGCAGCCCCCAAACATAAATTAAGTTCCTATTATATGCTGAGTACTGGGCACATTTCTCAGATGCAAATGATGAGGCTAACCTGATACAATATAAGAGATACAGCAGGTGATTATGAATATTATATGCAGGGCTATGGCATGGAAAATTTTGTAAAAAAGTAAATAAGAAACAGGATCAGACCCTGAAGTAAAGTAATTTTCAGTCTAGTTGATTCTGTTTTATAAGTATTTAAAAGTTTTCTATTCCTTTGAGGTCAAATGAGGACACATTCCTGGAATGTTCCATTGTGGTGAAGAGCAGAGGCTCAGGGTCCATCACCTACAGTGCAACCTTTAGCAAGTGGCTGGACCTCTCTGAGTTTTCTCAGCTACAAAATGGGCCAAATAATACTACTCTCACAATATTGCTGTGAGATTGCAGTGAGGTGACAAATGAAGAATGCTGGGGACAATGCCAGGCACACAGTACACTCTCAATAACTATTAGCAAATAGCCAATATTAAACCTACCCAGGTGGCACAGTGGTTAAGAATCTGCCTGCCAATGCAGGAGACACAGGCTTGATCAAGATCCCCAGTGGGTAGGAAATGGCAACCCATTCCAGAATTCTTGCTTGGAAAGTTCCATGGACAGAGGAACCCGGCAGGCTACAGTCCGAGGGGCCACAGAGAGTCGGACATGACTGAGCAACTGAGCGTGCAAGAGCTTGAACAACAACTCTTTCCAAGGTAGAAGAAAGTCCTCTCAAGAAAAGAGTTAGGGATTTAACAGGTTAAAAGTCCTAGAGAATGGAGCACTGTATTAAGACTAGTGAATCAGCACTTTCCTGTTTACTCCCCAGCTGCTCAGAAACACTGATTAACATGCTCAGAGGAAGAGCTCCAAGACAAATTCCAATGACAAGGAAAACAACCAACTTCCCTGGTAGACGGGCAGTTCCTTTATTAAAGTTCCATTCTAGTAACAAGCTGGTTATGCGACATTTTGGGTGTCAGAGTGGAAGTGGGAAGAAACAGCACATCTTCACGTACTAGATAGACCCCAAAGACCCATTCAGCTTTTTCTGGTACATCTGTCTTTGCTTCTCAAAGTGCTGACCAGGCATGGCCCAGGGCAAAGAACATCCAGCCATGTGGACCCACATAGAACAAATCTGTGGCAAAGACCTGCATGGATTACTCAACCTCTGCATGCCTCAGAGAAGAGGCGCTTACACCAAGTGGGGGTGTGACCTCTCATGGCCAAGCTTAGGGAGTGGAAGAACTAGTAGTTTGTCCTGGCCTACCTTTGAGAGGTTATCTAAATATTTGACGGATCTTCTATTTGATTGAAGAAGCAGAGTCTTCTTGGCTGCCCCCTGGTGGCTTGTGGGATTTTAGTTCCCTGACCAGGTCTTTGGCAGTGCAGAGTCTCTAACCACTGGACGGCCAGATAATTCACTGTTGAAGAGTTTATGTGGCATTTCCAGCTACAGTGCAGCTCCTATCTTCAGACCTCTCTTAGAAATGTCAAAGAACAATATAGTCACCACCCTATAATTGCTTCCTTGGTAGCTCAGCTGGTAAAGAATCCACCTGCAATGCAGGAGACCCCGGTTCAATTCCTGGGTTGGGAAGATCCCCTGGAGAAGGGAACAGCTACCTGCCCCAGTATTCTAGCCTAGAGAATTCCATGAACTATATAGTCCATGGGATTACAAAGAGTAGGACACGACTGAGTGACTTTCACTTTCTATAATTGACGGTGGCTCTGTATCAATTAATAATTGATATTGGAAAATCATAAGAGAGCTTGAGAAACAAAGAGAATACAAATTTTCAGCAGCATCTGGAATATTCTACTTCCCATTTTGAAGCATTTTGTATTGAATAGCTGGTACCTGACCTGCCTCTTGAGAAATCTGTATGCAGGTCAGGAAGCAACAGTTCGAACTGGACATGGAACAACAGACTGGTTCCCAATAGGAAAAGGAGTACGTCAAGGCTGTATATGGTCACCCTGCTTATTTAACTTAAATGCAGAGTACATCATGAGAAATGCTGGACTGGCAGAAACACAAGCTGGAATCAAGATTGCCGGGAGAAATATCAATAACCTCAGATATGCAGATGACACCACCCTTATGGCAGAAAGTGAAGAGGAACTAAAAAGCCTCTTGATGAAAGTGAAAGAGGAGAGTAAAAAAGTTGNGTTGTTTGGAAGGAATGATGCTAAAGCTGAAACTCCAGTACTTTGGCCACCTCATGCGAAGAGTTGACTCATTGGAAAAGACTCTGATGCTGGGAGGGATTGGGGGCAGGAGGAGAAGGGGACAACAGAGGATGAGATGGCTGGATGGCATCACTGACTCGATGGCCGTGAGTCTGAGTGAACTCCAGGAGTTGGTGATGGACAGGGAGGCCTGGAGTGCTGCGATTCATGGGGTCGCAAAGAGTCGGACGCGACTGAGTGACTGAACTGAACTGATGGGTGGAAAAAAAGATGGTATTAGTACTATTATCCTTTTATAGATGAAAGATTGTATTAAAAATAATACAATTATTATTAAAAATAAATGTATGTATAAGTGGCTTTGGTATCCTATTTATGATCACAAAAGCCTTAATAAATTGCAGTATCTAGCCCCTGAGCTGCTGGGAGACATTTGAAAGTCACAGAAGATCAGACATATCAGCTCCTTCACAAAGGAGTCTTGGACTCCTAAGGTCACTTAACTCTGGACATCAAATCATGGCACTTAGCATTGGGAGACAGCTCAGTAATCAATCAATTATTCAAGGGGAAAAGTTCCTTCTTGGTAAAATAGTAAGTGTTCCTTTGAAAGTTTTTAAGCACATGTAAAAACAAGAATTTGAAATATGCCTAAGAGCATAGTTACATAAATCTGAAGCAATAGCAGGGTTGCGCCCAGGCCTGGAACAAAGAGCATGCCCAATTGCTCAGTCCTGACTCTTTGTGACCCCCTGGACTACAGCCCTACAGGCTTCTCTGTCCAAGGGATTCTCCAGGCAAGAATACAGGAGTGGGTGGCCACTTCCTTCTCCAGGGGATCTTCCCCATCCAGAGATCAAACCAGGGTCTCCTGCAATGAAGGCAGATTCTTTCCTGTCTGAGCCACCAGGTAGGAGCCCAGTAAATGCTTCTGCCTATTTGATTATCAAGAGCCCCATCTGCTGGTCAAACAGAATTCATCTGCAACCCTGCAGATACTGTCTAGAAAACCCACGTCAGAAAATTAGAAGAGATGAAAGGAATATTGAAGGTGAAAGAGGCTCTGGAGGTCACCTGATCCAATCCATTTACTTCACAAATAAAGAAGCTTATTATAATACTGGTGTACGCTAACTAAAAGAAACGGAGAAAGTCAAATAATTTATCAGTACTATAGTTCATATAAAATATCGACTGTGAGACAATGAGTATGAACTCTTTTAAGGTGAGAGTATTCCACACATTGAAGACGTTTTCTGGTTTAAAGCTGATACCTGTTCTTCTCACCAAAAAAAAAAAGGCAAAAGTTTGGATTTGGAATTAAACTAAAGTGTGAATTGAGGTTTTACCCCTGATGTTTCCTGGTTTAGGTATTTACCTCTCTGGCTTAACAGACTTCATCTTAAATACTTAATAATAATAAATTAGCAATCCTTCATAATCCTCCTCTATAAGGGGTTTTACCCCTGATGTTTCCTGGTTTAGGTATTTACCTCTCTGGCTTAACAGACTTCATCCTAAATACTTAATAATAATAAATTAGCAATCCTTCATAATCCATCCTCTATAAGGATGTAAAATCACCTGTCTAAAGCTTAACAGCAGGCACAGAGTCAGAACCCAAAATTGCTGTTATTAATATTGTGAGCTAACAATCGCTTCCTATATAGGTCTAACACCAGGACTGTCAGGAGAATTTGGATAATGTATATAAAAACTCTTCAAAATTAAAAATTTACAGTACAACTAAAAGTTACAGTTTTAATTTGGACACAGAGCAATGGTGTTTACAACATAACATTTTTAATCATCGATTTAACAAGAAAGTCTTTAAAAAAGGAAAAAATGAGGGAAAATGTCCCTGGCTGTCCAGTGGTTAGGACTCCACACTTCCACTGCAAGGGGCATGGGTTCCGTCTCCTGTCAGAGAACTAAGATCCTGCAAGCCTTGCTGTATGATCAAAAAGGAAGAAAAAATTAGGAACATGTCTTTGATAAACTGCGTTCTTAAAACACAAGCTTTCATTTGCTATCTGGAAAGACTGGTCCGGCTTCTCTGTTTCTCTACACTCCAAAAACTGAGCTGAATAGTTCCTTTCTTTGGTTCGCCTCTCTCTCCTCACATTTCATCAGCTGCAACAGAAGCTACAAGAAGCCAGTAGACACTGCTAGTTTCTGCCTGGAAATCTCTCCCGTGGATCCATGGCTTCATCAGGTGCCCTTTCTATTTTCCACGTTAACAGCAGGCAGCAGTATTAACAAAGCTGCTACCTTCCTTTCAGCCTCCAAGGTCATTTTCCTGTCTTCAAGCCCTTGTCAAAAGTTCCCTGGAGACCTGTTCCTGGGTCTTCTCGAAGCCCTTCTAGGTGGCATCCTCCACCTTCTCAAGACCCTGGCAGTGTGCATCCATTAGTCAGTCCCAAAGCCAAGGCCGTACCCCCATTCCAGTTATCTATGCTGCATACAAAGCCACCCCAAAACATAATACCTAAAAGCAACAGCTTAATACTCCTCCAGGTTTTCTAGGCTAAAGAGGGGCAGTTCTCCCTGGGGTGTTTCAAGCGGCTGCAGTCACCTGCAGCTGGGGCTGGCTGTCCACAAGGGCTCACTCCCGGACCAGCAGTTGATGGTGGTGCCCAGGCCTGTCTGCCATCTCCAGGGCAGTGTGTTGGTGGTGTGTGGGCTCAGCTGCCTGGAGGAATGGAACTCATGTCCCCTGCATTAGAAGGTGGATTCTTAACCACTGGACCCCCAAGGAAGTCTGTAGAAGCGACCAGTTTTATAGAGAGAAAAGCATGAGGCAGACCCACAGGATGCCGCAGAAGTAAACAGTGGCATCCTCAGAGTCCCATGTTCTCAGTCCTGGTACTCCCAACACCCAGCATCCCTGTCCTGAGTACCGTCACTCCAGCATCTGAATAATTTACCCTCTTTGCTTAAGACAGCTTGAGTGAATTTCTCTCACTTGCAATTAAGTCATAGTACGAAAAGAAAAACAAGAGATTAGGGGGAAATGTATTTGTACCTTGAAGAATTTAGGCAGATGAGTAGCCATTGTTCTCACAAGAAATTAAAGGCTTGCCTCACCACAGGTCTGGGTTTAGGTGCTCCTCTCTTGTGTTCCTGGGGCCAAGAGAATCGGTCCCTTGGTGTATAGTCGGTGGAGAATAAATTCCACATGAACAGAGGTTGTGTTTTTCTTGTTCACATAACCCTGCATCTGGCATTACCTCTTTTATTAATATAAATGTGTACTCATTACTACCTTCAGGGACTGATCTGTATCAGAAAACAGTACATAATGAAAAGAACTGGTCTGCTTTGCAGAATACCTGGGTTCTAGTTCAAGCTCTACAACAATGAATCACCATTTTCTTACCAGCAAAGTAGAGAAATAACCTTTTTCCCAGCGTTACATTTCAGGAATATACCAGTTACTAAGAACCCACTTCATACTTCCCACTTCAAAAAGACATTAACAAGCATAGTACCACCTTCCTTTTATAAGCAAGTGAATGTCTGTGTGTCCCACTCTCTGCGACCCCCGTGGACTATAGCCCGCCAGGTTCCTCTGTCCATGGGATTCTCCAGGCAAGAACACTGGAGGTTGCCATGCCCTCCTCCAGGAGATCTTTTGGACCCAGAGATTGAACCCAGGACTCCTGCATTGCAGGCAGATTCTTCACTGTCTGAGCCTCCAAGGAAGCCCCTTATAAGCAAGGTATGCAGGATTTCCTCATTGTAATCCTATAAGGAGGGTATTTTATTCTTTCTAAACTGGTGGCAAACAGAGATGTGCTGCTCAGACCTCCCTGATGGCTAGCTGCAAGGAGGGCCAGCTGACAGTCTCCAAGCTTTGTCAGGCTCCCCTCACCTTTCCACCACGCTAGTCTCAAGATGCAAAATCCGAAGGCCCAGCCCTTTCGAACCCACGTTTCTGACAGGCACTCTTCACTCTGGAGCTCCCCCTGGGCTGACACCAGCTGTCAGCTGGGTATCACAGGATGGCAGCCTCTCCTGGCAACTTCTGCGTCTTCTTTAAGAGGTAACTCTCACCGGAACTGCTGCTGTTGTTCAGTCGCTAAGTTGTATCTGACTCTTTTGCGACGCCAGGGTCTGTAGCCCGCCAGGCTTCCCTGTCCATGGGATTTCCCAGGTACCAATACTAGACTGAGTTGCCACTTCTTCCTCCAGGGGATCTTCCCCACTCAGGGATCGAACCCGAGTCTCCTCCACTGGTAGGCAGGCTGTTTACCTCTGAGCCACGAGGGAATCCCTTCACCAGTTAACTCTCCACTAAACCATTTACCCTTCTAACTCCATTGTAGCATACACCTGCTAGAGAATTCTGTAATAAAATCAAAAATTATTTTATTTCCGATCTAGGCCATTAATTTACTCTATCTCATATATTTAACCTCTGCTGATGTTAATACTGCTTGGCAGGCTTTTTATCAGGCTGTTAACATTTTGGCAGTGTCCCCAAAAGCAAAAGTCTAGTACAAGGCACAACTTTTTCCTTCACATAAAACACTGCAATTTTACCAGTAGAATTATTTAAATACATCTCATTGTGTTTAGTTAAGATACTTTACTACAAGACAAAACCTTAAAAGCTATGACATAGAAACACACCCCAAACGTTAACAGCGCCATCTGGTGGTGCTTAACAGGAACTTCTCATTATTCAATCTCANAAAAAAAAAAAAAGAAGAAAACGTCACGTAATATCATTGGTACGTCAGTGAAGGCCAGCAGGAAAAAATACTGATAAGCTTGTCTCTGACACCAAGACATTGTAGTCCGTGCTTTAATATGCTTCCTATGTTTTCACTAGATGTTTCTTTTCTGCTGCTTTTCATCCTTCTCCGTATTTCATATCTGAGGACCGGTACAGCCTTTAAAATTTCATTAACAGGAGCAAATTCAGTACCTGCTGATTTCTTCTCAAAAGGCACTCTAACCCATCAGATAGCCCCTGTAAAATATAAAATTTATAAACACAAAGAGTGAAAAGGAAGCATTTCCAAGTGTCCCAAACAAATTTTATGATGAATCAAAGGACAATCTGAAAATATAAATGTGTGATTCCTCGTTATGGTTCTTATTTCCTATCTTGCCCCCTCAATAAATAAATACATTACTGGGCCTAGGTTCCATTATCCTTCCCCCTCAAAGGATAAATTTACAAACCAATATGCTAAATGACACCAGATGAGAAAAGAAAGAAAAGAAAGTGTTATGTAAAAGTTAAAGCTAAGAGGTTGAACTCTCACAATTCCAACAAGTCACAAAGCTTTTTATAGAAAGCAGCGCATTTCGACCTCCTACAAAGCCTAACATTACCAAAGGGAAAGATGGAGGGGCCAGGAGCTGTCCATGCCTGGGGAGCGAGCCCTCGCACCCTGCCCGTCTCTTTAGGAAATGCCCTGGCTGTGGTCGGGGAGTCAGCTGTAGCTGTTGAGCACGTCAAACTTCACAATGTTCAAACAGGAGATCCTTTAACTAAATGCACAAGGTAGGCCCCGAAATCCCCTTTAAATTCAGGTATTAACAGTCACTTTATAAAGTTCCAAACTTTTCCTTTTGCAATAAATCCTTGCAACCTATTAGGATCAAGAGGAAAACAGAAAGGCTGTGTAAAACTATCCACATTAAGAAAGGGTTGGAAACATCCTGTCCTCATTGATGCCTTTAGAACTTCTCTGCTTTTGACCCTGTTTCTAACATGAGTAGATAAGCTTGGGCAAACCTTAGCTTCCTCATCTGTAAAATGGAGTTACATCAAAGATTTAAAGGATTATATAAGAGAGTCTACCAATATAGTAACTGCTATTCACAGCAGTAAGCACTTGACAAACATTAGCTATTATTAGTTCAGAGTCTCGAGTTTCTTCCTCTCTAAGGTGGCGGCAAAAAACCGCATCATGGGGCTGATACCTCACATCGTGCCTGACACAGCGCAGACACTCAGGAACGTGATTTTCCTGCTTCCGGCTCCTAGACCCACCTGACTCCCTACAGGTCTTGGGTCTACGTGCAGCCTAAGTAATCTCCTTAGAACTCATTTATCCCTTTCCTTCTGCTCCACCAGCCTGGCCGATTCACACTCTGAGCACAGAGATACACAACTTTAATCTCACAACCCTGAGACAACCCAGGGTTGAATAAAAAATAAAAAGGCTCTTAACATATATATTGATTTTGAAGACCTCCATGTAAATTTGCTAAGGTAATGCCTGATACTTCACAAAAAGCATACTTTAAGACCTAAGCTTCACAAGTGCTTAATCTGAAAGGGAACCGATAGGTGTACGTATATAACTGAATCACTCTGTTGTACTCCTGAAATTAACACAGCACTGTAAACCAACAGTACTCCATTATATAAAAAAAGATTAAACCTATAATAAAATAAAATCTCTGCCAGATAATTCTTAACAACAATAACAAAAGAAAGACCTAAGCTTCACAGGAAATAAAAGGTTCAAGAAGATTCTAAGAAAAGTGTCTACCACCAGGGTCGGCGGCAAGGGAAGCTGCTCAACAGCTAGCTTACACTATGAAACAAAAGACCCGAGGACTCTTGAGGGACAGCTGTCGGTCATCTGCATGTGCTGATATGCAAACACAGGACATTTCTCTCTGGATATAGTTACATGCTGTGGTATTCTTCCTTGTAACTGGTGTGTGACCTCTGCTTCCACATCAGATAAAGCCATCTTTTAATGTTTAAAACTATGTCAGTAGGAAGCACGTCAGATCTTTTAAAAAGCATAGTTCAGAAAATATAAAGCAGGTTGCACCCTTTCACTGCTATTGCTTTCTCAAGGTACCTCTTGTTAAGGATATCAGATTCTTGAAAGTGAGTGCCACCCTGGAAGTTATCTTACAGCATAGCCATCTTTTATCTCAGATGCTAGCAACTTATCTGATGTGAAAAAATTCCTGGTTACTGGTGTTTTTTTTACTGTACTGTTGTTGCTGTCTCATTTATTACGTATCTAACTGCTTCTATATGTTGGGACATCAAAGAGAATCTATGCCCAAGATGACACATCCCTTCCTTGCTGGTGGTAGTAACCATACCCATCATGAGGAATATGCAGGCCCACAGACCTGGCTCATCATCTCTCCGGGGCCTGCAAATATGCCAAAAATGCAATAGTGTTTGCATTTTCTAAAACTGTCCATTGTTTCTCCCCACACCACACTCAAGGTACCAGGCATTAGGGGCTGTAGATGAGGAACCACATCAGAGAGAGGACCATAAAGTCCTTCCTCTTCAAAATTTAAACCTTAGATTTGGCTGCGTGGCAAGTTATAGAAATCAGCAATTTTTCGTTTAGACTATGGTTCTGTTTTGACTACATCTATCTATACCTGAAACCCAGAGAGTATACTCCTGTTTCTCATTTCCTATTGTTAGATCTTAGTCAACTATCTTGGAAACTGGCCTACGGAAAGCAGAAGACAAATGTTTACATAAATAATTACAAAAGTTAAGATGAAAGCAATCCAGAGAATTAAACAATTTTCAAAATTTTTTTCTAAGCAGGAGATAGCTCAGTTCTGTTATCCTATCCTTCAAATGCCGTTTTCTTTCTTTTCGGGGGGGGCAGTGCCATGCCACACGGCCTGCAGGATCTTAGTTTCCCAAGCAGGGGTCAAACACAGGCCCTGGCAGTGAAAGCACCCAGTCCTAACCACTGGGCCACCAAGGAATTCCCAAACCAATTTATTTTGTTCCAAAGATAACGTAAGCTTTCTGCATGAATCTAAATAATGTAATATATATATGAAAGTCTCTTTTCTGTCCAAGGGTTAATCAATTTTCCTCCTATCAATATTCAGAAAGCAGCAGCAATTAATGGCTTGAAAATACTCTCTATTATTATTAGCACTACTATGGGAATTCCTCCATAGGTTACAGATTAACCAAAAAGCACTTTTAGGGAAAAGTCTCCATCAGTGGTCACTGATGCTACAGCAAAATAACTGTATTTTCTCATGAACATACATGAAAATAATAGGAAGATCTATTTGTTTCCATTTTGCTACTAACTAACCTTAAGCAAGTCACACATTTCTTTGGTTCTCAAAATGTTCATCTATTTAAATGAGGGTTAAATTAAATCTCCTATGATTTCACGTGATCCAGATAATTATTTTAGTAGTTTGCAAGTTAAGATATCGATTATACAAAGCACTGAATAACTTACGGCAGCTTCATTCTCATGAATACTCTAGCCATGAAGAAACTCAATAGGACACACACGAATCCAATGAATAAAAGAAGAAACCTATTGAGTTTGGGAATGTTTGGTGCATTGGATCGGTCCAGGATTATGAAACCTAAACCTCCCATTGTAAACAGGAAGCTGGATGCGAGTCCTTCCATAATATACTGCCCATTTACTCTGAAAAAGAAAGAAAACAGCAAAATAGTCAATGAAAATTTTCAGAAAAATAAAAAGTTTCTTCCTCAGATTGAAATTCCTATTTCTGCTAAAACATTTTTGAGTTTAGTTTTCATTCTTTTAAGTGTTTTACCATATTTCTGGCTATTCATTCCAATAAATATTTATCAAGAGCCTATTATGCATCAAGTACTGTTCTAGATGCTAGAAATATAATAATGAACAAAACGAGAGAAAATCTTTCGTCTTCATGGAGCTTATGCTCAAAAAAAAAACTTTAAAACTCAACTAACACAACTGTATGTAAAATCAATATGCACATTTTAATTATTAGCTTAAAAAGCCAACTACTATAGGTACATGAACCTTTTACTCAGAATTTTAGTTTTGCTTTTAAAAGTTATTTTATTTAAATGTCTACTATCAATTTCAAATTGTGAACTGGTTAGAAACGTTTCCTGAGTTTTATAGTAATTAACAAACCTCTTATTTCAAAGGGAAATTTTTAAAAGCAAGTTTTTCTTAAGGCTTCATGAACTCCACAAAGATTTCCAGTAACCTATAAACTTTTAAGTTCTTGTATATACGTGCATATGATTTTTCTAGTGTGTGCGAGTGCTCAACTGTGTCCAACTCTTTGCGACCCCATGGACTGTAGCCTGCCAAGCGCCTCTGTCCACAGAACTTTCCAGGCAAGAGTACTGGAGTGCATTGCCATGTCCTCCAGGGGATCTTCCTGACCCAGGGATCGAACCTGAGTCTCCTGCATCTCCTGCACTGGCAGGCAGAGTCTTTAAACTGCGCCACCTGGGACACCTCTTTCTAGGGATGAAGAGCTTTCCAATTCTCAAGAGTTCATGGACCCCAAAAGGCCAATTTCTCCGTTAAGGATATGCTTTATACAAAGACACATGTAGAGAAAGCATATGCATGCATGCGTGTATGTATGTGTATATATACATACGTTTGCTAAACTAACTGCTTTAACTGAAAGCAACACATGCAGCAGTTTCAAAATTCAAAGTCAAATGTCAACCCTGTGAGACGTCTCCCTACCAGCAGGATCTCCAGCCACCTGGATTCCCCTTCCCCGCAGAGAATCACAGCAATCTTTCCAGGAATATTCTCTGCATGGAATACCATTCATGTAACTGTAAATACAAATATGGGGCTTCCCTGGTGGCTCAACGGTTAAGAATCTGCCTGCCCATGCAGGAGATGCCAGTTCAGTCCCTGGGTGGGGAAGATCCCCTGGAGGAGGAAATGGCAACCTGCTCCAGTATTCTTGCGTGGAGAATCCCCTGGGCAGAGGAGCCTGGTGGGCTACAGTCCTTGGGGTCACAAAGAGTCGGACACCACTGAGAGGGCACACACACACACAAATACAAATACAGAGCTATCTTTAGGTAGACAGTTACTAAGTGGATTTTATAAGGCAATACAACAAACACTGTTCAAGGGAAACAAACAACAGGAACTCTCAAGTCTCAAATATTTTTTTCTTACTTAACAGTATAGGGTCTTCCCTAGTAGCTCAGCTGGTAAAGAATCTGCCTGCGATGCAGGAGACCCCAGTTCGATCCCTGGGTTGGGAAGATCCCCTAGAGAAGGGAATGGCAACCCACTCGTTTTCTGGCCTGGAGAATTCCATGGACCATACAGTCACAAAGAGTCGGACATGACTGAGCAACTTTCACTTCACTTCACAACAAACACTGCTCAGGAGAAATAAACAACAGGACCTCCCAAGTCTCAAATATTATTCTCCTTATTTAACAGTATAATCCAGTGGTCCATTTTTTCTTTTTTGGTTGTGCTGGGTCTTCACTGCTGTTTGAGGGCTTTTCTGCCCTAGCTGGCGTGACGGGGGCTACTCTCTTGCTGCGGAGCCGGGGCCCTAGGCGCAGGGGCTCCGCCAGAGGCGAGGGCTCTGGAGTGCAGGCTAGGCAGGTGAGGTGCACACGTTTAGCTGCTCCGCAGCATGTGAGATCTTCCCTGACCAGGGATCGAGCTGCAGTGAAAGGCAGATTCTAAACCACCGGACCACCAGCAAAGCCCCACACATTTTTCCCTAAATGGCCAAACAGTACGTATCTTAGGCTTGTCAGCCATGTAATCTGTGTCACACTTACCACAGTAGCTAGAAAGCAGCCATGGATAGTACAGAAGTAAATGGCTGTACCTAACTCCAATAAAGCTTTATTTACAAATAAATACGTACCAGTTTACTGACCCCAGAACAGTCTATAAATAAATGTATTTTAAACTGATATCCTCCTTTAAATCAGTGATTATGTCCATCATTGTGAAATATTTCCTAATAAACAGATAATATACTTTTATTCTTGTTCTTGTCCACTTCCTACAATCTCTAAATTTAGCATATTAAAACAGCTATTGTCAAAATACAAATCGACCCAATAGGTTGTGCCATAATTTTAAATACGAAGGCATGCCCCAGCCATCTTCTTTCCCACCATCGAATCATTCAAAATGGTATCTTTTACCTGTAGGCCAAGAAAGCGACTGGTCTCTGATGCCCGTGTTCATCAGTCACCGAGCCAACACTTGGAGGTTCAACAATAACATCATAAATGATTCCTAAGCGAAAGGTAACAACATAGATTAGGCTGGATTTCTAATTTATTTAGTTTTGATCTGTCTCTAAAGTGAAAGTGTTAGTTGCTCAGTGGCATCCGATTCTTTGTGACCCTGTGGACTGTAGCTTGCCAGGGTCCTCTGTCCATAGAATTCTCCAGGTAAGAATACTGGAGTGGTTGGCCATTTCCTTCTCCAGGGGATTGTCCTGACCCAGGGTCAAACTGGGTCTCCTGCATTGCAAGAGGAATCTTTACCTCTTTACCTTCTGAGTCAACAGGGCAGCCCATCTGTCTCTAGAGGTTCATTTGTATTTAAATAATATTTCCTTTTGGGGCTTCCTAGGTGGTACTAGTGGTAAAGAATCTGCGTGCTAAAGCAGGAGACGAAGGTTCAATCCCTGGGTAAGGAAGAACCCCTGGAAAAGGAAATGGCAACCCACTCCAGTATTCTTGCCTGGAGAATCCCATGGACGGAGGAGCTTGGCGGGCTACTGTCGATGGGAGTCACAAAGAGTTGGACACCACTGAGTGACTGAGCAGAGAAATCTTAGAGCCTGAGTGCTGGAGAAGATTGGGAGCCCATTCACAGAAAGATACTGAAGTTAAAGGAAGTATCTGTCTTTAAAGATGCATTTATAAAAAAAATAAAAAAATAAAAAAAATAAATAAAGATGCATTTATATTTAAACAGAACTGCTCTAATGTATTATTACAGTGAAATGAGGCCCAGCTTATCTCCCACACTTCCGATAAACCATTCAGAAATTCAACTCAGTGTTTTTAGAATGACTTGTAAATCAGAATTATCTCCAAAAAGAGGTTATTTTATGACAGAATTCATTCAGTAACTGTTTCCAAACTCAAGAATGACTCCACAATAAAGGAGATTTAACATTAAAGGCTATTTCTAATTCAAGAAAGATGTTACACATATGCTTGGATATGTTTCTATAATTAAGAGGTAACCAGAAAATCTTTCTTGCTTAAAAGTGAAATGAGACATCTTAAAATCACATCATTAAGCAGACTGCCAATCCTGGAGGCAGGCGATCATTAACGTTAACATCTTTCATCATGTCTTAATGACCACTTATGTCACTGCCCATCGACACTGTTTTCCAAACCTCCCTCTGTCAACAACTACTCTTTTATCTTCTCCACTGTTTTCTACCATCCTCCTTTTTAGCTTTTTTTAAAGCATAACAAGACTGTCTCCCTCACCTCTGATAACAAAACCACCATTTAGGAGTTCTCTAATGCTACCTCACCGTCAAATCCACAAACTGGAGGCCTCTTTCCATCTTCACCTCCCCTCCAGCTACACCAGAGGAAGAGTCCCTCCTCCCGTCGCCAGGGGATCCCCTCTGCAATCATCAGGACTCCACACCCTTACCATTTCAAAGACTGTTCCTTTGGCTAGCTCCTCTCTTTCCTGTATTATCTATCAACCTCCCGCGCCCTACATCAACCTTTCCTTGACACCAGATTCTCCTAGTTACCATTCTATTTCTATGCTTCCTTTTGGAAAGGGAGCCAGGCTTCTTTCTGGAAAAGAAAAAAAGAATTTGGTAAACTTGCTGTCTCCACTTTCTCATTCACCCTTCATTCTTTAACTCACTCATCTGACTTCTGCCACCACTGATATTACTCTTGCTAAGGTGGCCCATGACCTTGCTGTGGTCAAATTCAAAGGACACTTTCAGTTCTCATCTTAGGAGGTTTCCTAGCAGCAGACCATCCAGTTTACTAAATCCATTTTCTTGGGGGGTGGGAGGGATGGCTTCTTATGGCTTTGGTGACACTCCTGTCCATGTTTTTCTTGCTATTTCTCCAGCTGAGCCTCCTCTTCTATAAAACCACTAAACATTTGGAGTTCCCTAGGGCTTGATCCACTATTTTCTTCTCTTTCTACATTCTCTTCCCAACTGAACTAATCCCTTCACGTGGTTTTTCTATGCTAATGATCCACAACCTGCCAACATCTATCAAATGTTAGCACCATTAAAATTAGATGTAAGCAAGGAGATCCAAACAAAAGGAAATCAGCCCTGAATATTCATTGGAATGACTGATGCTGAAGCTGAAGCTCTAAAACTTTAGCCACCTGATGTGAAGAACTGACTCATTTGAAAAGACCCTAATGCTGGGAATGACTGAAGGCAGGGGGAGGGGATGACAGAGGATGGGATGGTTGGATGGCATCAGCGACTCAATGGACTTGAGTCTCAGTAAGCTCCAGGAGTTAGTGATGGACAGGGAAGCCTGGCGTACTGCAGTCCATGGGTCGCAAAGAGTCAGACAGGACTGAGTGACTGAACTGAACTGAAGCTCCTTAGGGACAGAAATTCAGTCTCTGTTCTTCAGTATCTGGCTTATAGGAGGAGTTCCGAAAACATTTGTTATTGACTAACATCAATATAAACCTCTTTTCTCACTTCCGATCAGCATACTTGACATTTTCAACTAATTATAGTTGATCTGTCCAACTATTACATATCCCAAAGTGACCTCTGGATTCACCATTCCCCACCAAAAAACCACTTTATTTCTTTAGTCTTCTCAGAAAATGACACTTCCACCTACTCAGTGCTCAAACTAGACACCAGCAAAATAGTGACATTCCTTCACGCCATACTCGCCCTGCTGCTGCGTCACTTTGTCCAACTCTGCGCAACCCCATAGACGGCAGCCCACCAGGCTCCCCCTTCCCTGGGATTCTCCAGGCAAGAACACTGGAGTGGGTTGCCATTTCCTTCTCCAGTGCGTGAAAGTGAAGTTGCTCAGTCGTGTCCCACTCTTCGCCACCCCATGGACTGCAGCCCACCAGGCTCCCCCGTCCCTGGGATTCTCCAGGCAAGAGCACTGGAGTGGGGTGCCATCACCTTCTCCAATTCTCCCCCTATATCCAATCAATCATCACCAAGATTCTGCTTCTAAGATAGCTTTCATTATATCTTCCTCCATCTCCATTGCCACCATTTAAGTCAACTGTAAAACCCACCTAATTGGTCTCTTAATCCCATATTTGTTCAAACTCTTCCCTCTGCCCAGATACTCTTCCCCCAATCTTTCAGACTTTGGCTAACACATCATTTCCTCAGGGACTCCAACGTAAATGATGTTCCTAACTCTGATTATTTTTCAAAACCTCTTTTGCTTTTCCTTCAAGGCACTTGTGGCAATCTGCAATGGAAAAAATATTATGGAGAAAAACTCACATGACATTTCATCTGTCTCAACCAATGGCATTATAAGCCTCAGGAAGGGAGGGCCCTTATCTGTTATAGTCATTGTTCTCTCCAGTACTTAATGCACAGAACTTAATGGGGACTCAGTACATTATTTGCTGACTATTTCTCAGCAATAAGTATTGTTTATTTATAAAGGTACACTCAGTATTCAGGTAATTCTCCTGTATGAGATAGCTCATGGCCTTGGCCACTAAAAGGGGTCCTCTCACTTCCTCCAGAAGTTAGGGCAAAGAATCTCCCCATTACAAAAATTGACAGGGGAAAAGGAGCCAGAATGAAAACTGTTGAGATTTCCAGTAAAGGCCCTGGCTCCAAGGGAGGTAAGGGTTACAGGAAAGATTTCTAACAGATGAAGATTTTTTTTTTAAAAAAAGCAACATGCATTTTAAATTTTGTTTATTCAGTCCAGCCCCTATTAATGTGCTGAGCAAATGTTAATACTAATGTTATGCTAGGACAATATCTTAGCAACATAAAAAGTATTTTAAATGTAACTTATTTTGAACATAAATTAACTGTCATTATTCTAGATTTGGGAAGAGGGTAAACCTAAAGGTTCATACTAGAACTAATCCTGCATTTCAAGTACTTCCCTCTTCAGTGCCAACTCACAAAACATCTATGAAAATGATGTCTCCGACTATTCCCTTAAAAATAGTCATCTGCTCTTGCTGTCCCTAATCTGTACAGCTTTAATTTTATCATTTCCAAATTAAGCTCTCCACTTCCCAAAATCCAAACGTGCAGTAGCATAGTGCTGAGTAAATCAGGGAAATGTTGGAAGGGGTGGTGGCTATGAAAAGACTGCAGCCGGATTGCCAACTCACCACTATATAAAGCGACGCCCCTTCTGCAAAGAACAGGATAAGATGATAATGCAAAAGTGTTCAAAAGTAATGCTATTCCCCTGATTCTTTAAATTCTCCACTTCTGCTCTCTCAGATACGACAGCTTCTGAAAATTTATCTCCAACCTCAAATATTTATCAAAACCGTGGGTTTCGGAAGATTCCATTCATATGTATTGCTGATTGAGGAGAAAGCGACACGAAGCCTTAGGTATGAGCTAACAAATCCAAAGACTGTTAAGTAAGTTCCAGGGACCACAGACAGAGAAGGTAGAAGTCCCACACACTCCTGATCAACAGTGGAAATAGAATGGGCCAGAACAGATTTTCCCAGGGCCTTTATTAAGTAAGTCATGGCATGCAATAACAAGAGCAACAATCTGGGCTTGAAAAATACACTATTCAACTCGGATCGTTTGGCTAAGAGGCCAGGAAAGTGAAGGCAACGGGATAGAGAACACGACTCCTCTCAAGATACAAGACAGGGCGTGAGGGTGAAGAAACCTTTGGGCGGTGAACACTTAGGACCCCAGAATTTCCCTCCACCCTCCGAAAAGATTGAGAGCAGAGCGATGCTTCCCCTGGCTGAAAGTTGGGGAACTGACGCGCCCCCGGGGCGGGCCGGCTCTCCGCGCCTCTCGGGCCCCAGGCAGGCCGAGTTACCTCCGGTGATGAGGAAGTAAGACACCACCACCAGAGCGTACACCGTCATGGCCGACGGCATGTGCACCCAGGGCGGCTTCTTCAGCTTCAGGTTCGGGCATTCGAGCACTAAGAACGGGACTCGGTACAAACTCTCCATGTTGGCGGTAGCAGGGGACGCTCTCGGCCTCCAGCCCCACGCGCCACCCGGAAACAGGCCCGCCCTCCCTTTCCCCGGCGCGTGCGCAGGGAAGCGACCGGCAGGTCCGCAACGCTCGGAGGCAGTGTGTACACCCCCAGAAGAAAAGAAGGAGCTATAAAAACGGATAAGTGACATGACCCAAAGCTATGTATTATAGAGTCTTGTGAAGCATAAATTTGAATAAGAAGTTCAGTTATTGCCAATGAATAAACAGGCGAATTATGCACCTTCAAGGACCTGCAGGCCTTCAGACGTGGCCAAGCCGGAGAAGCAGAGGGAACGGAATCTATCTGAGCCCCTCCCACTCACAGACGCCGCGGATTTTGGAAGCTGATTGGACGCGGAGCGCCCTAGGTTCCCAGAGCCAGAGGATGAATGGGGAAGTTTGGGAAATGTTGTCTTTTTTATTAGCGGGTTTTTCAAGAGTTTGAGAAAGTCCTAGGTTGTTGAGCTTTTACTTCCTGATGTAGCAGTGGCGATAATAATAATAACAACTGCTAATAATAATTGCTAAGTTAATATTTTATAACATTTGAAAATATATATCTAATTTAGAGCTATCACAAATGTCAAGAAGACATCGCCACAAGATGCCTAAAGCGAAGACTTGAAGTGACCAAAATACTATTTTAAATAACCCGTGTCCTCTCCTGTTTTCGTAAATGCTAAAATCTTTCAGGCCGAAAATCTTGAAATCCTGCTGGTTTCTCTCTTTATGAAACCTCCATGTCCAAAGTATTAACAAATCTTTTTGGTTGTACTACTACCAAAAAAAAAAAAATCTAATTCATCCACTTCTCTCCATTCCATATTTACCATCCTAGTGGAAGGCACCATCCTATATAGCCTGGGCTAGATATTTACAATCCAAGCGGATGAAAATAATTGATGGAGAATTTGTCTTGGGACGGACTAGATGGCCTAAAAAGCTTTTGTTTTCTGTTTAGTTTTTCTTTTTTATATACTCTCTTAAGATTCTGCAAATATCTGTTTCTTTTTGGGATAAGAGTTCAGGGTGACTGATTATAAATCCAGCACAGACTGACACGTTTATAACTGAGCCCATGTTTTTATGGGTTTTTTTGTTTGTTTGTTTTTGTTTTTGTTTTGTTGCTAAGCTCATGATTTTTTACAGGATGGCATGCGTTGGTTCTGCACTTTCAGTGACTCAATTAATGAAAAATTGTTTCAATACCATAATAATAAAAGTACTTATAAAATGCAGTAGCATCTAACTCTAAATATAGACGAGGCTTGCTGCTCTTACTGCCCTTACTCTGTCGCACAGAGTCGGACACGACCGAAGCGACTTAGCAGCATTAAGGAAGGTATGTTAATCGTAGATTATGAGAGAGCCGCTGCTGCTGCTGCTGCTGCTGCTAAGTCGCTTCAATCGTGTCCCACTCTGTGCGACCCCAGAGACGGCAGCCCACCAGGCTCCCCTGTCCCTGGGATTCTCCAGGCAAGAACCCTGGAGTGGGTTGCCATTTCCTTCTCCAATGCATGAAAGTGAAAAGTGAAAGGGAAGTAGCTCAGTCGTGTCTGACCCTCAGTGACCCCATGGACTGCAGCCCACCAGGCTCCTCCGTCCATGGGATTTTCCAGGCAAGAGTACTGGAGTGGGGTGCCATTGCCTTCTCTGGAGAGAGCCACTAATAACACCAATAATAAAAGCTGTTTACACCAGAGCCAGCATTTATATATGGGAAGTTTTTCTGGGGACTATACAGCAGAATATTTCTGAAATTCCTGTGCTGCTGCTGCTAAGTCGCTTCAGTTGTATCTGACTCTGTGCGACCCCATAGACAGCGGCCCACCAGGTTCCTCTGTCCCTGGGATTCTCCACGCAAGAATACTGGAGTGGGTTGCCACTTTCTTCTCCAATGCATGCATGCATGCTAAGTCGCTTCAGTTATGTCCAACGCTGTGCGACCCTATGGACAGCAGCCCACTAGACTCCTCTGTCCACAGGATTCTCTAGGCAAGAATACTGGAGTGGGTTGCCATTTCCTTCTCCAGAAATTCCCATAGATTTATAAATAAGGAAAACTTTGGAACAATTAAAAATATGTTTCCTTGAAAAAAATAAGAAAAAACATATAAATTAAAATTTTTAAGCTTCCTTCATATCTTCTGAAGGGAAGCTAATGTTAATTAACCACCTCTTGGCAGATATTATATTGTCATTTACATTAGTTCTTACTCTTCATGACAATTCTGTTAGGTAATTACTAATGTCACCACTTTACATATAACAAGACTGAAGCTTGGGAAGTAAAACAAACTCAAAAGGCGTATTATGTGTTTGCATACGAAATAAAGGCATTTGCCCTAACATATAGCAGATTTAAGATATTTGAAATGAGACAAGTTTATATACTTATCCTTCCTTTTATATATCTTGGGGCCAAATAAGTCCATATACACTGTGGATAAGACACAGAAGTTTTAAAAAGTATCAACTTTCTAAAAAAAACAATAAAGTCAGAACACATCAGTTCAGTTCAGTCGCTCAGTCGTGTCCGACTCTTTGCAACCCCATGAACCGCAGCACACCAGGCCTCCCTGTCCATCACCAACTACCGGAGTCTACCCAAACCCATGTCCACTGAGTTGGTAATGCCATCCAACCATCTCATCCTCTGTTGTCCCCTTCTCCTCCTGTCCTCAATCTTTCCCAGCATCAGGGTCTTTTCAAGTGAGTCAGCTCTTCGCCTAAGGTGGCCAAAGTATTGGAGTTTCAGCTTCAACATCAGTCCTTCCAATGAACACCCAGGACTGATCTCCATTAGGATGGACTGACTGGATCTCCTTGCAGACCAAGGGACTCTCAAGAGTCTTCTCCAACACCACAGTTCAAAAGCATCAATTCTTTGGTGCTCAGTTTTCTTTATAGTCCAACTGTCACATCCATACATGACTACTGGAAAAAACCATAGCCTTGACTAGACGGACCTTTGTTGACAAAGTAATGTCTCTGCTTTTTAATATGCTGTCTAGGTTGGTCATAACTTTCCTTCCAAGGAGTAAGCGTCTTTTAATTTCATGGCTGTAATCACCATCTCCAGTGATTTTGGAGCCCCCCAAAATAAAGTCTCTCACTGTTTCCACTGTTTCTCCATCTATTTGCCATGAAGTGATGGGACCGGACGACATGATCTTAGTTTTCTGAATGTTGAGTTTTAAGCCAACTTTTTCACTCTCTTCTTTTACTTTCATCAAGAGGCTCTTTAGTTATTCTTCATTTTCTGCCATAAGGTTGGTGTCATCTGCATATCTGAGGTTATTGATATTTCTCCCAGCAATCTTGATTTTAGTTTGTGCTTCTTCCAGCCCAGAGTTTCTCATGATGTACTCTGCATAGAAGTTAAATAAGCAGGGTGACAATATACAGCCTTGATGTACTCCTTTTCCTATTTGGAACCAGTTTGTTTTTCCATGTCCGGTTCTAACTATTGCTTCCTGACCTGCATACAGATTTCTCAAGAAGCAGGTCAGGTGGTCTGATACTCCCGTCTCCTTCAGAATTTTCCACAGTTTATTGTGATCCACATTCACCTATATTTCAAATTATTACTGTCATGTCTTTATGCTAAAAGTTTGTTCCAAGAACCAATTCATTATTATTTTTAACACCTTAAACTTTTGAATGTTTTCCAACTTGAGTTTGTAATGTTCTACAAGCCAGGTAAAAAAAGAAATCTTTCACAAGTCACATATGCACATCTATTACCATCTGTGTCCTAACCAATAATCTTCCTATAGAAAATGTTCTTTTTTAAATACAACATAAACTTTGAGACTGAAAACCAAACAAATAATGAATATAAGCATGGGCATTAGGGCATGCCCTTAAGTAAACAGAATCTAATTCAGTGGGTGATTATTGTATGTAGATGAAGAAGGACAAATGTTGAAAGAAACAAATACTTGAAACATCATGTATTAATCTGAGCCACAAGCCGGGCAGGAGCAATGTCCCTCTGCCTGCCCAGCTGCCAGTGCTGCTGTTTTTCAATAAAATCAGAGTTGATGGATTAAAAAAACACGTTTTGTATAGCAGAGCCTATCATTTTAAGCTACATATAAAAGCAAAAATGACTAATTCTTGCTGTTCACAATCAAATCCATACTTAAAGGAGGAAAGGAGCATAAAGCTTATCTACCAAGATTGTCATACTTAATGTAAAAACTTTTAATAAAAAAGCCTTGAAGTCAGGAATGGCTCAGCCAGTCAAAAGAGAAGGTAAACCCTACAAATAAGTTTTTTCTTTTGGCAGAGCTTTTTTGGCTGCACAGCGTGAAGAAGCTTAGTATTCCAGCCAGGGATCTAACTCATGCCCCAGCAGTGGAAGCAGAGTCTTAACCCCTGAACCACCAGAGGAAGAGTCCACAAATAAGTTTTTAACTAAATTCTAAACAAACCGGATAATATCAAGGCTATTAATACTACTAACTTCAGTTTATTTAAATATACACTAGAGAGGAAATTAGTAACTTTTTTAAAATCAGCGAATAATATACAATTTTGTCCTTGATTTATTTCCAAAGATATTTTACAGTTTAGATGACAGTCTCTTGAACTATGCTCTTCCCGTCTGGGTTTTGTATAAGCATGAGATTGTTTGTTTCCCCAGCTCAGTGTTTACTGAGTGATAATTCTATGCCAGGCACTGTGTGAATCACTATTATGTATCATAATCTATACAAACTTTTTCCAACGCGATACAAAATTGCAGATTTTTCAGTATTCCTGTCATTTCTTTTAAACTTTGAAAATTAGTAAAACATAGGTAACATGTTACATACATGCCCATGTAACAACAGAAACACATATGGAAATATTTTTCTTCATCATGCTCCTGCTAAGTTGCTTCAGTTGTGTCTGACTCTTTGCGACCCCATGGACTACAGCCTGCCAGACTCCTCTGTCCATGGGATATTTTCTGGCAAGAACACTGGAGTGGGTTGCCATTTCCTTCTCTATGGGATCTGCCTGACCTGTTTCTCTGGCATTGCGTTTACTGCTGAGCCACCAGGGAAGCCCCTTCTCTTCATCAGTGCTCTCATTTTAGTTCTCCTTCCAGAGGTAGTGAGGATCCTGGGATTAGTTTTGGAATGCACAGTTGAAATAAACATACTCAGGGTCAAAGAATCCCCATGCTTGTTTCCTTTTTTTTTTTTTTTTGCCACCCTAAGCTGCTGGTGGGCTTCCCCAGTGGCTCCGTGGTAAAGAATTCCATCGGCAATTCAGGAGACACAGGAGACCTGGGTTCAGTCTCTGCATCAGGAAGATATTCTGGAGAAGGAAATAGCAACCCACTCCAGTATTCTTGCCTGGAAAATCCCACAAACAGGAGCAAAGAGTTGGACATAACTGAGCGTATGCACGCAGTACTTTGTAACATGTGAGATATTCCTTCCAAGGTAAAGGATAGCTACTGCATCTGACTTCTCCTTCCACCAAGTTGCACAATGCTTAGGGAACCACTTAGGATTTTGGAGGCAACATATACCTCATTTAGTCACGCTATTCCAGTCTATTTAGTGTGTAGTCCAATAAGCTGCTTGTTTTGAGTAAAGACCCAGAACAAGCAAGGACTATGCAACAGGTCCAGCCTGCCCGTTTGCTAAACTGCTCTGTCACTTGAGCCTTATGACTCAGCAGATGATGTTGGATTTATGATGTCTGTGGCAGGTAGAGATGCTCTATGAATTTTTTGACAAGCCCCTTGAGGTGAATGAATCACAGCATGAAGACCTAGAGTTTTAGAGCAAATCTATGTCATCATTAGCAGGTAAATAATTTCCTTTGAGAAATAGCTTCTGGCTCACCACTGGGTCTTAGTGGAGGCTAAACTATTAATCAAGGGCAACAAGTCCCCATGAAACCTGAAACAGCCACTCCCAATTTGGCATTGTCTGACACACAGAGTTGGACACGACTGAAGCGATTTAGCAGCAGCAGCAGCAGCAGCAGCAGACCTTTGTTCAGTTCAGTCACTCAGTCGTGTCTGACTCTTTGTGACCCTATGGACTGCAGCACGCCAGGCTTCCCTGTCCATCACCAACTCCTGGAACTTGCTCAAACTCATATCCAGTGAGTTGGTGATGCCATCCAACCATCTCATCCTCTGTCGTCCCCTTCTCTTCCTGCCTTCAATCTTTCCCAGCATCAGGGTCTATTCTAAAGAGTCAGTTCTTCTCATCAGGTGGCCAAAGTGTCAGAGCTTCAGCTTTAGCATCAGTTCTTCCAATGAATATTCAGTACTGGTCTCCTTTAGGATGGACTGGTTGGATCTCCTTGCAGTCCAAGGGACTCTCAAGAGTCTTCTCCAACACCACAGTTCAAAAGCATCAATTCTTTGATGCTCAACTTTCTTTACGGCCCAACTCTCACATCCATATATGACTACTGGAAAAGCCAGAGCTTTGACTAGATGGACCTTTGTCAGCCAAGTAATGTCTCTGCTTTCTAATATGCTATCTAGGTTGGTCATAAGTTTTCTTCCAAGGAGCAAGCTTCTTTTAATTTCATGGCTCAAGTCACCACCTGCAGTGATTTTGGAGCCCCCAAAAATAAAGTCTGACACTGTTTCCATTGTTTCCCCATCTATTTCCCATGAAGTGATGGGACCAGATGCTATGATCTTCATTTTCTGAATGTTGAGCTTTAAGTCACCTTTTTCACTCTCCTCTTTCACTTTCATCAAGAGGCTCTTTAGTTTTTTGCTTTCTGCCATAAAGGTGGTGTCATCTGCATATCTGAGGTTATTGATATTTCTCCCAGCAATCTTGATTCCAGCTTGTGCTTCATCTAGTCCAGCATTTCTCATGATGTACTCTGCATATAAGTTAAATAAGTAAGGTGAGAACATACAATCTTGATGGACTCCTTTCCTGATTTGGAACCAATCTGTTGTTCCATGTCCAGTTCTAACTGTTGCTTCATGACCTGCATACAGATTTCTCAGGAGCCAGGTCAGGTGATCTGGTATTCCCACCTCTTTAAGAATTTTCCACAGTTTATTGTGATCCACACAGTCAAAGGCTTTGACATAGTCAATAAAGCAAAGTAGTTGTTTTTCTGGAACTCTCTTGCCTTTTCAATGATCCAGCGGATGTTGGCAATTTGATCTCTGGATCCTCTGCCTTTTCTAAATCCAGCTTGAACATCTGGAAGTTCACGGTTCACATACTGTTGAAGCCTGGCTTGGGGAATTTTGACCCATTGGTAGTGGCTAGTCATTTGGTAAATGGATGTCTAAAGGGAACTGAAATGAATACAACTGGAAAGGTGTTGAGGAGGTATTGAAGAGAGACATATGGGTAAACCTCTCTGTATCAGCATGAAGTGTGAAAATATTTGTACCCCATGTGAATTTCCACAAAATAGCCATCTATGTAGAGAAAGAATTTTGGGTGGATGAGATGACCCTTCCTGTGGACATTAGTCATCTTCTTTCCCCAGTCACTCCTGTCCTTGTCCAGCAGGTCCACAAACAAAGGGCCATGGTAGCAGGGATGGAAGTTATGCATGGACTTCACTCATCAAGGCTGATCCGGCTACAGCCACTGCTGAGCACCCCAACTGCCAACAGCAGAAATCAGCAATGAGCCCACAGTCTGGCATGGTTCTCCAGGAGGATGAGCCACCCACTTGGTAGCCGGTTAATTACACAGGAACACTTCCAGTAGCACTTAGTTCTTACTGAAATAGATGTTTATACCCTGGATACAACTTTTCGATCCTTGCCCACAGTGCTTCTACCAAAATCACTATTGTGTGGACTTGAGGAATGCCTTAATCAGTATCATGATAGCCCACACAACACTGCTTCTAGCCAAGAAACCTGTTTGACAGTAGATGAATTGCAGTGATTGGCTCATGTTACGGAATTCACTGGTCTCATCGAGTGCACCGTCGCCTTGAAGCAGCTCTGTGAAATGGTGGAATTGGCCTTTTGAAAACTCAGTTATGCTTCCAGATTAATGTCAACACCTTCTAGGGCTAGGACAGTGCCTTCTGAGACGCAGCGTGTGCTGTAAATCAGTGACCAGTGTATGATGCCTCTTCTCTTAGAGCCAGGATTCACCAGTCCAGGAATCAAGTGTCAAAGGTGGGAATGACTCCACTCGCTGTTACTTCTGGTCATGTACTAGTAAAGTTTTTGCTTCCTATTTCCTACAACTTTAGGCTTTGCTGGTCTACAAGGTTTCGTGCCAAGGGAGGAATATTTCCACCAAGGGACACTTCAATGGTTCCATTAAACAGGGTCAATGTGTTTTTCAGCACTGAATTCCTTGGATCTCTCACAATGGTGGCACATAGTGTGTGTGTGTGTGTGTGTGTGTGTGTGTGTGTGTGTGTTTTAGTCATTCAGTCATGTCCGACTCTGCAACCCCACAGACTGTAGCCAGCCAGGCTGCTCTGTCCTTGGAATTCTCCAGGCAAGAATAGTGGAATGGGTTGCATTCCCTTCTGCAGGGCATCTTTCCAACCCACGGACTGAACCCAGTTCTCCCACATCGCAGGCAGATTACCATCTGAGCCACCAGGGAAGCCCATAGTAGGACTCATTGAATATTAGTTGAATGAATCAACAAACAAGCAAAGCCTTGGCTCCTCTATCTCTTTTGATCCTTCAGTGCATCATCTTAACAATGGTGCTTACTTAATGTTTCTTCAGCTTGTCCTCTCCTCTCCAGCTTCCCCACCATTTAATAGTCCAGACCCACATTGTCACCTGCTCCATTTCGCTCAACTTTGCAGGCAGAGTGCTCTTTCTAAGAAACTGAACACATTTCAAAAGTGCCCATTAAGACTCCAGCCTTACTGTTAACTAGAGAAGTAAGCTGGATCAGAAGCAAAATTTGGTTTGTTTTTATTCTTTACTATCTCCTTTCTTTTCTATTTCATAGCTTCTTCCCATAGTTTAATACCTATGTTGTGGAAATTGTGAGTATACACTTAAAGCATCTGCCTACTCCTTAGGAGAGGTGGGAACCAGTGAGGGCAAGCAATAGTGCTGATCATAATAAAGTTCACCATTATTCATTCTTCAGGCATTCGTGGAGCATGCAGCAGAGACAGCACCATTCTACGCAGTGAGGGGTGCCTGATTCCTGCCCCCAAGAAACTGGCATTATAATTAAAGGAGAAACACATACCCAATTAATGGCAGTGCTGTCTGAGAAGGGCATGCTTCTTGGAGGTTTGCTTTGAAAATCCTGGAGCCAGTCATTGTCTCAGGGAGGAAAATGCAGGCTTACCAAGGAGTTCACATTTGAGCAGAGCATCGAAGGAGGAGGTGGATTCTTTTTAAGGGTCAGGAAAAAGCTTTTCAGGAACAAGGACCAGCCTGAGACAAGAAAGAAAGCTGAGAGAGTACAAAGGAAGATGAGTGGTTGTGTATGACAGAAAGTAAAGGAAGAATGGTTGGGGATACTACTCAAAAGGGAAGGATAAAGCTGGATTGTAGAGGGGTTCTCAGGATGCATTTAGATTTTATTACCTAGGCAGTTAAAAAACCACCAAAGCTATGGCTTCATGTTGATGTTTGATAGAAGCCAACACAATACTGTAAAGCAATCATCCTTCAGTTAAAAAAGAATTAATTAATTTAAAAAGAAAAAAAATTGAAGGATTATTTTTTAAATTGAAGTAGTTGTGTGTTTGAAAGACAGATGAAACAGCAGAAAGACATGAAGCACAGAGACCTTTCAGGACCTTCGTGGGGACTCTAGGTTGGGAGATGATGAGTGTGTGATAGACTGGGGAGTGGAAAGAGCAGGTAGGTTGGTGGTGATGGAAAGATTAAAAAGCATCTTTCACAGATAAAATCAGTTGAATCTGGTCAACAAATAAGTATGAGGCTTGGTAAAAATGAACTGTGTAATAATGGCCCAGGCAACTCTGCAGCTTTGTCCAAGAGCTAGACAAAACGGGAAGGTTTTCCTGGAGCAGGAGGAGGAGCCTGGCGGAATGGCAGGTGTCAGGCAGCGCTTACATGGATACAAGAGCCGCGCCGGAGCGCTTTCCCCAGGGACTTTGCTTATAGGTGCACTCTCTGCCCATCACCCCCAGCCCACACAGAGGCCCCTCAGAGAGAGATGCAGGGAGCAGGAGGCGGAGGGCCTGCCATCCACTGGTGAGAACTGCTGTTCTAGGAGGACCCTGCAGGGTTGGACCTTAGGGTTGGGAAAGAGGCTAGGTTTAGAGATCCAGGAGTCAGCAGCGACTGGGTAATGGTGGGAGCCACACCAGTGGATGAACTGCTGAAATGTGAAATGGAGCGGGCAGGGCTTTTGTTTGGAGGGATCCCAAATTTCCTTGCTGATATAAGCTATGCGCTCTCTTCCCAGAAAAGTGCCCCCACACATCCACCGAAAGTGGCTATAATTATAGGAGGTTCACAGAGTAAAGTTAAAAGAGAGAGAGGGAAGAGAGCCAAAGACGATGCCTAGGGAATCATCCGCATGATTAAGAGGTTACTACAAAGTGGATACAGCAAGATCAAAGGGCCCAGGGAGAGAAGGAGCAGAGAAAGCTCAGGAGGGCCAGTCTCCAGCAAATCACATAGAGTGAAACTGAACAGAAGCCACTGGGTTTGACCATTGGGCACTGGTAACTTTTGACCAGTGAGTATTTTGTTCAGTGTACAATATTATGGTGGCTTGAGTAGGGATCTGATGCCATGACTAGGCACAGTCCTAGAATATGGTATCATGATCAAAGTTTGGTGAATTAATTTGTTAATTTCAAGTACTATGGTGGCAGGAGAAGCCAGATTGCAGAGGAAAGACATGAATGGAAATTAAAAAACAAATAATAGTAGTGAATCAATATAGAATCTATCCCTCCCAGTACAGCTGGGTCTGAAAGGAGGAGAAAGTGGTAGCAGAGAGGGGTTTTCAAGGATGGTGGGAACTTGAGCACATTTGTATAAGATGGGGGAAAGGAAATTGTGGACAGGGAGGGACTGAAGGAAAGGGGGTTAAGTAACAGAACAATATTAGGGCCATGGTGAGAGTGTGTGGAGGGAGCCCACCAGGGGTGAAGCTTACCTTGGGAAAGATTTGAACCATCTAAAGAGAGAGAGCGGCAAGAAGGTTAGTGGCATAAGGAAGTCAGTCAACACTTAGTGTCCTGTTAAGCTGTCCTATGTAAACCATCCAATAGGCATTATTGATTCCTCTTTTCCAGATGAGGAAACAGGTTTATAGAGATTGAAAACATACTAAACTCAACATTGTTTGAAAGTAGCCCTGGCTACCTGACTACAAAGCCCACGCTTTTATGTACATTAAAGTTTAAAGGTGCCAAAGAGGGCAAGGGATCTCCAGAAGCTCACACCTAGTGGTTTGCATACTTTCAGATATTATTAGACAACCTGGACTGAGTGCTGGGTTGAGGAGAGAGGTAAAGACTTTGAGACAGCCAGTGTGAAGAGTGGATTACTATGTAACATAGGGATCAGATTTTTGAGCATTAATTAATTAATATATAGAATTAATTAGATATATATGTGCTTCCGTGGTGGTTCAGACAGTAAAGAGTCTGCCTGCAATGCGGGAGACCCTAGTTCCATCCCTGATTTAGGAGGATCCTTGGAGAAGGGAATGGCTGTAGCCACTCCAGTATTCTTGCCTGGAGAATTCCATGGATAGAGGAGCTTGATGGGCTACAGTCCATGGGGTGGCAAAGAATCAGACTTGACTGAGCGACTTTCACTCACTTGCTCAGTGATGGTAGTCAGTTCAGTCAGTTCAGTTGCTCAGTCGTGTCCGACTCTTTGCGACCCCATGAATCGCAGCACACCAGGCCTCCCTGTCCATCACCAACTCCCGGAGTTCACTCAGACTCACGTCCATTGAGTCAGTGATGCCATCCAGCCATCTCATCCTCGGTCGTCCCCTTCTCCTCCTGCCCCCAAATCCCTCCCAGCATCAGAGTCTTTTCCAATGAGTCAACTCTTCACATGAGGTGGCCAAAGTACTGGAGTTTCAGCCGTAGCATCATTCCTTCCAAAGAAATCCCAGGGCTGATCTCCTTCAGAATGGACTGGTTGGATCTCCTTGCAGTAAGAGTCTTCTCCAACACCACAGTTCAAAAGCATCAATTCTTCGGTGCTCAGCTTTCTTCACAGTCCAACT
>SJYQ01002317.1:687552-720551 GCA_006410935.1 Redunca redunca | reverse complement strand
GGAAAAACCATAGCCTTGACTAGATGGAGTAGTACTCTTCAATTATTTGTAATATAAGTTATATGTGTGTGTGTGTGTGTGTGTGTGTGTGTGTGTGTATAGGAGAAGGCGATGGCATCCCACTCCAGTACTCTTGCCTGGAAAACCCCATGGACGGAGGAGCCTGGTAGGCTCCAGTCCATAGGAACTTGAAGAGTTGGACACGACTGAGCGACCTCACTTTCACTTTTCCCTTTCATGTATTGGAGAAGGAAATGGCAACCCACTCCAGTGTTCTTGCCTGGAGAATCCCAGGGACGGGGAGCCTGGTGGGCTGCCATCTATGGGGTCGCACAGAGTCGGACACGACTGAAGTGACGTAGCATATATATATATACACACACTCATTTTACTCTAAATTTATTGAAGAAAAATAACTGTAAATCTGTACATTTTTTTAGCTTTCCCGCAAAGCTGTTGCAGTTCAACTCAAGAACCATTTTTCTGACAGTTGCCCACATGTAATTCCTTTCTGTGGCCACAGCAGGGCAGAAGTTCTCTTTTATAAAAATCACAGTCCTTTATGGTTTTAACTTCACCCAAATGTATTTTCGATACTTTGAGATTTATAAAACAATATTCACTGGCATAATGAAAAGGCAAACTTATTTAAAAGAAATTGCCTCAATGCCGCAATCAAATAAGTGCAATTACACAAGTGGAAAAGGCTGCTTCTCACACAGTTAAGCCTATCTTTAAAATGCAAATGGTTTACTCTTTTAATGATGAAAGAAAAATCTTGTGAAAGCAGTATTTGCAGATGAATTAAATAGCAAACCCAGGATACTTACTTTTATATTTAGTTGCTTTGCAAATCATAGACTTATAAAAGCAAGAACAGAAATGTGTATTTGGCTGGCAAGTTTTAGTTATTAAATCCTAAAAAAGGGAAAATTTTCTAGTTAAGGTTTGAAAAGTAAACTTAATAGAATTCATTTTCAATATAGAAATTTTTAAAGAATAAATAGCAACAGTGGCCTCCAGCACCTTCGTCCAGATGATTCCTGCTTGTTTGGCTTTTTTCCAAATAAGATCACCTGTTCAGAGTTACAAAATTCAGAGTACAAAAGATTAAAAACATGAAAATCAAATGCCATCTCCCGCTTATCATCTCCTTCCTGTCCCCATCCTTTCTTCCCTGAAAGTAATCACTATTAGTAAATTCTTGTGATGAAGAATATTTTCCAAGGAATGTTTGACCCCACGATTAGGAACGGCATTTAAAGCAAGAGACTTTAATCTTTTCTAAAGAATGCAAACCAGAATGCAGATCACTATTTAGTTGCACATGTGAAATGTAGCAGTGGCCTGAAAGCCAAAGGCCTGAGTAAGTGGTTCACCACACGGCCGCCACCCCCGCCCATACATTTCAGAGTGGAGGAGAAATCAAAGCGCCTTCTCACCTCCAGAAACGATCTTTCCAGAGGTGAGCTATTTGGGGGACATTTGAACAGCAGCTGCTCCTGCTGTCTGCCAGAAGCCCGGAGAAAAGAGGGTTGTCAGTTTGGTCCTTTTAGGCACTGAAACCGATTTAACAAAACGAAACAATTCTAGCTTGGAAATGACAAGGGACTCTGGAAGACGTTGATGTATCCATGTTTGCACACAGTGAAGAGCAAAGTATGCTTTATATATACCGAATAAAATATCTAACTTTTTAAGAATGTTGTAAAATATTTCCATATGTACATTATATCAAAGTACTCCCCCTCCTGCCCCTCCAAGTTTGGTTGAAAGGAAATACCCAGAGCATTAGGCCCATCAGAATAGATGTCTCCAGTTGTGGTTTTCAGATGCCCTAACGTGCTTCTGCCCAGAACTAATCAAATACAGCTTGGCACTTTCAGGCGGGGTGTGGGTATAATTCCTTACAAAGAGAGAGAGAAAAAGATCGTTCTGGGTAAAATATGATAGAAGAGGATATCACTGGCCTTTTCGGTCTATTTCCAAAGTTATCACTTGTCTTTAATCATTCCAAATGAGAAGACTCCATAGTGGCCATCTTCGGGCACTGTGCTTGTACCTCCATAAATATATGAGAAGGCAGCTTTGGGACCAGAAGCAGGAAAACATCATGCGTTCTATGGTGTGGATAACACAGGATATTCCATTGAACCTCTGAAGTTATAGTATCTTCATTTTATAGGTGAGGCGACTAAGACTTAAGAGAGAGGAAGACACTTGTTCAAAGTCACCTAACTGGTGAAAGATCGACTTAAGATTTAAAGCCACATCCATCTAACACCAAATTGTACACAGCTGACCCTTGAACAACACAGCGGGTTGTAAAACATCTGAGCATGACTTCAAGTCAGTTGTCAGTATCTGTGGTTTTGCATCTGTAGATCCTGTGGTACTGTACTTTCTGTATTTTAAAAAAATCCATGAATAAGTGGACCTGCGCAATTTAAACCTGTGTTGTTCAGCGTCAGCTGTCCTTTCTACCATAACTTGGGAAAGGCTGGTCCAAGATCCATCTCTGTGAGGATCAACTAGGTGATCTTGGTAAAATGCAGGTTCTTGGCCCGATCTTTGGAGATTCTGATTGAGGAAGTCTTAGGTGGGGCTCAGGAAACTGCATTTAAGACATTTCCCCAGGGACTTCTCTGGCAATCCAGTAGTAAGACTCTGCACTTGCACCACAAGGGGCGAGGGTTCAATCCCTGGGATGGAACTAAGATATCGCATCCTGCATGCTAAGCAGTATGGCCAAAATAAATAACTAAATAACAAAAAAAATCTCCCCAGCAGATTCTTAGAGGCACTATGTGAAGACAGCCATGGGCTGACAGAAGTAGATAGTAGATTTATACGGCTACAAGCCAAGAAATGTCAAGGACTGCCAGCAACAACCAGGAACTAGGAAGAGTTCTATGCAGAGTCTCAGAGGGAGCAGAACCCAGCCAAGACCTTGATTTTAGTTTGCTAGCTTCAAAATTCTGAGACAGGAAATTCTGGTTCTTTTTTTTAAACAAAACTAACAAACAAAAACTCCCCAGCAGATTGTTAAGCGAATCTAGACTGTCTACACGGCAATGCACAGAAAGGGAAGTTTCCTTTGACAATCCTCCTTCAGGCCCCTGACGTCTCTTTGTAAAGAGCTAGTGATCTCAGCTTGCTTTGACCATGACCATATTAGCTTTGTATTTATATTTAATAGTTTGTGTGATCCTTGACTCCTAGCAGGTTGAACTCCTAGCTTCACCTGCTTGAAATTCCTTTAGCAGAAGTCAGTCTTTCAACCCACTGACAGAAATTTTGAAGCTAAAATGTAAATAGTTCTAGAGGGAACATACTAACTCAGGTTCACACATGGCCATTGGCAGATGTGTTCTGAGATCAGTTGCTTTTTTTAATTGGTGTATAGTTGCTTTACAATGTTGTGTTAGTTTCTGCCGTACAACAAAGTGAATGAGCTATATGTGTTAGTCGCCCAGTCGTGTCTGCCTCTTTCGGACCCCATGGACTGTAGCTTGCCAGTCTCCTCTGTCTATGGAATTCTCCAGGCAAGAAAACTGGAATGGGTAGCCATTCCCTTCTCCAACGGGATCTTCCCAATCCAGGGATCAAATCCAAGTCTCCTGCATTGCAGGCAGATTCTTTACCATCTGAGCCCTGAGGGAAGACAGTATCAGCTATAGGTATACATATATCCCTTCCTTTTGGGACCTTCCTCCCAATCCCTAGATGGATGACCCCCACCCATCTAGGTCATCCCAGAGCACCAAGCTGAGCTTCCTGCACTATACATGAAAAGATTCTCAACATCACTAATTACTACAGAAATGAGGTTAGGTTTTGAAGAGAGGTGGAAAGGGACCCAGAACTAATGTTTGTTAACTCCCTGCTAGATACCAAGTTCTTTATAACTTTTGGAAGTGGAGTATTTTTATACTCATTGGTGACTCATACAGTAAAGAATCTGTCTGCATTGCAGGAGACCCAGGTTCGATCCCTGATTTAGGAAGATCCTGCTGGAGAAAAGGGTATGGCCACCCATTCCAGTATTCTTGCCTGGGAAATTCTATTGACAAGAACATCCTGGAGGGCTATAGTCCTTGGGGTCGCAAAGAATCAGACACAACTGAGCAACTAACACTTGAAGAGCTCATAAAGCAGAGACTCAGAGAATTTAAGCAGCTTCTCAAGTTCACATAACAACACTAGTGGAAACTATGAAATTTTGTCAAATACTCCAAGCCGCACACCCGCATGCGTGGAAAGAGGGGTAAGGGAAACAAATGAGAGTCTCCAGAAACTCTTCCCAGGGTAAGCACTGGCTTAGTGCCTGCATACCACCAGGGCAGAGTTAATATTTGTTGAATGAACGGATGTCAGTTCTTCATGCCATCAAAGAGAACTCTAAACACCAGTGTATTGAAAACACCTTGGAGTCTCTTAATTGCCAGAGTAATTCTCTAACTTGCTCAGGAAGCAAAGCACTTAGAAATCATGGTGCTCTTTTCAGAATATAATCAGTTTATACATTAAGCCACAAATTAACTTATTGTTAATCAGATTTTGTGAAAACAATATCCAGAATCGAAGATTTAAGAAAAAATATAAACCAATACATTCACCCTTACGTTTACAGTTTTCTCTAAAAATTGTGAATCTTAGATTCCCTTGCAAAAGTTTAAAACTTTATTCATTGCTATTTCTTTTTTCCAAAATGTTAAATTTCTCCAGATAATGTTTGGAAGAGAAATATAATCTCCCCGGTTTGACATAGTGCATTCCCAGAAATTTTAGACTTTATTAAAACGATGCAAAAAATTGTTGTTTATATTCAAATGGTGTTTACCAAGGTTGAGATAATAGTAAGCAGGTTTCCCACCTACACAAAAATCTGATTGGGTACTGGAGAGTCACGTAGGACTCAGGATGGTTTGTTGAGCAGGACTGTCCTGTACATTACAGAATATGTCAATGCCCCGACAAAATGCCTCATAGGTGTCATTCCAGTTTGAACCACTGATTTAAACTAATTACCCAAGAATCATAAGTGGCTGAACTAAAAAGCTAAACTATAAGCTCCTGGAAGGCACCATGTTATCATATTCACCCTCGAGCCCCATCCAGTGGCGGAAGCACAGTGGTCATAGGGCTTTGTATCTTTCCCTGACTTACGCACAAGGGAGAAGTTTGACATTGGAGCAGGATATCCTGGCCCACATTGGGATGACCTGAGTTCAGATATTGGGTTGGCCAAAAAGTTTCTTTGTATTTTTTCATGAGGTGTTACAGAAAAACCTGAATGAAATTTTTGGCCAACCCAATAGAACAGGGTCGGGTGGGGAGGTGACAGCCATTTTAATTTAACATCCTCACCTCTTTTATCTCCCCAAATGGTCAAATGAATCATTGTTGAGAGAGAGTCCCTTGAAAGCAAAGTAAAGAGAACAGGGTTGAAAAAGCAGTGATGCTTTGCTTTATCCAGAGAACAAATGAGTGTTAAGACTCCACACTTCTCTCGTTTGCTTTTTTCTTCCTTAGAAACAGAATTGTGGAATAACCAATCAGGAAAAGACTTCCAACATGAAAACATGGCTTAAAATTCCATTGAGGAAACGGAACGGTAATACAAATCAAGAAGAAGGAAGACTATAAAACTTCCAATTGTTAAAAGAGCTTATTCCTAAAAAAAAAAAAAAGAAAGAAAGGCTGCTGTGTAACTTCCATCTGATATATTTAAAAAGTGATAGAATAATTTTGAAAAGAAATATTCATACCTTTACTCTGTTGGAAATGATATCTTTTGCAATGATTTTAAATGTATAATGAAAGTTTTTGGATGATAATCTAAAAATGTGCGAGGGTCTGAATAGCTTTTCAAAATTCTTTCCGGAATATACAAGCAAAAAAAAAATTTAAAGAGCATTGAACTGTTTCAGTGGTATATTGCTGTATAACCAACCACCTTAACATTTAGTGTGATAGAACAATTGTTTTATTGTTTTCTCACTGTCCTTTGGGTTGATTAGATTCAACCAGGCAGTTTTCTGCTGGTCTTGCTTGAGGTTTCTCATGTAGTTGGTCAGCTGGCAGCTGTAGCTGGAAGCAGGAGTCATCTAGAGCAGGGAAGGTCCACAATCTACAACTTGCAGGCCACCTGTGACCCAACATCAGCTTTGTAAATAAAACTCTATTGGAACACAGCCATGACCATTCATTTCAGTACTGACTATGGCTGCTTCCACACTCTATTGGTAAAGCTGAGCAGCTGCAACAGAGACGATATGGTTTACAAAGTCTTTACGGAACTTACTGTAAAATGTAGTAAACATTTGGATTTTCTTTAAGACCATTTGTTCGATAGGCATGTTAAGCTGTAAACTTATTTCCAACCAAAGACAGAGAGAGAAAGAGGGCATAGCCCTGAGGCTATTTGCACAGGCCAAGGAATATAAAAGCTAAGTGAATATCAGGGGAATTGAGTCAATAATCTTGATGCTTTTTCTCCTTAATAGTAGGCTGATGCCTAAATTATCTAGGGGATAGCATAATTTAAATATCCTCTGATGCACAGGAGTGTCTTTGATCCTAACTGAAATAAACAGTTTTGGAAAGCTTTTCCTTCACTGGTCTCACTTAGAAAGGAAAAGATGTCACAGATCTTTTGACTGTGGGGACAGGTGGACTTAGAGCTATGTACTAACACGGATGCTCCTTCTCGGTGATTAACAATTTGCTCACACACATTAGATTTACTGAGCTCTAAATACTGAGAATGAATTGCATTGCATGTATTGTTTTTATGTTTTTTTATACAAATTGCTTCCTGACTTAGGGCATTTGGACATGTTGGTTCTTACATCTGGAGTGTTCTCCCTTCTTGTCACTCAGCTAACATCTTGCTCTGAGCTTAAATGTGACTTCCTCTGAAAAGCCTGGCTTCACTCCCAATGAGGTTCCTTTCTTACATGGTTTCACAGTGCTGTGTACTTCTTTTTGGTTTTTATTCTAATGTGTGCAATTAAAAACATCTTTGTATCCTCATTTAACCAAGTCCCCCATGTAACCATGAGAACAGGGGAAGAGTTTGCTTTGTTGACAATTGTATTAATGTTTACCCAGCAACATTGTTCCTGGAATGTAATTTAGTTTCTCATAAATATTTGTTGAATGAATGAATGAAATCTGAAACAAGTTATAAAGTAATGTAAATAATGGCAAAATATTTACATAATCCTTCAAATTAACCAGAAACATTTAAGATTTACTCAAAATTATTGACTAGCTAATATCTTGGAAACCAGAAAGTATCTTTTGATTCAGAATTATTGTGGATATCATCCTTTAAAAAGGAAACTCACAGAGTCCTAACTTTTCTACTCTTGGTTTCAAATAAAGTGTTTGTCATTGTTAAAAGAGATGAAACTTTCAGTGTTTCAAGATTTTAAATTCTGTTTTTCTCCATATTCACAGAACTGGATTCAATAAAAGACTCACTGTCATTTATAAAATCAAATTTCCAGTGACCTGCTGGTGATATAAACATCAAGCTCCTTGGAAGGGGAAAAAGAATTTTGTAGCACCTGCTGATTTCCCAGGTGTAAATACTCCTTCCATACCAATTTCAAGGCAGCAAACTGACATCACTGAACACGGAGCTGGAAAGAGATGCACACAACTGACTCACACAGCTGGAATAAGCTGGATCCACACTCCAGTGGTTTTATTGGTAATATTGAGTAACTATAGGACTCTTACTGGCAATAAGTAATCTAACTCCGAGAAAAACTCATAATGTTCAGCTCTGCTTCACAGTCTGACTCCACAGGAACTATATATGATTTTAATTGGTGTGATAATATAGTTAACAGTTAAAGCTAGACATAGCCCTGACTATTAAAATTCCGGGAGCCCAAGTTACAAACCATTAGTGTAAAAACTGTAGGTATGCAATTGACACTGCTGAAAATAAACTTGATTTATTTATTTAAACATATGGAGACTTTCTGCTTTTATGGGTGAAAGAACTCCCAACCCCCGTCCCAATCCTTCTAATAGAATTTATAAGCAATTCAATGGAAGGAGAAATACTAGACTTTAAAAAGAAACCACTGACTACATTCACATGTCTTTTTAGGAGCCTGTCAAGAGTACTTTAAGTCACACACACAGAACTGGATTTAATAAAAGCTTCATTTTCTTTACAAAATCAAAACCCAGAACAGTGCAGAATCCATTTTGGTCATTTGCATGGAGTTGATACTATGTTCACACAGGCTTCCCTCTTCTGTGTCTACATGTCACAAGATGAACTCTGAGCGCTGGTGTGGGAGCAGGGAACTGGACCAGAGAGTGCCAGAGGATGAGGTGAAGAGGACCTGCCCTAGCGATGGGAGCATGAAGTGCAGTCTGTGGTTAAAAACGCAGTGGCTAAGACAGGTGAAAAAATGGGCACCAATCAGGCACAGTTCACATCCCGTCTTGGGGACTGCGTGTTTGTGCTTTCCCCAGGTTTGTAAGGGTTTCCCAGGGGGCTCAGTGCTGAAGAATCCACCTGCCAATGCAGGAGATGCAGGAGACCCAGGTTCAATCCCTGGGTCGGGAAGATCCCCTGGAAAAGGAAACAGCAACCCACTCCAGTATTCTTGGCTAGAGAATCCCATGGGCAGAGGAGCCTGGCGGGCTACCATCGATAGTGTCCCAAACAGCTGAGCACGCACGCAAGAAAAGGCAGAAGGGAGCTTTCTTCCCTCTCCCCTGCCCATCATGTGAAGACACAAAACAGCCATTGGCCTACTGGGAACAGCGGGGGTCCTCACCAAGAACAATCTGCCAGCACCTTCAATTTGGACTTCCCAGTCTCCAGAAATATGAGAAATCAATGTCTGACGTTTAAGTCACCCAGTGTGTGGTAATTTGTTATGGCAGCCTGAGCTAGGAACCTTAGGAAACATCATTGTAACCCTAATAATTAAAGTTGACTAGTGAAGTACTGTACTCCAGTACAAGTTTATGAATTAAAAAAAAAAAAGATGGGCATAAATGAAATAGAAAGCTGTATAAAAATGCACACAAGTGTTAAAACAGAGAAAAACTGGCAATAGCCCAAATGTTCAAATGAAAGGAACTATTGAAATTACGCTACATAGATTTGATGGCATATGTAGTCACTTAAATAATTATTTTGAAAGAAATATGCTCACAGGGGTTAAGTGGGGGGAAAGGGTTGAATATTTACACATGTAATATGCTTATATATATATATTTTTGGCAGCATTGGGTCTTCACTGCCTGTGAGCTGGCTATCTGTTGAAAGCACCTGGGCTGTCTTTAGTTGCAGAGGGCTCTCTACTTGCCCCTCAGCACATGGGATCTTGGTTCCCAGACCAGAGATTGAACCTGCATCCCCTGCACTGGAAGGTGGATTCTTAATCACTGGAGCACCAGGGAAGTTCTACAACTTTTAAGATATGTAACTTGGGAATTCCCTGGCAGTCCAGTGGTTAGACTTGGCACCGTCACTTCTAGGTCTCCAGTTGGATCCCTGATTGGGGAACTAAAATCCCATAAGCTGCATAGCACTGCAAAAAAAAAAAAAAAAAAAACCCGAAATTAAAAAAATAAATAGAAAACAAAATGGGAGGAGAGATATCAAACTGTTAAAAATGATCATCTGTATACTGAAACTGACCCTGGGAAAAGACCCTGATGCTGGGAAAGCTTGAAGGCAAGAGGAGAGGACAGGATGAAATGGTTGGACGGCATCACCGACTCGATAGACAGGAGTTTGGGCAAGCTCCAGCAATTGGTGATAGACAGGGAAGCCTGGTGTGCTGAGGTCCATGGGGTTGCAAAATGTCAGACATGATGAAGTGACTGAATTCAACTGATACTGAAACTGAAGGTGATTTCATCCTGTTTTTCCATACTTCCCAAATTATCTACAAAGTTGTTTTTTTAAGCCTAGTGGACATTTCAAACTTAGAAAAGGTTGAACCATCTGAACACCCTTAAAGCAAAATGGAATTAAAGAGCTTCTTGATGAAGGTGAAAGAGGAGCGTGAAAAAGCTGGCTTAAAACTCAATTAAAAAAAACATATCATGGCATCTGGTCTCATAACTTCATAACAAGTTAGATGGGGAACAATGGAAACAGTGAGACTTTATTTTCCTGGGCTCCAAAATCACTGTGAATGGTGACCCCAGCCACGAAATTAAGATGACTGCTCTTTGGAAGAAAAGCTGACAAATCTAGACACGGTATTAAAAAGCAGGTATTACTTTGCCTACAAAGGTCCATATAGTCAAAGCTACGGTTTTTCCAGTAGTCACGTACGGATGTGAGAGCTGGACAATAAAAGAGGCTGTGCGCTGAAAAACTGATGCCTTCGAACTGTGGTGCTGGAGTAGACCCTTGGACAGCAAGATCAGAGCAGTCAATCTTAAAGGAAATCAACCCTGAATATTCACTGGAAGGACTGATGCTGAAGCTGAAGCTCCAATACTTTGTTTGGCACCTGATGCAGAGAGGCAACACATTGGAAAAGATCCTGACGCTGTGAGACTGAAGGCAGAAGGGGACAATAGGATGACATAGTTGATGGCATCACCGACTCAATGGGCATGAGTTTGAGCAAGCTCCAGAAAATGGATGGGGAAGCCTGGCATCCGGTAGTCCATGGGATTGCAGAGTTGGACACAACTGAGGCCCTGAACAACAAAAAAGCCATCTAAAGCATGAAACTTCAATGCTTTGACTTTCTCAAATTTCTAAGTGTCCTCATTTCTTCTGTGTTCTGTCAAGTTGTTCAGTGGAACTCTGTCTTTAGTAGGGAGGGAAGAGTCCTGACAGACAAGAACTCATGCTGAGCTACTCAAGACTTTTAACACCTATTTATTCCATAAGCCAATCAAGTAATTGAATTTATTTTAAAAGCATCAGCTTTTAATTTTTACCAGACACACTACTACAGGATCATATGTCCACGCAGTACACATCAGCCCAGGGCAGAGAAGGGTTTAATCTACCTCAGAATCCAATGTTTTTCAATTATATCCCCAGTAAAAATTTTAGTGATTAAACATAATTTTATTATCCTGGTTGTTTAACAATTCTTGGGATTGGCAGCTGTTTAGGGAAGGCTGATGAACTGTCCCAAGACTGAACTTTGGCAATAAAGGGCTTCAGCTGTCGTTTCTTATGCTAGTGTTTATTGGGGGTGCCTCCATCACTGAACACACCACACCACTTGGCAAATATTCTAGCAACACGAGTGGCTCTGGGCAATATGTATAACCTACACCTCAATTTACCTCTCACTCATAGGCCGGAAACCATCACAGGATAGCTCGGTCCCACAGTATATTAAGATGTTAAGTGCTATGGACATACCATTAAGTATCAATAAATTTATAATGGACACGAGTTCAAGTGCCGCCTGGCCACTTAGTTTTGCCTTGCCTCTTCTGCAAAAATGTTAAAGGGCATGGTCTTGATTTTAATCAAAACACTCCTCTTCATGACCTGAGTCTCATAATGCTAGTAACAGTAAACACCTAAATGGAAAAAGGTCAAATTTTACAGAATTCAGATACTTTTCCAGCTTCTAGATTCTTGGCTTGTGAAAACAGCATCTGCTTTCTACTCTCTCTTGAGATGGGAAATAAGCTTGACATGTCCTAAGAAATGACCTTACAAGAACTGATCTTGGAAGACAATTCAGAAGAGCTTATGTAGACCACTTTCAAGAATACCTGACACAGTCTTAAAAGTGTTAGCTGCTCAGTCATGTCAGACCCTGCAACTCTGTGGACAGTGAAGTTAATACCGGAGTTGGTTGCCATTCCCTTTTCCATGGGATCTTCCTGACCCAGGGATTGAACCTGGGCCTCCTGCATTGCAGGCAGATTCTCTACCAGCTGAGTCACCAGGGAAGTCCACTGATAGTCTAAATACTGCAAGAATGAGCTATTACTAAAATCTTTAGAGTTAAAGAACCTGCATTTAATGCAAGAAACCTGGGTTCCAACCCTGGAGATGGGAATGGCCACCCACTCCAGTATTCTTGCCTGGAGAGTTCCACAGGAGCCTTGTGGGCTACAGTCCATGGGGTCACAAAGAGTCGAACACAGCTGGGTGACTAACACAGTATTTATCAACAGGAACAATATAACATAGCCTCTAGGAGAAAATACACTACAGTCCATATTTTAATGTTGTCTAGAGGTACCATCAAAAAATTCCAGCAATCACTGACCTCCAATTATTTTCAGAAAAAGTGATCAACTAAAAATTGTAGTGTTATGTGTGGGGAATCTCCAGTTACCACAGAAACCAAACCTGTACACTAACAAACCACAACAGGAGTTAACAGAATGAGGCGTTTTGATTTATTACTCAAAAATGGTTCACTTTTTATTTAGCTTTCTGACTCTGTGCTTGTGCTTTCAATACTTTCACAACAATCTTCTGCTCTTCAATAAGGAAAGCGCGCTTGATCCTAGAAAAGAAAATATTAGTTAAAAAACTGCATGGCGTGGGGGGTTGAAGAGAGAGGGGATGTATGTATACTCATGGCTGATTCACATGGTTGCATGGCAGAAATCAACACAACATTGTAAAGCAATTATCCCTAAAATAAATTTTTATACAACCTCATTTCATCACTGGAATTCAAGACTAATGAAACTACTACATTCGTCAACATGTCTTAGAACTTTTATTTAGAGAGGAAACACACAGGTATCTCCCGGTGTTCCAGTGGTTAGGACTCTGAGCTTTCACTGCCAAGGGTCTGGGTTGAGAGAGGAAAGCATTTTATTTATCACTATTATTGCTGCTTAAGTCGCTTCAGTCGTGTCCGACTCTCTGCGATCCCATAGATGGAAGCCTACCAGGCTCCCCCATCCCTGGGATTCTCCAGGCAAGAACACTGGAGTGGGTTGCCATTTCCTTCTCCAATGTGTGAAAGTGAAAAGTCAAAGGGAAGTTGCTCAGTCTCAGTCGTGTGCGACTCTTAGCGACCTCATGGACTGCATCCTTCCAGGCTCCTCCGTCCATGGGATTTTCCAGGCAAAAGTACTGGAGTGGGGTGCCAAAATAGCCAAGTCCTTATTTGTTAAAGCTACTTCCAGAGATAAAGCACTCATTTAACTCCCACAGAAACCCACCCCCATGTGCCCCATTGGTACCCCTGGCTACCCTCAAAACCCTGGGGTTTCGGACTCCTTCAGATGTCCCAGGTATAATCACACTACAGAAATAGTTGACATCCTTCTTATTCAGAGCAAAACAGACTCCTTCAGTGTCAGAGCGAACACTATGCTTTAAGCTATGCTACAGATCTACATCCAAACCTCCAGAACCTAGGGCTTCATTTTTAATCAATATGCTCATAGGGTTACATTCAGCAGAGCCCGAGAACCGAAGACTGGTAATAGGCTCCTCTACCTTGAAATTCATGACCCATTCATCCAGTGTACCTTTCCAATTTCATTTCTCATTCCCCCTCTGGAATCTCAGTGTGTCAGACTCAGACTGAACCATGCTCAATCCCTGTCAGCAATGCCCTCTTCACCTCTTGTGAAAACTTACCCATCATTCAGGTTCCACCTCAAATACTACCCTCAGATTCTCAGCTACTTTAATGTCATTTCTTCTCCAAACTTCAACCATAAAGTTTTCCTGTATAAGTTATATATATTTTGCTTGTATTTGTATCAATGTAACACACCTAACCTCCCCTTACAAATTAACTCTTGTAAAGCAAAGTGAGGTCAGATTTGGTTCAGGCACTGAGCCAGATCATCTCACAGAATGAGTTGAATAACTGGAAGCAAACCATGTCTCGGAACCAATTTACCTTATAAAGACCAACACCTCTCAAATCTTTCCACTTAGGTCTTTGCATGTGTGTGTGAAGTTGCTCAGGCGTGTCCCACTCTTTGCAACCCTGTGGACTTAGTTTGCCATGCTCCTCTGTCCATGGGATTCTCCAGGCAAGAATACCAGAGTGGGTTGCCATTTCCTATCCAATGGGGTTAATTAAGAGCAAGAGCCTCAATAAAACCTTGATGAATCCTCTTACCAGCTATGAAACTTTAAGTAACAAGCCTTGGGTTTTCCACAAAAAGTAAGTAAATAAATTGATAGCTCCCCGATGGACTTTTGACAGCTTTTCTTTTTAAAACAGGAAAAGGCTGCACAGCTCGGCATGCAGGATCTCAGCTCCACAACCAGGGATGGAATCTGGGCCCCCCACTTTGGGAGCTCTTACCCACTGGACCAAGTCCCTGACAGTGTTTATCATAAAACCACTGAGCAAGTATTATCCTTATACACCCTACTCCTACCTATGCCACTACCTGAAGAAAGGAACGGCAACCCACTCTAGTATTCTTGTCTGGAAAATGCCATGCAAAGAGGAGCCTGATGGGCTACAGTCCACAGGGTCGCAAACAGTCTGACACAACTGAGCACACACATATGCCACTACCAATCCTTGTGCATGTCCACAAGACCCAACAATCTCCCAATAACCCCCTTTACCCTCAGTCCAGCCTTCGGGTTCATGCAGGTGCCATTTCCTTAGCCTTAACAACGTAGAGAAACCGTTCCAAGCGTGCATCCTTTGTTGAATGCCTTTACTATCCACACTGGGGCACATTCAGTCTCTGGGACCCCAAAGGTTTCCCTGCCCTGTTCAAACCTCATCAATCCCCATATTTGTAAGAATCAAGCCAAAAACCTGTCCTATAGGGCCCTTCCTGACCTGCGACATTTCTACCTTTCCTAACATCTCCCACAATGCTCTGCTCCAACCACATTAGAATCATACCCAGCTGTCTTGTTTCCACAATCTTTAGACTTTCCACTCCCCATCATCAACCTAACCTTCTTACCAGATCGGGACTCAACTTTTTAATTTCTACATAGCATAAAGATGTCCAAACATCATACCTAAATTAATTGGAACTAATATAACTTTTCAATTTGTATAGCACCAATTATCTCCCATCAAGGAAGGATTCTAGAATATGCAACTTTTCTCACTATTCTAATGATTGGCATGCAGTGCCACACAAACACACACACTAGTTTAAGACAGCCCCTCTGGTTTCACTTACTTACCTGTCGCGGACACATTTAGCACACATGGAACCACCATATGCTCGGCTGACATGTTTCTTTGTTTTAGACAACCTCATGAGAACTTTTGGTCTCACAGCACGAACCTGCATAGAGAAAATGTTGAGATTATTTTGTGAAGCTTTAACAGAAATTTTCCTTGATATTTGATGAGTGTAAAGTGTAAACATTAACAATCTACCCAAACAGCATTTCACTCTATTTGTCTTACAGGCTTCAAAAGAAAGCCTATGTTCTTCAGATTTGGATCATAAGTGGTGGTGGTGAAGTCGCTCAGTCGTGTCCGACTCTGCGACCCCATGGACTGTAGCCCACCAGGCTCCTCCAACCATGAAATTCTCCAGGCAAGAATACTAGAGTGGGTTGCCATTTCCTTCTCCAGGGGATCTTCCCAACCCAGGGATTGAACCCCGGGGCTCCCGCCTTGCGGGCAGATGCTTTACCATCTGAGCCACCAGGGAGCTTTTGGTGGATCATAAACCCGTAGTAATTCCCCACCCTCCTACTGGTGACCTCTCCTTCACTCACTCCCTTATGGAGGAATTAATGTTCAGAAGTTCAACCCTCCTTACTCATAGCAAAAGGTTCACTCACGCCTCTAAGTCGGCCTGGGCACACACCACATGCAGATTTCGGTGCTTTCCCAACCTTCTTAGTATAAAGGTAAACAATTCTATTACCAGGGGTTCGCGACCTAGGAAGGGAGAGAACAGAAAACAGCTCAGCATTCCGCAGAATAAATGACAATACCTGTATTAAATTTTGGAAATACTTACAGCCTGGTCTTGTTAGAGGCTGTATTGTAGGACAGCCTACGACGGTATGTCAGACGCTGCACCATCCTGAATGCCTGAACAGTTAAGGAAAAAAAACAAAAACCTTAAAATGGAATCAGAGTTTACACATTATCCATATATGTTTTTATACAAGATATCCTTGCACTAAGGTATCTTATGAGAAGGATCCCATGTTTTAAAACTGGCTGGCCCTCTGTACACGCCAAATTCTGTATCCGCAGATCCAACAAACTGCAGAGCAAAAATATTCAAGGAAAAAAAAATTTCAGCAAGTTCCAAAGAGCAAACGTTGAATCCGCTGTGTGCTTATAACTATTTACATAGCCGTCCACATTGTATTATGTTTTATAAGCAATCTAGAGATGATTTAAAGTATACGGGAGGATTTTACATGAAGGACTCGAGTACCAGCGATTTTGGAATTCTCCGGGTTCCCGGAATAATCCCTCGGAACACCGATGGACAGCTATACTTCTCACTTTCCAGTTAACTACCCCAAGTAACATATTAATAAAACACACATTACANTTTCAGAATTTTCCACAGTTTATTGTGATCCACACAGTCAAAGGCTTTGGCATAGTCAATAAAGCAGGAATAGATGTTTTTCTGGAACTCTCTTGCCTTTTCCATGATCCAGCGGATGTTGGCAATTTGATCTCTGGTTCCTCTGCCTTTTCTAAAACCAGCTTGAACTTCTGGAAGTTCATGGTTCACATATTGCTGAAACCTGGCTTGGAGAATTTTAAGCATTACCTTACTAGAGGTGGGAGAAAGTCTACCTTTTTCCATTCTCATGGGCGGTAGGACACATTGGACTTACAGAGCATCATTTTGGGGTTAGGCCTCAGTTTAAATCCCAGTTCTGACACTTCGCACTAGGTCACCTTTGAGACCTTAACTGTTCTTTTTTCTTGGCATTCATTCAAAGCACAAGTTTTGCAAATTAGGATTTTAATCCAATATGTGCTGATTATTAGTTGTGTTGTGTTGGGTGAGTCCTTTAATCTCCAAAAGGAAGACAGTAACTACTCTGAAGAATTATGTTCGTGATCAGAGCCATTATGAAGTTAAAGCACTCAGTACAGTTTCTTGTAGAGAGTACTCAATAGATGGTGGCTCACTTTAGGATTATGTGTAAAAAGTTTCTGGAGGCTTCATATTGGTATAAAGTTTGAGCTGGGCCTTAAAGATAAGGAGGGAGGGAAAAAATGTTTACATTAAGTGCCTCTGTTTATTTTTCCAAGAAGAGAGTCCTTTGCTTTCATTATATTGTCAAAGGGGCTCAGGACGTCCAAAAAAGTGAAGAGCACCTTGGGCTCTAAGGAAAATGGCTGAAAAGGGTCTTTACATACTGAGAGAGAATTGTATGCTGATGTATTGGGGAATGCTTTTTTAAAACACATCTTTAAGGAAATAAGCAAGGTAAAATCAGGGCACCCTCCATGTGGTTACTACTGAGTGTAGGATAAGGGAGTTAGAGAAGCCAAGGTTTGGAAAAAGAACAGACCGGCACTTTACAGGAACAGATCACCTTTAATGAGGCGAGAAGGGGCAGCAGTCAGATTAGTGAGCTGCGGCACTAACCCAAGAAAAGAGGAAAGTATATATAGGCATGTATGTGAAAAGTTACTGTCTTAAGGGGGCCTGTTCCCCTCCAAGGTTGTTTGGATTAGTTATCTCTTAAACGGCTGGGGCAAGAAATTCTGGAGATCGGCCAGAGGCTGGACCAGCTGGGAGCTGGTTGTAATCAACCTTAATGTCCATTTTTCCTTCGGGTGACAGAGTTCTTTGTCTTGCATAGAATGATGGGGAGGACCTGGAGGGGAGTTTTAACTCAAGGCTATTTTGAGCCATGTAACTTTCCTTCAAGGAGGCCTTATCTATTCCAACAGGAAGCTCTGGAATTGGTGTGGCTCTTCCTCAGTTCAGTTCAGTCCCTCAGTCGTGTCCAACTCTTTGTGACCCCATGGACTTCAGTACACCAGGTTTCCGAGTCAATCACCAACTCCCAGAGTTTCCTCAAACTCACATCTATTGAGTCAATGATGCCATGCAACCATCTCATCCTCTGTCATCCCCTTCTCCTGCCTCAATCTTTCCCAGCATCAGGGTCTTTCCTAATGAGTTAGTTCTTCGCATCACGTGGCCAAAGTATTGGAGCTTCAGCATCAGTCCTTTCGATGAATGGTGGTGGTGGTGGTTTAGTCGCAAAGTCGAGTCTGACTATTGCGATCCCATGGACTGGGAACCTACCAGGCTCCTCTGTCCATGGGATTCTCCAGGCAAGAATGCTGGAGTAGATTGCCATTTCTTTCTCCAGGGAAAGAATGAATAGTCAGTACTGATTTCTTTTAGGATTGACAGGCTTGCAGTCCAAGGGACTCTCAAGAGTCTTCTCCAACACCACAGTTCAAAAGCATCAATTCTTCAGCACTCAGCTTTCTTTATGGTCCAACTCTCACATCCATACATGACTACTGGAAAAACCATAGCCTTGACTAGATGGACCTTTGTTGGCTGAGTAATGTCTCTGCTTTTTAATATGCTGTCTAGGTTGGTCATAGTTTTCCTTCCAAGGAGTCAGCATCTTTTAATTTCATGGCTGTAATCACCATCTGCAGTGATTTGGGAGCCCAAGAAAATAAAAGTCTGTCACTATTTCTGTTGTTTCCCTATCTATTTGCCATGAAGTGATAAGACCAGATGCCATGATCTTAGTTTTTTGAATGTTCAGTTTTAAACCAGCTTTTTCACTCTCTCACCTTCATCAAGAGGCTCTTTAGTTCCTCTTTGCTTTCTGCCATAAAGGTGGTGCCATCTGTATATCTGAGATTATTGATACTTCTCCAGGCAATCTTGATTTCAGCTTGTGCATCCAGCCTGCCATTTCACATGATACATATAAATTAAATAGCCAGGGTGACAATATACAGCCTTGACATACTCCTTTCCCAATTTGGAACCAGTCCATTGTTCCATGTCTGGTTCTAACTGTTGCTTCTTGACCTACATTCAGGTTTCTCAGGAGGAGAGTAAGGTGGTCTGGTATTCCCATCTCTAAGAATTTTCCACAGCTTTTTGACCCACACAGTCCAAGGCTTGTCAGTGAAGCAGAAGTAGATGTTCTTCTGGAATTCTCTTGCCAATGGATGTTAGCAATTTGATCTCTGGTTCCTCTGCCTTTTCTGAATCCAGCTTGGACATCTAGAATTTCTCTGTTCACGTACTGTTGAAGCCTCACTTGGAGAATTTTGAGCATTACTTTGTTATGTGTGGGATGAGTGCAACTGTGTGGTAGTTTGAGCATGTTTGGCACTGCCCTTCTTTGGGATTGGAATGAAAACTGATCTTTTCTAGTCCTGTGGCTACTGTTGAGTTTTTCAACTTTGCTGGCATATTGAGTGCAGCACTTTCACAGCATCATCTTTTAGGATTTGAAATAGCTAAGCTGGAATTCCATCACCTCCACTAGCTTTGTTCATACTGATGCTTCTTAAGGCCCATTTGACTTCACACTCCAGGATGTCTGGCTCTAGGTGAGTGATCACACCTTTGTGGTTATCTGGGTCACAAAGATCTCTTTTGTATAGATCTTCTGTGTGTTTTTGCCACCTAATATCTTCTGCTTCTGTTAGGTTCATACCATTTCTGTCCTTTATTGAGCCCATCTTTGCATGAAATGTTCCCTTGGTATCTCTAATTTTCTTGAAGGGATCTCTAATCTTTCCCATCCTATTATTTTCCTCTATTTCTTTGCATTGACCACTAGGAAGATTTTCTTATCTCTCCTTGCTATTCTTTGGAACTCTGCATTCATATGGATATAGCTTTCCTTTTCTCCTTTGCTTTCTGCTTCTCTTCTTTTCTCAGCTATTTGTAAAGCCTCCTCAGACAACTATTATGCATTTTTGCATTTCTTTTTCTTGGGGATGGTCTTGATCACTGCCTCCTGTACAGTGTTACAAACCTTCATCTATAGTACTCCAGGCACTCTATAGAATCTAATCCCTTGAATATATTTGTCACTTCCACTGTATAATTGTTAGGGATTTGATTTAGGTCATACCTGAATGGTCTAGTGGTTTTCTCTACTTTCTTCCATTTAAGTCTGAATTTTGCAATAGGGAATTCAGCTTTGGGTCTTGCTTTTGGTGACTGTATAGAGCTTCTCTGTCTTTGGCTGCAAAGAATGTAATCAATCTGATTTCGGTGTTGACCATCTGATGATGTCCATGTATAGCGTCATCTCTTGTGTTGTTGGAAGAAGGTGTTTGCTCTAACCAGTGCGTTCTCTTGGCAAAACTCTGTTAGCCTTTGCCCTGCTTCATTTTGTACTCTAAGGCCAAACTTGCCTGTTACTCCAGGTATTGCTTGACTTCCTACTTTTGAATCCCAGTCCCCTATGATGAAAAGGACATCTTTTTTCTGATGTTAGTTTTAGAAGCTCTTCATAGAACCATTCATCTTCAGCTTCTTTGGCACTAGTGGTTGGGACATAGATTTGGATTATTGTGATATTGAATGGTTTGCCTTGGAAATGAATAGAGATCATTCTGTAGTTTTTGAGGTTGCATCCAAATACTGCATTTCAGACTCTTTTGTGGCTCTTTGTGGCTGCCCTAAACTGGAAGGAAGCTGGGCCTCTGCACCCCCATATCAGCCAGTCTTTGGTCTGGTGGCTCCCTGACCATGAGCGAGGCAGTCTCTTGAAGCTGAGAGCAACATCCAGTGACCCAGCTGATATCCTTAGCCCAGAAGAGAGGATTTGAATAGCGCATCTCAGTGTCCACTCAAGTTCCCTTCCAGTCCAGTTGTTGAGATGAGAAAGCAGGTGAGTGACTGAGGGCAGATTCCCTGTCCATGCAGACCTATGTCAGACTGTGAGACCTGTAATCCCATCCTGTTTCACGTTTGTCACCATGCCAAATGGAAGGCTCTGGTTTTACCCCTTCCTATGCTGACTCTCTATGCTGTGAAAGTGCTGCACTCAATATGCCAGCAAATTTTGGAAAACGCAGCAGTGGCCACAGGACTGGAAAAGGTCAGTTTTCATTCCAACCCCAAAGAAAGGCAATGCAAAGAATGCTCAAACTACTACACAATTGCACTCATCTCACACGCTAATAAAGTAATGCTCAAAATTCTCCAGGCTTCAGGCTTGAGCAATACGTGAACTGTGAACTTCCAGATGTTCAAGCTGGTTTTAGAAAAGGCAGAGGAACCAGAGATCAAATTGCCAACATCCGCTGGATCATGGAAAAAGCAAGAGAGTTCCAGAAAAACATCTATTTCTGCTTTATTGACTATGCCAAAGCCTTTGACTGTGTGGGTCACAATAAACTGTGGACAATTTTGAAAGACGTGGGAATACCAGTCCACCTGACCTGCCTCTTGAGAAACCTATATGCAGGTCAGGAAACAACAGTTAGAACTGGACATGGAACAACAGACTGGTTCCAAATAGGAAAAGAGTACGTCAAGGCTGTATATCGTCACCCTGCTTATCTAACTTATATGCAGAGTATATCATGAGAAAGGCCTGGCTGGAAGAAGCACAAGCTGGAATCAAGATTGCTGGGAGAAATATCAATAACTTCAGATATGTAGATGACACCATCCTTATGGCAGAAAGTGAAGAAGAACTAAAAAGCCTCTTGATGAAAGTGAAAGAGGAGAGTGAAAAAGTTGGCTTAAAGCTCAACATTCAGAAAATGAAGATCATGGCATCTGGTCCCATCACTTTCATGGGAAATAGATGGGGAAACAGTGGAAACAGTGTCAGACTATTTTTTTGGGCTCCCAAATCACTGCAGATGGTGACATGAAATTAAAAGTCACTTACTCCTTGGAAGGAAAGTTATAACCAACCTAGATAGCATATTCAAAAGCAGAGACATTACTTTGCCAACAAAGGTCCATCTAGTCAAGGCTATGGTTTTTCCTGTGTCATGTATGGATGTGAGAGTTGGACTATGAAGAAAGTTGAGTGCCAAAGAATTGATGCTTTTGAACTGTGGTGCTGGCGAAGACTCTTGAGAGTCTTGGACTGCAAGGAGATCCAACCAGTCCATTCTGAAGGAGATCAGCCCTGGGATTTCTTTGGAAGGAATGATGCTAAAGCTGAAGCTCCAGTACTTTGGCCACCTCATGCGAAGAGTTGACTCATTGGAAAAGACTCTGATGCTGGGAGGGATTGAGGACAGGAGAAGGGGACGATAGAGGATGAGATGGCTGGATGGCATCACTGACTCAATGGCCCTGAGTCTGAGTGAACTCCGGGAGTTGGTGATGGACAGGGAGGCCTGGCGTGCTGCAGTTCATGGGGTTGCAAAGAGTCAGACACGACTAAGTGACTGAGCTGAACTGAACTGATGCTGACTCTCACGTAGCTGCTTCTCCCCCGACCTTGTCATAGTTCCTTCTCTCCTTCCCAGTCCTTCCCTTTTCATCCCTTGGAAAGGCCTTTCATCTCTGTACCAGTCATTGAGATGGAGTCTGGGACAGAGAGTCAAATGTGGTCTTTGAATGAATGAACAACTGAACGCACTTACTTGGAATATATTCCATTTCTAGAAAGACTTTCCCAGCAGTTGAGTGTAACAGAAGGTGGGAGCCGTTAATACACTGCAGTGAACTTAGTGGACTTCACCTATCTTTCCATGACCCCCTCCGCCCCAGTAGATAAGAACAGTGGTCTCACTATCACAGTTTTCCCTTATTATACTTAACCTAGTTCTATAACATGAGTTCTCTTCTCTTTCAATCTGTATTTGCATTTTTTTTCTCTATCAGACTTGCCAGAGATGTGGCACTGTTATTAAACACTTCAAAGAACCTCATTTGCTTTTATTAATCTTTCTCTCTTTTCGTTTTTTGTTCATTAATTTCTGTTACACTTACTAAATGCCTCCAGTTACACACTGTACTCTTTTTAAAAAAAATAGTAGTTTTATTTATTTATTTATTTTTGGCAGTGCTGAGTCTTCACTGTTGCACGGGCTTCTGTCTAGTTGCAGCAAGGTGGGGCCCCTCTCCAGCTGCGGCGTGCAGGCTTCTCCCTGCAGGGGCCTCGCCTGTTTCACATCGTGGGCTCCAGGGCTCACGGGCTTCAGTAGCTGTGGCTCCTGGGTTCTAGAGCACAGGTACAGTAGCTGTGGCCCACAGGCTTTTTTGCTCTGAGGCACGTGGGATCTTCCAGGACCCATGCATTGACACATGGTTTCTCATCACTGAGCCACCAGGGCAGTGCTGTACTTTTTTTTTTTTTTTTTAAATCTATTTATTTATTTGGCTGTGTCCAGTCTTAGTTGCAGCACTCGAGATTGTCAGTCTTTCACTGGGGTGTGTGGGATCTGTTTTAGTTGTGGCCTGTGGGATCTAGTTCCCTGACCAAGGATTGAACCTGGGCCCCCTGCACTGGGTGTTCAGTCTTAGCCTCTGGACCACCAGGGACGTCCCCACAGTGTATTCTTATCACTGTATCTCTAGGCCCTTCTTCTGGTTATTGTTTGCTGTATAACAAGTCATCTCAAACTTAGTGGCATAAAATAACACCACTGTATTATGCTTATGGGTCAAGCATTTCTGCATGGCATGGTGGGAATGGTTTGTCTTTGCTACAGGATGACAGGGGTGCTTCAGCTGGGGGTGACTTGAACAGTTACAGACTAGGGTCATCTGAAGACTTTTAAAGTTAATTCCTGGGTCGGGATACCTCAAAAACCCAGCTCAGCCTGAGACCATCAGTCAGAGCACCTCTACACTATATCTCTGGGGCTTGGATTTCCACACACATGGCAGCTGAGAGGGAGCGTCTTGAGAGGGAGCATATAGAAAGCAAGCAGTCTAAGAGAAGCAGTAGAAGCCGCATGGCCTTTTATGATCTAGCCTTCAGAGTAACATAGCATCATTTCCACCATATTCTATTGACCAAAGCTGTTACAAGCCCCCAGATACAGAGGGGATGGACATATAGTCTTACCTCTTGATAGATAAAAAAAGTGAAAGTGTTAGTCACTCAGCTGTGTTCAACTCTTTGCAACCCATAGACTGTAGCCCTCCAGGCTCCTCTGTCCATGAGATTCTCCAGGCAAGAATACTGGAGTAGATTGCCATGCCCTCCTCCAGGGGATCTTCCTGACCCAGGGGTTGAACCCACGACCCATGTCTCCTGCATTGGCAGGTGGGTTCTTTATCACCTGGGAAGCCCTGATGGATAGCAATATTGGGATTCTATTTTAAAGCTACCACAGTTTCCTACATCTTTAATATTTACTATCCTTTTGTTTATCCATGCTTTGTTCTGTTTTTTTTGTTTTTTTTTTTTTTTTGACCTGTCTTCCAGTTCATTGATTCTCATTTCAGTATAACTCCAATGGGCTTTATAATTTCAGTTCTAAGCTTTCCTTTTCTCTTTTTATACTTCCTATTCTATGCAGACATTTTTATCTTTGATTTCTCTTTCCTTGAATACTTGAGTATATTTAGCAGGATTAGTTTTAATGTTTTGTGACTGATAGCTCTGTTATCTGAACCTCCCAACCTTCTATTGTCTGATATTTCTCTTGGTTTTGCTGTCTTGTTACCTCATGTGACTGGTTGCTTTTTGTTGAGTTCAGGATATTTTATATGAAAAATTAAAATAATTTTAGGCCTTGAGTATCTACTCATATACAGATTTTAGAATCAACTTGTTTAGGTCCAGATAAAAACTTGTTGACATTTTTATTACATTAGATTATAACGTGTTAACTTGGGGAGAATTGACCTCTTTGTGATGTTGAGTCATCCTATCCAAGAACATGGAATGTCTTTCCATTTATTCATCTTTATTTTTAAAGCTTTACTGATATAGATTTTCTGCATTTTTTATTGTTTATTTTACCCCTTGTTTTGGAGGGGTGTCCAGGTATATTATCAAGGTATATTACCTCTTCCTTTCTAATTCTTATGTCTTTTGTCCATTAGCTGATGCTTCAAACACAATATTAAATAACAATGTAGATAATGTTTGTTTTGTTTTTTGGCATATTCCTGACTTTAGCAGAAAAGCATCCAGTGTTTCTCTGCTAAGTGTGCTAAAGAGATAGCCATTGATCATTGTTTCTTTTTTTTTCATTGTTTCTTAATGAATTATATTTTTTGCTATGTCAGGAACAAGTGTTGAATTTGTTGATTTTCTTCCCTGTGTCTGTTAGGATGATAATTAAAATTTTCTCCTCAGGCCAATTCTTGTAGTCAGTAATATGGGGTGTGGGGGAAGCAGCATCTTTTCTAATTTCCACAAAGTCGCCGTGGTGTTCCTGTTTCACTCGCCATTCCTCTCTTAGAACGTTCTTCCCCCAGATTTCTTACTGGGGGCTGGGGGCATGACTTCCTCTCTTCCTTTACTTCTTTATGTCACTTTTCAGTGAGGCCTATCCTAACTATTCCACATAAATCATACATTTCTATCCTTCATTGGTGCTTATAGATGCCCTCAACCCTGTTCTGTTTTTTCCTGCGCTTATCATTTTCTAGATACTATATATCTATTTATTATGTTTATTATATGTTTTCTTTCTCCATTAGAAGCATGCTCCAAGAGGTAGGGAGTTTCGTCCTTCTAAAAAGAATTTTTTTGACTGATGTAGTTTCTTTTGTTTTGTTTGTTTGTTTATACATTATTTATTTTCTTTATTTTTATTTTTTCTTTTGATTGATATATTTTTAATGCCCAGAGTGGTGCCTGGCACATAGCAAGCACTCAAAATAATTTTTGAGTGAATGTGTGAGATTGAAGCTTATCAAGGAATGCTGAGAGGGAGCATTTGAACTTGAGCTTCCTGTTACAGAGAGCTTGAAGTTAAATTTTTAATTTTTTTTCTATGAATGAAGTTATAGTTATATTTGCAGCCACTGAGATACAGAAAAGGGATTGAAAGCCTTTCCTTGTAGATCTTGTGTACTTTGTCCTGTTCCTGGGTGTCACAGCTTCTAGTGCTTTATGGATAATTCATTTTATTAGCATTGTGACTACTTGTGAATAGCTCAAATATGTTACACCGTATTTTGTGTATTAAAAACATTAGTTGGTCCAGTGTAAACACGTAAAATGTGTCATGGTTTTGGTTATCTTGTTTTGGCATGTCTTCATTTTTAAACTGATACTTGGGAACCTCAGGCAAAGTGTCCTCAAGCTTTTCTTCACCTCTGAGAGGCCCTGACGGAGACAACTGCTCATCTTACACTGAGCTACTATTGAGTCCTTTGGTTAATTGTGCCACCTGCATCTTTAACTGCTTTGCCAGTTTGAGCTGTGGTTTAGACATAATTTTTGCTACAAACAGTTAAAATATGAGAGCATTTTAACCACTCTAAAATTTAGAAATAGGAACTTGAGACAAATTAGATTTTTCTAATAGAAATGTTCTGAGCCTAAAGCCCTAAAGGAGAGTAAGGAAACCAATTAACTTTAATTTAAATAATCATGTCTTAAGTAGTAAATGAACCAAGTTCTATTGTTAAAGAACAACTGTATTAAATCCCTGAAAGGTTAGCTTCAAAATGGCATTAATGCAGTGGTTTCATGTCTAACTAATGAAATAAGTTTCTATTGGACATTGTAACCTCTGTTTGTTTTACTAGGCATTGTTATTGAGCATGTGGAGGGGAAAGATTGAGAGATCAAGGACAAAATAATTCCCACTAATGTTCCTATTGTTAGTAACTTTTTTAAAGCCACAAACAAAAAACTAATCATTTAATTCCTGGGGAAAATAGTACAAAAAAATGTGAGAGCAGCTTATTTTTTTATTCTGAAACTTGCATATAGATATGATTTTCTGTTTGTCCTTGCTGTTTTAAAATGACTTGTGATGATTCAGATCACTATAACTATAATGACTGAACTTCAAAGAATGTCTAGAAACATTAAGGCAACCATCATCAGTATATTAATAAGGTAAAATGCTAGAATCCGACATGAGGTTAATGTCTGGAGATGTATTTTGGATGAGTTTATATAATAGAATAGAAAGAATATGAGTTTGGCAGACAGATAATTTGAAGTCAGATCATGGAGGGTTTTAAATACTATGCTCAGAGACTTAAACGCTACCTTTGCGGCTTTAAGAAGGCCAGGTTAACCTCATTGAGACCATCTTATCTGTATATGGGAATGTGTGTCTGTGTGCACATGTGCTCAGTCATGTCCAACTCTTTGCAATTGCATGGACTGTAGCATGCCAGGCTTTTCTCTCTATGGGATTTTCCAGGCAAGGATACTGGAGCGGTTGCCATTTCTTACTCCAAGGAATCTTTCTGACCCGGGATTGAACCTGTATCTCTTGCATCTCCTGCGTTGGTAGGTGGATTCTTTACCAGTGCGCCACCTGGGAAGCCCTCTATATGGGAATAGTAATCCTATATTATGGGTATGCTGGGAGAATTACCAGATATAACACATATCCTTGAGGCTGGCACACACTGGAAACGAAATAAGAATTGATCTTACTTTGTTTTCTAGAAATGAAATGCTGCTTTCTGCCATCCCTTATCAACCACTTCTGCACATCAGTATTATATCTTGTGCTTGGCTACCGTTTGCTGTGTTCTTGGGAGAACCTTTTCATTTCCTTGTGGTATATTGAGGAAGAAGTCTAAAGAAACTAGTACAGAATTTATCAGAATGGAAATTAGCACAGATTGACAGGCAAGGGCAAAAAGAGTTAAAAGGGTTGGAATATCAAAGCCTTGACTTTCTGAAGATACTTTTTTCTTCAAAACATAGCCACTGCCTTTGCTGGCAACGTGACCTGTATCTTGTTCCAATTATTTATGCAAATCAAAGTAGTTTTTTTCTCTGTGAAGGACTCGATGAAACGATTCTATTGAAAAATCCGATGTGTTTCCATTATTGCTTTCTCAACAGTTATGCTTACTCTGTATTAATAGTGAGAGGAAAACAGTTTTGCAGACTGCTTCTCTGCCCCCACATTGAGAGTACATAATATCATGTTTGTGTTGAAACTTTTTCTCCTGAAATGTCATAACCCCATATGGAAGAGAATTAAAATCCTATTATTTTAATTTACATCTCGCCACAAGATAAGTAAAGTTATCATTGAAATTCTAATTAAATGGGATGATTGACTAAGGTAGCACATCAAAGAAGAGAAGTGAATATGATAAGTCAAAGACTTATTAATTAGTCTGCGTGGAAGAAATTCCAGGGATGTCAAGCTGAGCCTGCTGCAAGGAGAAAAAAAGCAGACAAGAAAACGTTCATTTCTTTGAAGTTAGGAACTGAGATAGTGATGGAGGTAATTGTGTCTGACTGGATCCAGTAATGAAGAGCTGTAAATCAGACCTCAGAATCGAAGGAAAGATTCAAGTAACGAATGTGGCTGGCCCGCTCCTGCTGCGAAGAAACAGAATGCAGAGCGCACTAATTGACCTAGCCTATTTCCCAGTAGTTCTCTGTTATTATTTATTAATTTTTAATTTCTGAATTATTTACATCCTGGGAAATTATTCTTGACAGCCTGTTAGGCGTGCCAAAGTTAATGGAGGATGAAAGGACTGGTACCAGAATTAGCAGGGATGTGTTCACAGGCTACTGGATTTAATGATTTTGGAAAGAAAAATTGATTTCACACAGCGTGTCACTTTATACTACTTTAGGGATACACCAGCTATTTGATTAATTGAGGAATAACCAATTCAAAGTATATTTGAAGTGTAAATGAGTCACACTGCTCAGCTGTTTATTTTTCCCTTTCTCAGAGAGATCCGAATTTTCTTGAAGCTGATGATTAAAAGCTGATGAAGACACACTTGAACGCTTTGAATGCACACCTGTTTGATTCGTATTAAACACAGAAGGGAAGAAAACCCTGAAATACAAAAGGAGATATTTTCACTCTTCTCATTTCTTCTAATCTCTTTATATGATTTTTTTTTCTTTCTTTTTTTTTTTTCACTCCAGCATGCTGCACAGCAGTAGTTGCAATCTGTATCTTTTAAAGACTAAGCTCTGGAAAATTTTTCATTTATAGCCTACGAGACAATTAGAAGCAGTGCTTGCTAATGAATAGAAAGAGCAAATAGAAGAAAAATGTACTCAAAGGAAACAATGACATTAATGAATAAGGTAAGAGGATTAATCTATTAGGAAAGTGAGTGAGGCAGAAATAAGCCATCACCTACCAGCCTAAAAGCTCGTGGCATCATGGCATCTCCTTTTCGGCCAACCTTGTTAGCGTTGGTTCGTCTTCTGATCTCATCTTTGTCCATCTCTCTCTGGCCTAATCCCCCAACTGGTCTCAAGTCAGATTTTCCTCTTCCACTGTATTTCTCAGAGTTTAATGTGCAAGTAGATCACGTCGGGGGCTCTTGCTACTCTGCAGGTTTAGATTAGGTAGGTCAGGAAAGGGGGACTGAGAGTCTGCTGAGGTTCCCAGGTAAAACTCATGCTGCTGATCCTTGACCAGTCTTTGAGCCGCAAGGTCCTACAAAACTCATTTTTTAAAAAAACATTGCTTTTAACCATGTAACGCTCTCATTCGGACCCATAAGTTGATTTCCAAATACTGACAGTTAAATTTGGGTTCCTTAGTGTGGCATTCAAGATCTTCCTAATATGATCACAACCTGCCCTCCTGGTCATACCCTACGTTCCCCAGCTCTGTGCTTTTGTTTATGCTATTTCTTATTCCTGAAATGCCTCTGTCATTGAGAATTCTACCAGTGCCTCAAGGTGTATTTCAGATATCACATCCCCAGTGTAGGCTATTCTAACCTTCTCACTCAACAAGCCATGAGTTCACCATCAAGTGCTTCTCTCATATTTTAGCTTTATCTCTTGCTTGCCATGTGATATTTCCAATCTTGCATTATTGCCATTAATATACTTATTTTTCCCTAAGGTACTTAACCCTTATACCTTTTCAAATGTAGAGGAAGAAACATTTTTTAAAAGCCTCCTAATTTCACATCTACCGTAAAGATTCAGACAAAAATGAACCACAAGAAATTGTGTCATGCATGTATGATGGGGAAATGTCCAGGAGTCTAACTAAAAATAAAAAAAAAAAGACAAAATTATACTGTGGTCCATTGTAAGCTAACTCTGGCTAATAAGCAAAAAGAGAAGGACTCAAGGATTATCCAGAGAATAGAAGATAGATTTCATTAGAATTGAATTTAGGTGAGGAAGAATGCCACCCAATAAGACACCGATCTCTTAGTGCCCATGTTAGGAGGACTTACTTGGGTCCTAGGGATTGACTCATAAGTACAGTCGCCCCAAAAAGGAAAAGGATTGGAGCCAGGCCATTCCCCTTGGGAAGACTGCTTATTAACCCTATATCCCAGAACTGTGTTCATTCTCGCTCTTGAGTTCTGGCTGTTCAGCTTGTACTTCAACTGATTTTTAACACTGGCAGCTAGAGAACTCTAAGTGATACGAAAGACAGTCACAGTAGTAGGTGTTCAGTAGAGCTTTGCTCATCATCCACATGATGATTCAGAGATGAATTTTATACATTCTCAGGGATAAGTCTCTAGTCTCTTAGTACACAGGTATATTACTTTTGTGCCTTTCCACAAACTTTTCCATCCACCCAGAATGTCATGCTCCCTGCTCCCTTCTCTACTTGTTCAATGCCTACTCTTTCTTTCTTTCTTTTTTTTTTTTTACATTTGTGTCACCCAAAGGAAAGAATCAGACTTCCCTGGTAGCTCAGTGATAAAGAATCCATCTGCCAGTGCAGGAGACACAGGTTCAGTCCCTGGGTTGGGAAGATTCCATGGAGAAGGAAATGACAACCCACTCCAGTGTTCCTGCCTGAAAAATCCCATGGACAGAGAAGCCTGGCGGGCTACAATCCAAAGGGTCACAAAGACTAAATACAAAAAGGAGTCGTTATACTAAGTTTTATTATGAAAAAAATTCCACATACATCAAAAGTTAAAAGAACCATAAGATGAAACTCACATATCTCCTCCCTGGTGTCAATAACTGTTAACATTTTGCTGTGTTTCTGTTATATTTTTTCACAGTAAATTTGACATTATGACTTTCCCTGCTTAAGACTCACCATGCAACTCCTAAGAATAAGGGTATACTCCTATATAACACAATTCCTTTATTATGCCTCAGAAAATTAGTAGTAATTCCATATTAATCCAGTTGTTTCAGGAATGTCTTTATATATTTTTTTAAAAAACAAGATCAAATCAAGTTGTTCACTCTTATTTGATTGATAGGTTTCTTTAGTCACTTTTCATATAGAAGAGTGTTGACTCTTTGAGAGTCATGTTGCTCCTCTATCTCCTATACTTTTGGTAAACTGAAAGTTAGGTCTAGAGGTTTGATTAGATTCATGCTAAATATTTTTAGCAAGACTATTTCTCAGGCAAGGACGTGTATTTCTCAACATATCAGAAGGCATATTATATCAGCTTGTCCTACTATCAGTGATGCTGCACTTGATCACTTGACCGAGATATGGCCCCAAGATCATTCCATTTTAAAGCTAAAATTTTCACTATTTTAAAAATCTTTAGCTAAATGTGATGTTGTAATATTTTCCCCTTATGTAGTAATTAGCCCTTACTTTGTTCACTATATATCTATATCATCATACTTCTACTCTGTATTATGGTAATAAGTTTTAAAGTAATTTTTATTTATTTATTTCTATTTGGTTTTGGCTGTGCTGGGTCTTCGTTGCTGCGAGGGCCTCTCTTGAGTTGTGGCGAGCAGGGGCCACTCTCTAGCTGTGGTGTGCGGGCTTCTCGCTGCAACGGCTTCCCTTGCGGAGCACAGGCTCTAGGGTGCTCGGGCTTCTGCAGCTGTGGCTCCAAGCTCAGTAACTGTGGCAAGAGGATTTAGTTGCTCCACGGCATGTGGGATCCTCCCAGATCAGGGATCAAACCTATGTCTCCTGCATGGGCAGGCAGACTCTTTACCTCTGAGCTCCCATAGGAGCTCCCTATGGTAATAATTTTGACATATGTTTTCCTTGCTAGATGGTAAAATCATTAAGGAGGAAGATTGATATTTTATTAATTTTATTTTCTTCACATTCTTTTGGGGGGAAGAAGCTAAGTATAAATGTAAAAATAAAATGCATTTCATTTATATTTGAAACTCCCATGTCCAGCATGTGAAAGATTCTTTATAAGGAATTATGAGCCCTAGCTGCTCCAACCCTCAGAATGGTCTATCAGTGAAAGAAATTATTTTGAATTTAGTCATTTTTTGTAGACTGTTCCCACTGAACTTTGGAACCACAGTTTCAAATAGCTGGTAGCTGCACCACATGGAATAGTGAAGTCTGGAGGAAACTCCTAAGGATTCATGGCCATTCATTACTGATCAAGCCCCCATACAAGCCTTATACTGAGAGGGTTATTTTACTGAGTTCTGGGTTATGTGGTTCATGTATTATCCAGTCTATTCAGCTCATGAGGCCAGATAACTCTGTCTAAAATGAATAGGCAGATTTTTACTCATTAGCAGTTCTAAAAACACTCGCTAAAAACAACCTCCTTAAAGAAAAGGTAGTCAAAGGGAGTTCTAATGGCAGTGTAGGTTAATAATATTTGAGAGGTCAGAACCCTTGACAAGACAAAACAAAGGGAAAATATAGGAACTCATTTGGTGGGATGTTTGTAACTGACATCAGCATAGGAATGAGGAGTGATTCAAATTATTAGTTGTTAGGAAATATTGCAGTGTGGTTATGGGGTCGGAGCAAACCAATGAACAGAATGGAGAGTTCAGAAATCTATGTTTATAGGAATTTGTTATATGATAAATATACCATAAAAAATGGAAAAGGATGCCTTGTTTGATGTATGGTATTAAGAAAACTGGCTCCTCACTGGGAGAAAAAGCAGAATTTATGACTTAACACCTTAAAAGATGAACTCTAGATGGATTACAAACCTAAGTGAGAAAGGTAGAAAGGCAGAGCTAGAGAAGAAAAAGAATATGAAGTTTATTAAACTGTAAAATTACAAATCATAAAAGAAAAATGGATGATTTAACTGCATCAATATTAAGGTGT
>SJYQ01002317.1:618784-682928 GCA_006410935.1 Redunca redunca | reverse complement strand
TTTTGCTTTTTTGCATTTCTTTTCCATGGGGATGGTCTTGATCCCTGTCTCCTGTACAGTGTCACGAACCTCATTCCATAGTTCATCAGGCAGTCTATCTCTCAGATCTAGGCCCTTAAATCTATTTCTCACTTCCACTGTATAATCATAGGGATTTGATTTAGGTCATACCTGAATGGTCAAGTGGTTTTCCCTGCTTTCTTCAATTTCAGTCTGAATTTGGTAATAAGGAGTTCATGATCTGAGCCACAGTCAACTCCCGGTCTTGTTTTTGTTGATTGTATAGAGCTTCTCCATCTTTTACTGCAGAGAATATAATCAATCTGATTTCGGTGTTGACCATCTGGTGATGTCCATGTGTAGAGTCTTCTCTTGTGTTGTTGGAAGAGGGTGTTTGCTATGACCAGTGCATTTTCTTGGCAAAACTCTATTAGTCTTTGCCCTGCTTCATTCCACATTCCAAGGCCAAATTTGCCTGTTACTCCAGGTGTTTCTTGCCTTCCTACTTTTGCATTCCAGTCCCCTGTAATGAAAAGGACATCTTTTTTGGGAGATTCCTTAAAAAACTGGAAATAAAACTGCCTTATGACCCAGCAATCCCACTGCTGGGCATACACACCGAGGAAACCAGAATTGAAAGAGACACGTGTACCCCAATGTTCATCGCAGCACTGTTTACAATAGCCAGGACATGGAAGCAATCTAGATGTCCATCAGCAGATGAATGGATAAGAAAGCTGTGTTACATATACACAATGGAGTATTACTCAGCCATTAAAAAGAATACATTTGAATCAGTTCTAATGAGGTGGATGAAACTGGAGCTGATTATACAGAGTGAAGGAAGCCAGAAAGAAAAACACCAATACAGTATACTAACACATATATATGGAATTTAGAATGATGGTAATGATAACCCTGTATGCAAGACAGCAAAAGAGACACAGATGTATAGAACAGACTTTTGGATTCTGTGGGAGAGAGAGAGGGTGGGATGATTTGGGAGAATGGCATTATAAGATGTATACTATCATGTAAGAAACGAATTGCCAGTCTAGGTTTGATACAGGATACAGGATGCTTGGAGCTGGTGCACTGGGATGACCCAGAGAGATGATATGGGGAGGGAGGTGGGAGCGGGGCTCAGGACTGGGAACTCAGGTACACCCGTGGCAGATTCATGTCAATGTATGGCCAAACCAATACAGTATTATAAAGTAAAATAAAAAAATAAAAATAATAAATGCCTAGAGGCACTCCTGGATGGCCAGAACCCAGAGAAAGAGAGAGATTAGAGATGAGGTTGGGCAGGACTTCCCTGGAGGCCCAGTGGTTGGAACTCTGCACTTCCAATGCAGGGAACATGGATTTGATCCCTGGTTGGGAACTAAGATCCCACATGCTGCATGGCCAGAAAACCCTCAAAAAACAAGCAAAAAAAAAAAAAAAAAACTGGGCAGAAAGCCAAGCCTACATCATGTTCGGCTATAATATTCCCTCAGGAATAAAGAACCCTTTCGAGCAGAAACATAGTTCAGGGAGGTTTCCTTGCTCAATATTTTAAATGGCCATTCAGAATACATTTCAATGAATATTTTACTGAGGACATTTCAGAAAGTACATATGTATTAATATATATATATATATTTGTTAGACTACAAAGTGGGTTTTCTAACAGGTGAATAAGGACAGTGTCTATTAAGTCTGCCCAACACCATCTATTATGTTATCTGCTAATGTGTCTACCCCCCAGTGTTTTTGTTCTATTTTGTTTTAATCACAATTCAGTGTTTAAAAGGTAAAGATTTTTTTTTTTTTAATAAACATTCACTATTGCTCACTAGCTGGATGCATGTGCTGTCCTAGATCAAGAGGTTAGTGGTGCTTATTTCAATATTAAATAAAAGGATTCATTTTCATTGAAGCAAGCAGGGAATTAAGCTTACAACTTCAATTACCAATAATTAATTCCCTACACTGCAAGCCATGCAGTTTGCATTTAAACTCCCAATGCCCAACGGATAACAAAAATCTATTTTGATCACTTTTTATTTTCATCATTTAAGGAGTACATCTTATTTCAATTAGGCACATGCATTTCTAGATTATAAGAGAGAACAAATATCCTTTCTAAAAAACCATGCGATTGGAGCCTGGGAGACTTTTAAGCATAACAAAGAAATCCTAGGATCTTTTCATTTCTCTTGCTTTTATTGAAGGAGTGCCTGACATTGTGTAGAATTAGCTACCTCATGTACGAGAACCTATTATTTACAAGCAGATTATTTCCCTAAATTAGTTTTTATAATTGAAGTATAGTTGATTTATAATGTTGTGTTAATTACTGTTATAATTAAAGTGAGTCAGTTATATATATATATATTTTTAATATTCTTTTCTACTATGGTTTATCATTGAATATAGTTATCTGTGCTATACAGTAGGACCCTGTTCATCCATCCTATACCTGAAAGCTTATGCCTGTTAACCCCAGCTTCCCACTCCATCTCTCCTGCAACCCCCTCCCCCCTACATTTGTTTTTCTTTATGCATTAAGCTGTTCTTTGGTGGCTTTTCACTGTATGAGAAAAAGAAAGAAGTTGAGCACATGATTGAAAATGAGGCAAAATTACATCCTGCTCCAAAGCCAAGCCCACCACCTTGGGCAGCAGGCCTAAGGATCAGAAGAACTCTTCAGAGAGGGAGACCTGACCGAGAGATGGATGAGAGAGACTGAGCTCATCAGGAGTTTCCGCATTTTGGGGGGACAAGTTCTGAGCAAAAGAAAGAAGCTGCCAGGGTGTCACCAAAGCAAAGGCACAGTCAGAGCCAGAGTTCTTAGAGATGTAAAGAGGCCCTTGAAATTAGGTTTTGCAGGAAACAGGCAGACCTGTGCGGCATGCAGAAAATGAGTTCTAAGAAGCCTTTTATTTCAAGTTTTGAAGACATTAGTTTTCTTCCTGCTTGCAAGTGTTAACTTTGCTCATTATTTGTAGTAATTGACCATATTATAATAATATCTCATTTAAGTGAACCTCACTGAAGTGAAACCATAAATTAACTGGAATCGGCATCTTCATTTGACTTTCAGGAAAAACATTGCAGGGTCAGTCATTTAATAAAATGTAACAGCTACAGTGGCAAGTTCTAAGGTTAGTACATATCCATTCCAATCTTCAGTCCATGCTGTGAAATGTCCAAACAGGTTTAGAATCTGATTCCCATACCCTACAATATCCTTAGTATAGCCATAACACACTAAAAAGATTCCCATTTTAGGAAACAAACCAAGATCAACCAATATACTTTTAAAATGATTCTCTTAACAAGGGTTGAAGCAAAAAGTATTTTCTGGACAAGTGAACCTTAATAATTAAAAATGGAAATAGTTATTCAGCCTAATATTCAAGTAGCCTGATTAATCAATCAACATTTTCCATCACTAAGTAAAGATGTATACCACATTGAAAGCCCCAGACATCATGTCAAATTCAGTCAACAGTTTCTAAATGGAAGGAGAAACAAGAAGGATTTTCCAGTTATTAATATACAAACTAAACAAAAGCAGATTTCATGCTTCTGGAGGCCAAACTTCACATCTACTAAAGGCATTTAAACACAGAGACCCACCACTGGCCCAAGTATGTATATGCCTGACACATTGTTAGCACAGCCAAATATGTCCATCCTAGGAAATCAAAGCTAAATAATACAGTAAATGATTTCACATGACAGAGAACACATCTTTTTTTTTTTTTTTGCAGAGTTTTTGTTAATAAAACATTCTGATAAAGGAAAGGTAGAGGAGCAGACTTAACTTCCTTGGGAATAAAGATCAACTATGTGATTCATTTCTTGGTTTCTGTCTTGATGACATTTTTAAGGCCAGACCTTCAACAGTAAAGGTGAGTGACTCATCTTAGACTCTTTGTTGCCTTCCTGCTCCCCACCATCTGTTAGACAGTCTCTCTCTGCTGATGCTTTTAACACAGACAAGCAAATTCAACCCAGAAATTTTATTGTGGTGCATACAAATGTAAGTTTTCAAGCACAATGGATATTATTGGCCCCATATATCCCTAGTGGACCACACAGCTCTGAGACCCAATCCTTAGTCATTGATAGACACAAGGAACAAAGAGGAGAGAGATGGCTCCAATTTGCTTGGAAAGATAGGTCAACCCTGGAGGTCCACCCAAAGCCTGATGGATTTGCTATTACACAGCTGTTCTTGCCTGGGAAGAGGAGCAGGGAACACTTGAATTGTTTTCCAAGATTCTGTAAATGAACTTCTGAAGCACCCCCCTGGCTAAAACCCTCTGGGTAAGTATATGAGAACTCGAAAAAGACTGGATCAGAAAGCCAGCGAGATCTTTGTTGTTTCCCAGTTGGAACTGGAGGTGGTCTCAAGGTCAGCAGTCATCCAAAGCTTGCAGATGTGCTACTTTTCACAAGTGAGAGTTTATGGCCATCGTCTGTCACTCAAGCATCTTCGAGTTGCTTTCCCACTAGAGAAACACTGCTCTGTGCTCCTTGTTAGCAAATTACAGTTTTAAGTGAATAGCTAGGTAGGGGTACAGGCTTTGGTAGTGCAACACCACTCTTACTGCACCTGCCCAAAGAGTTCAAGTGGCTTAAAATCAATGGAGGTCATAAAACTAGTTAATCATCAAACACAGGCTTGCACTCAGGTCTTTTATCATCTCCCTTGACCATGCTGATGATATAAGTCATCCAGTGTTTAAGATAGATTGCTATTCCTCACTGTGACAGGTGGAGCAATGCTCCGGCCCCCTCCTAATGTCTACATCCTAAACCTTGGAAGCTACCAATGTGTTTTGTTACATGGCAAAGATTCAATCCCTAGGTTGGGAAGATCCCCCTGAAAGAGGACATGGCAACCCACTCCAGTATTCTTGCCTGGAGAATCCCGTGGACAGAGGAGCCTGCTGGGCTATGGTTCATCGGATTGCAAAGAGTCAGATACGGCTGAAGCGGCTTAGTATGCACATGAAGAGAACTAGGGTTGCAGATGGAATTAAGGTTGCTAATCAACTGAGTGTAAAATAGGAGATTATTATCCTGGATTATCAAGGTGAGTCCAGTGTAATGACAAAGGTCTTGACATGTGGAAGAAAGAGGTAGAAGAGTCAGCATTAGGGTGATGTAACTTGAGAAAGTCTTGACTGGACATTGCCAGCTTTGACAGTAGAAGGGGTCACCAGCCAAGGAATGTGGGCAGCCTCTAGAAATTGAAAAGTCAGGAAAACAGATTTTCCCTTAAAACCCTCAGAAAGGTGGTATCCAGCCAACTTCCTGATTTCATCCCAGTGAGACTCATTTTGGGCTTCTGACCTCCAGCTCTCTAAAAGAATACATCTGTGCCACTTAAATTTGTGGAAATTGGTTTCAGCAACAAGAGAAAACTAATACAGTCTCTGTTGTTGTTGTTCAGTGACCAAGTCTGTACGATTCTTCGAGACCCCATGGACGGCAGCACACCAGGTTTTTCTGTCCCTCACCATCTCCCAGAGTTTGCTCAAGTTCATGACAAGTGAATCAGTGATGCCATCCAGCCATTGCATCCTCTGTTGCGCTTTCTTTTTCTGCCTTCAATCTTTCTCAGCATCAGGGTCTTTCCCAATACACTCTCTAAAGTCTCTAAAAATAAACACATGATAACAAAACTCAACAGTACACCTTACTATTTCTTAAAAAGTAACTACTGTTTCTTTGAGGTTTGATGTTTAACAAGTTGTAACAATTAAGAAAGCCTTTCCTGGTGGCTCATTGGTAAAGAATCCACCTGCAATGCAAAAGATGCAGGTACACTCCCTGTATCAGATAGATCCCCTGGAGAAGGAAAAGGCAACCCAGTATTCTTGCCTGGGAAATCCCATAGACAGAGAAGCTATAGTCCATGCGATTGCAAAAGAGTCGGACACAACTTAGAGACTAAACAACAACAATTAAGAACAGCAGCAAGTACTCAGCATAGTACCTATTATTCACGTCAAGAACTGTTCTAGGGCTTCTCTGGTGTTGGCCAATGCAGGAGACATGGTCTAAGAGGATCCCACATGCCATGGAGCAGCCAAGCCCTTGGGCCACAATTACTGAGCCCGTGTGTAGCAACTACTGACGCCTATGAACCCTAGATCCAATGCTCTGCAACAAGAGAAGCCACTGCAATGAGAAGCCCCCCCGCCACAACTGTTAGAGAGCAGCCCCCTCTCTCCACCACTAGAGAAAACCCCATGGAGCAGCAAAGACCCAGCCGGAAAAAAAAAGTGTTCTAGATGGTAGGTATGTTAACTCGTTTAACATTTTCAGAACACTGTGAGGCGGTTCTATTAGCACCCCTAGAGAAGAGAACGGAGCACAGAGAAATCATGTACCTAACTTGTCCATGGTTACACAGCTGGAAAGCTGCAAAACTGGAACTGAACCTGGACTTGAGCCGGTCCACTGCTGGGCCATTCTGCTTCTCTCAGTGGTAGTGGCTCAACAGCTGGCATCCTTTCCCAGAGTCAACACATCTTGTCTTTTACACAGGAACTTAACAAAATTGCTTATGGTAATACATTGTTTTCTAGTTCATAGATTTTTTTTTTTTCGTCAAAATATTTTTAGCTTTTTCTTATAGGCTTTCCATACTGTTACTCAGCCTTTCTTCTCTTCTTAGCACTGAGACTGTTTTTATGTGGATTACCAAAAATGTCATAGCCTTGCAGATATGGGTTATTCAAGAACTGATCAATAAGTCTGGTTTCCTAGCTCAGCTGTCTCTTTTCCTTTTTGCCTCTTGCCCTCCAGATTCCTTACCCCACTGACTAGTCTTCTGGCAGTGGAGGGCACAGGAGGTGCAAATAAAATCTGCAGGCTTAGATACTTGTTAACGCTCTTGGCAAAACAGGAGGTTCACTCATGGTTGTCTACCATGGATTTTCTCTTTGTTCTGCTTTTTTGTAAAAGGAAACTTAATGTTCTTGTGTTCCTAAGATGTCTTACATTTAGACATACTTTGCTTTTAAATCTTCATTTCTAATGTAGGTTTCTGAGAGTTGTTAATTTGATTTGTTCATGCTATGCCATATTCTCCATTATCACAGACGATCAGGAATTAGCTTTAATCATTTTTGCTTTGGTCTCTAGACATAGAAAGCCAAAATGAGCCTTGTTCTTCAAGGCTTCCTTCCCATTTTAAATATGCCTCACTCAGATTGTCCATGAATGGAAAGGGTTTAGCAGTGGCTGATAAATCAGCAGAGACTGTCGGAAGTATTTTTGAAAAGGAGTTTATGGAATAGTCTGGACTCTTTTAGAAGAGTTCAGTGATCTAGGTGTTCATTAGTAGATGTAGATGCATATGTTGGAGGTGAGCTGAGTCTTACAACTGCTACATATTTGGCCATGCCTGCTGGCCTGAGTCCAGAACTGTTCCACCAAAAATTCCTACTGAGCTTCTGTGTGATGAACTTGGGTCTAGGTGGTACCATCTGTTACAACCTTCCCATCTTCCTGAATCCCCAGGGTTTTAAAAAAACTTGAAACTACCTTAAACCTCATATTGTGTAATTCTCTAAAATATAGCCTAAAATGAATGGAGATAATATTAAATTAAATACAGAGTGTTTTAGGCTTCAGATAATATTTTACCAACTTGAAGGATTATTAGATAATGCAGAAAGTCATTGACAGCTGGTATACACTTTCTTCTGGAGAAGGAAATGGCAACCCACTTCAGTACTCTTGCCTGGAAAATTCAATGGATAGAGGATCCTGGTAGGCTACAGTCCATGGGGTCGCAAAGAGTCAGACATGACTGAGTGATTTCCCTTTCACTTTTCACTTTCATACACTTTCTTTTTACAACAATAGCTATCATTTCTTAAGTTTTTTTTTTTTAAATTGGTGAGGTCCTTTGTTCAGTGAATTTATACATTTAACTTATTTTATCCTCATCCAAACCTACATGTTGGTATATCTGACTCCCATTTCGCAGAAGAGAAAATTCAGGCCAATGAGGTTAAGTTACTTTCATTCGTTCCCAGAGGAATCTCCCCAGAAGGCTTTGGTGGAAGATTGCCTCCCAGAGAAAAAAAAAACAAATAATCGGAGGGATACCTTTCCAATGCACCTCATCCCACAGATGAAATTGAACCCACTTCTTGCTCTCCCTATTTGAAAAAGTGAGAGTTACCAGAGTAGAAATATTGAGCTATATGTTTGAAGCCATCGAGGGATTAGACAGGGCCAGAAATCAGTGATGCCTGCCTCTCAGGACTGTGTTAAGATGGGGCAACCAGTCCCTCTCAGTGCCTTTTATCTCCCTTTCTAGGTCAGTCCCTGCAGGGCTTCAACCCTGTCAGTTACTTTTCTCGGCATTGCCTATCAATTATTTGCTGTCTTGCTCTGGGGTTGTGATATCTAAAGGAAGATGCATATCAAGCTGTGAGGTTTTGCCTGAATTTCCTGGGTTCTTGCCTCAATTTTCTGTTTAATTTTTGCTTTAGAGACAAGTTATACAATGAGGGCAGAAAGTTTGGAAAGCTTGGTAATTAACAAGGACTCATGAAGTCCAATCTTTGGCAGGAACTTAAACTGAATGAAATATCAGTTGAGAGACTATTTGGATGTTCTATTGAGGCCTTGTCTAGGTTCAGGCTTTCAAAAATACATAGCTTAACAACACCCACCCACACTTCAAATTGGTTCACGAGGTATGCTGATCTGGGTCACACAGGCCAGGAAAAAATATTTGGGTGATATTATTTTGATTCACTCCAGTTCTGAGGGGTAAAGTTAAGTGAAAGTTACCATGTCTACCTTTTTTTTTTTTTTTTAAACAGACAGGTGAGAAGAAAAGTACTTTCAGAACTTTCAGAGAAGTACTTTCAGAAAATTGCATGGAAAACTGAATTCAGGTAGCCGAGACAGCGATGATTAAACATCATGTTTATAAATGGCTACTGGCTACTTAATGCCTTTAATTAGAATAGTACTATAAGTGTACTACCTAGACTTTCGTGGTGCTTGAGAAGACTCTTGAGAGTCCCTTGGACAGCAAGGAGATCAAATCAGTCAATCCTAAAGGAAATAAACCCTGAATATTCATTGGAAGGACTGATGCTGAAGCTCCAATACTTTGGCCACCTGATGAGAAGAGCCGACTCATTGGAAAAGGACCTGAGGTTGGGAAAGATTGAAGGCAGGGGAGAGGGGGATGACAGAAGACGAGATGGTTGGATGGAATCACTGACTCAATGGACATGAGTTTGAGCAAACTCTGAGAGAGGTGACGGACAGGAAAGCCTGATATGCTGCTTCCATGAGTCCGTAGGGTCACAAAGAGTAGGACTCAACTGAGCGACTGAACAACAGCAACAGCAACTGCCGGGAGCCAGCATGGGCCATCCCACCCATGACAAGGTCATGCGGAAGAGATCTAGAGTAAGGCTTGAAGATCCAGAAGCAAGGCTTCAGGACTCGAGAGACACCCCCGCCCCCAGCCCCCCCGGACCAGCTCGAGCATCCACCCCAAAATCAGAATCTGTCTGTCTTATTATTTTATGTCTTTCACCAACTCTTCTGACATTAACAGGGAGCTATCCCTGATCACCTCTCTCTGGAAAAATCAACTTAGGGCTCTAGCTAATAAGTCTCCTGGACATGAGAGGAATATTTCAAATCAAACCCCCTCTGTTAGCATTCTAGCTTGCTTGGCAGGTTTATTCAGACTCTTGCAGCTACACATATGATTGTTCACAGCCTCCCAACTGTGAGAGGCACGGGAAGCCTAAAACATAGAGCCTTTCAAGTAGTTAAAAGTTATTAGAGTAGTGCTGGTGTAGGATTTCACTGTTGAGCCAATGGTTGCTGCCAAGTTCCCATATCTCTTATTCACTGTGCACCTGGGAGTGCATTAGTTAACATAGTTGGAATGTAAGAAAAACAAGTGTAGCCTTGAAATTAACCACATCAGACCTTTGAGCTAATTGGTTCTTTCTTGTAACTCACTGTACCTTTTCTCTGTGAGAAACGTAACCCTGTTTAATACTTTCTAAGGCTGACATAGATTAAAAATATAAAGAAAAAACACTTCAAGGGAAAATAAGTTTTCTGGTTGAGCAGCCTTTATCAAAAGAAGGTCATAAAATGTCCACAGGCCTCCAAGACCAGAAGATAATGTACATATCATTTGTGGGAAAGGTATGCAGAAAAAATCCTGGCTTCGATAAGGGCAAAACTGCTGGAGTGTCTGGGCTGATTCTGCATGACCTTGCATCTTTCATTTCCCTCTATGTACAAGTCAAGGTATAAAAGTCCCTTTTGAAAATAAAGTTATGGGCCTCGCTCACCGAAGAAGCTTGGTCTCCCTGTGTCTTTCTTTCTTTCTCTCCTCTATTTTCTTATCTGAAACATTCTTTCTTAATCTCTCTCTAAATCATTTTCTTCACCAACACCGTTTCTCCTGAGGGTTCCCCTAGATCCTGCAGAGGCTGATCCCTGGCAAGCAACAACTTAGACTTTATATCTACTACTCAGTTTAGAGTGAGCAGTGATGATCTCTTGTTTTAGGAGCAATGATGAGATTACATCCCCATTAGCAAGTTCTTGCTGAAGTTATACAGACTGTGCTGTTTGCTATATGTTCACCAAAATCCATTTCTTACCTACTTTGCAGACAGACAGCCTACATCTGCCAGCCTCCCCTGTACTTAGCTGTGACCACATAACTGGGTTCTGACCAGTGAAATGTGGGTGGAAGTGAGGTACACTACCTCTGGAGCTAGATTCTCCTCCCCTCAAACTGCGGTGATCCTCTTCAGAGTCTCTCTGACTTCTACCCTCTGACTATGTGATCCAAGAGAGGACTCTGAGACCATTCTTTTGAAGCCACATTGATGAAATGATGAAATGATTTGACACTGAACACTGTGTGTGAAAGAGAAACTTTTTTTTTGTGGTAAGATCCTGGAGCCTGTTGTAGCAGCTAGTACTACTTATCCTAACTAATAAAGAAATAGTTCATGCAAACTAGATAAAAATAGTGTTTATTAGCAGCCCCGAGTAAGTAAAATTGCATTGCTTTTGCAAATTAACTTGGATTTGAATTGAGAACTCAAAATCTATGCTTTTCCTATTGCTCTAGTATNTACAGTACCAAAATAACTAATTGAAAATTGAGTATATTGATCATTGTGTTATTTGTTATCATGTCCAGCAACTGGTTTGTCTGATATTTAAATTAAAATTAACAGGTATTTAAACTCAATCAGTTGTTTACATGACATAAAGAGTTTACAAGTGAGTTCCTTGCTTATGTGAAGAAGACAAAGATTTTATATTTATCATGTTTTCAACAGTTAAATTAGCAGTCTTAAAATCCTTTAAAATGCTCAGTTTACCTGAAGGCATTTGAATAGTCAACTTAAAGTAACAACATTTAATTTATCTTGAGTATCTCAATGATTCAGTTCAGTTGCTCAGTCGTGTACGACTCTTTGCGACCCCATGAATCGCAGCACTCCAGGCCTTCCTGTCCATCACCAACTCCCGGAGTTCACTCAGATTCACATCCATCGAGTCCGTGATGCCATCCATCCATCTCATCCTCTGTCGTCCCCTTCTCCTCCTGCCCCCAATCCCTCCCAGCATCAGAGTCTTTTCCAATGAGTCAACTCTTCGCATGAGGTGGCCAAAGTACTGGNCAAGAGGCAGGTTAGGTGGTCTGGTATTCCCATCTCTTTCAGAATTTTCCACAGTTGATTGTGATCCACACAGTCAAAGGCTTTGGCATAGTCAATAAAGCAGAAATAGATGTTTTTCTGGAACTCTCTTGCTTTTTCCATGATCCAGCCGATGTTGGCAATTTGATCTCTGGTTCCTCTGCCTTTTCTAAAACCAGCTTGAACATCAGGAAGTTCACGGTTCACGTATTGCTGAAGCCTGGCTTGGAGAATTTTGAGCATTACTTTACTAGCATGCGAGATGACTGCAACTGTGCAGTAGTTTGAGCATTCTTTGGCATTGCCTTTCTCTGGGATTGGAATGAAAACTGACCTTTTCCAGTCCTGTGGCCACTGCTGAGTTTTCCAAATATGCTGGCATATTGAGTGCAGCACTTTCACAGCATCATCTTTCAGGATTTGAAATAGGTCAACTGGAATTCCATCACCTCCACTAGCTTTGTTCATTAATGATAGGTTAACCAATTTAGTTTATTTTTGTACTTAATCTTTTGTGTCCTAGAGAACTGTCCAAGTGAGTTTAAAATCTTTGGGGGGAAATGGTAGTGAATATGACATAAAACCATCAATTGCTTATTATAGCATTCATTATTAGACTAACCTGTGAAAAGCAAAGTAGTAACAGGACTAGTACTTTATGAACAAATGTGCTTTCAAATAATCTTAAGCTCTGATAGGAGAAAGAAATGGAATTTTTAAAATAAATCTCAGTAGGAGAAGTCAGATGCATTTTGGAACACAAATTGGAAGCTACTTATTAAACAAGGGTAATTTGTTCTGGGTCTACACCACAAGATGACTTCAAATGCCTTTAAAGTAGGTCATTTGACTGCTCTAAAACATTTGGCATATGGCAGCCTTCTTTAGCATATCTGTATGATAGTTAGACTGCATCCTAGTAGCATTCTTGGGATTTCTGACCATATCAAAGCATCATCAAGGAGCTCTAATGAGACAGTTTGTTTAATTGAAATACTTTAAACTACCATGTAGTACAGCATGAAAAAAATATTATTTTTCATTAGTTGAACTATTTCTGCTAGCCCCAAACTAGAAGTCCTAATGTTGGAGCATGATATAATGCATTGTAAAACCTGTTAAACAGCAGGTCAACAGAGGAATTTAAATGAAAGAACTCATCCAAAATATCAAGATTTTGTACTTCCCTAATGGCGTGGTGGATAAGAATCTGCCTGCCAATGCAGCGGATGTGGGTTCGATCCATGGTCCAGGAAGATTCCACATGTCCTGCAGCCACTAAGCCCATGCACCACAGCCATGGAACACGTGCTCTAGAGCCTGGGAGCTGCAGCAACTGACCCCACACACCCTCAAGACTGTGCTCCACAGCAAGAGAAGCCACCACAAGGAAACGCCTGCACACTGCAACTAGAGAGTAGCCCCAGCTCAGAGTAACTAGCAAATGGCCGAGAGTAGCAACCAAGACCCAGCATCGCCAATAAAAAAATAAATCCAAATAAAATTTTTTAAAAATCAAGATTTTGCCTTAAACATTACTCTTGGGCATCAATATCTTACTGCCAGTTCTGCCAAGCCTGAGGACCTATCAACCAGAAATAGACCCCATGTATTCTGTTGTTGTTCAGTCACTCAATCTGACTGCAACCCCATGAACTACAGCACGCCAGGCTTCCCTGTCCTTCACCATCTCTTGGAGTGCGCTCAAATTTATGTCCATTGAGTTGGTGATGCCATCCAACTCAATGTCTGTCCTCTGTCATTCCCTTCTCCTCCTGCCTTCAATCTTTCCCAGCATCAGGGTCTTTTCCGGTGAGTTGGCTCTTCTCTTTAGGTGGCCAAAGTATTGGAGCTTCACCACAGCATCAGTCCTTCCAGTGAATATTCAGGGTTGGTTTCCTTTAGAATCAACTGGCTTGATCTCCTTGCAGTTCAAGGGATTCTCAAGAGTGTTCTCTAACACCACAGTTGGAAAGCATCAGTTCTTCAGCCCTCAGCCGAAGATCATCATCAGTTCTTTATGGTCCAGCTCTCACATTCGTACATGACTACTGGAAAAACCATAGCTTTGACTAGATGGGCCTTTGTGGTATCACCGTTTAGTCACTCTCTTTGTCTTCATGGGCAATGCAGCTCTCGTGTCAAAACACAGCCAGAGTGGGTTGCTTCTGATACAGACCATTTATGAGTTTTTCTTTTGAGTATTTTTATTGCTGAAGATATACCTATTTTGATTTAAGGAGAGCCTGTCTATAGTCAAATGAGAGAATTCACATAGCGCTTGTTGTGATTGTCTTTCCATTGAAAGAACTGGCTGTCCAACAGAAGAATGTCAAAATGAAATTTCCCATTTGGTTAAAATAGGATCTATCTCAAAATGAAGCAGTTTTGTTTTTAAGAAGCACCAAAAAATATCTTGAGACTTGTGCCCCTCACTCAACTGATCTGTCTTATGACTACATCAAGAGGGTCCCAAGGAGATGGATGGAATGTGAAAGAAGCTGTATAACAGAGGGGACAGGAATGTCCTTTGTAGGCTAATCTAACATCACCTAAGGATACACTTTGCTTTAACGTGTTATAGCAGAGTAGAAAGAACTTTAGAAGAAAACTTAAGAAGAAAAAGAACAAGGCTCAGGTCTGCTGACTGAGAAGGGGATACAATTGATTTTTAAAATCTGATGCAGTATTAACAATAGAAAAAGACTTTCTTTGTGGGTTTTTTTTGACTGATAGCAGAGGTTTGAATTACCTGTTTTTTTTTTTTTTGTGCAAAGGAATAGTTATAATAAGAAAATTTTATTTCTTGTGAGTTAGGTATATGGAGGTGATTTGAAGATTTTTTTTTCATTTATTTTTCTGTAATTTTTGTGGGACGTTAATTTTTCTGGTCTGTTTTGCTTTATGGTTAAATGTTTCAGGTGCTGGGCTTCCCAGATGGTGCTAGTGGTAAAGAACCCGCCTGCCAATGCAGGAGACATAAGAGACATGGGTTCTATTCCTGGGTTGGGAAGATCCCGGGAGAAGTTTATGGCCACCCACGCCAGTATTCTTGCCTGGAGAATCCCAAGGACAGAGGAGTCCATAGGGATCGCAGAGTCAGACACTACTGAAGCAACAGCATGCATGCACACATGCCTTTCAGGTGTTATTCCACTAATCATTATCCAATAATCAAGCTCAGAAATTTCTTTAGGTTCATACAGTAAGCATCTATGGACAAGGAGAACTGGACCCAGAAGTCTTTGTTTCATGAATGTTCTTATATTTCCAACATTTTGTGAATAATACTTTTATGATTTTGAGGGTCTTTTTTTAGACACCCTGGAGAAACTCCTCTCACAGAAAAAATATTAATGTATTAATATATTATGTCAGTTATTTTTTTCACATTTTATAAACTAGAAAGTTGAATTTTCCAGCTTGTAAAAAAAAAAGAAAAATCTCGAATGTTTTGATCGTAAGTCCCTTGAGTCCTATGCTTGGTTGGAGTTTTATTTTCCCATCCCTGATCCAATCTGAAGTTCTTTGTCTGCAATTCAATCTCTACGGCTTTAATCATTTTGGATTGTACCAATGACTTCTCAGTAATAAAAGAAATGGGGAGTCAGTCTTGGCATGGGACAAGTCTCTCCAGCTGGAGTAAGACGCTACATATGAGTTGTCTACCCACAAAAGGGCTCGCTGTCAGATTAAATTAATGAGCTGCATGTTTTAATCATTAAGGTAGTAGCCACACAGGGATTCATTGTCTCTGTTTTAATCATTTCTATATTTCTACCAGCTAGATCATCAAATGCTTTCTTTTGAGGTCTTCCCATTTCATTGCAGAGAATGACTTCTATGTGGGGCAGAAATAAATGCCTTAGAGTCCCAAGGAACGCTAAAAAACCTTGTCCATCAGGGTTCAGGGCAATGTATAGCCATGTCTTTGTCCTTCAGTGCAGGAATTTAGAGGGACAAGGTTGTAGCCACTATTAGCAAATGGAACCCGCGAGGGTCCCAGTTTGCAAAAAGTCAAAGTAGCAAAAGTGAATTGTAAGTTTCAGTAGCTGAAGTCAAAATGGATTATGATGTTATGGCCCATGGGCAGAATTTAGACCTGGTGAGCTTAAAGAGATACTGCCAGCTAAGCCAGTACTGGTGAATGTTCTGCCTTAGCCTGAAATTGTTCTATACAGACTTTCAACCTGCGAGTCTGAGTAAACTTGTGGGTCGGTGTCTGCTTGGCAAAGTTGGCAATGCTGGTGTCTGTTTGGCAAGAGACTTGCTGTTCATAGGAGCATCCCCAGTGAGCAGATCAGGACATGTCCCCTCGACCAGATAGAAGTTATCAAGCATATTTCAGGATACTACATACACATACAAATGGCGTTTTCACACCATTTGTATTCTCCTCAGATATTTAGGTTACGGCCAAGTCATATCTAGAACATAGGTTCAAAAAAGAGAAGAAAATCCTATGTATTAATTATTTTGTTTGGATGATGGCCACACATGGCTTGACAAATTTTTCACTTAGTTTTTTAAGTTAAAACAATCAGCATGTTGAAGTTTGACAGAAAACAACAAAATTTTGTAAAACAATTATCCTTCAATTAAAAAATAAAATTCAAAAACCAATCAATTTCTGAGCTCTGTGGGATTATTGCACTGTCCAATGTGTTACCACAGCAAATGTTTATAGCTTGAATATAGCTTGTTCTAGGTGTGTTATAGTGGATTACACTATTCAAGTGTGAGTTTCTAGAGGGCAGGGCTAGTACCATATCTATCAGTGTCTTTAGGTCTTTGAACATGGTTGATGCTCCATAAAAGACTGTAGAACACAATTGAATTTTCTGTTGTTATTTAGTCACTAAGTCCTGTCTGACTCTTTTGCAACCCCGTGGACTGTAGCCCACCAGGTTCCTCTGTCCATGGGATTTCCTAGCCAAGAATACTGGAGTGGGTTGCCCATCTCCTTCTGCACGGGATCTTCCTGACCCAGGGATAGAACCCGCATTTCCTACACTGGTAGGCAGATTCTTTGCCACTGAGCCACAGGGAAGTGCCAGAATTGAGTAATGTAGAACCAGAAAGTTTCTTCTTTCCTTTCTGGAAACTGGGTGAGCCCAAGGGGCGTGGGGAGAGGATTTAGAAATATAAAACCATAGGTTAGACAGGGCCTCAAAGATCATGTAGTTCAACACACCTATTCTACAGATGAGGCAAGTGAGGTCTAGAGAGGTCAGGGATCTGACAAAGTTCACTTGGTGGCAGAGCCAGAAGAGAGATGAGTTCTCATTCGCCAGAACTTGCGATGAGAATGTGCTAGATATGTGTGGTCCGGTATTGTAATGTGTTAGCTAAGGTCCGCCAGAGAAACAGAACCTATACTGTCAATTCATTTATTAATTATGAAATTATGAGACATTGGCTCACACCATGATGGAGATTAAGAAGTGCTACTATCTGCCGTCTGCAACCTGGAGACCCAGGAAAGCCGGTGGTGTCATTCGGTCCAAGTACAAAGACCTGAGAAATGGGGGAAACAATAAATCCCATTCCTAAGGCAAGAAAAGATTCCTCCTGTCCTCGGCAGGAAGGCAGGAGGACAGAGGTGGATTTCTTCTTCTTCTGCCTTTTTGTTCTATCCAGGCCCTCAGCAGATGGGAGCATATCCAGCCACACTGGAGAAGCAGTCTGCTTCAGGGTGTGTGCTGATTCAGATGCTAATCTCATCCAGAATCACTCCCATAGACACACCCAGAAATGACAGTATTTAATCTGGGTAGCCCACTGGCTGGTCAAGTTGACATGAAGTCATCCATCACCATTAGCTGCTAGCTTCACCTGGACAGTGAGAGCTGGAAATATGGCAAGAGAGGTGGAGACACTGAATTTCAGACTTCACCTAACTTTTTTAAACTTTAATTTAAACACAAACTGTGTAAAATATTCTTCCATTAAAGAGAACTTTATTGCTTTGGTAGAACCACATTTCACAACCATCATTGAAAATTTAGTGTCCGGAATTGAGACTTGCTGTTGGTATAAGATAAACACTGGATTTTGAAGACCTCATAGTGAAAAACAGAGTGTAAAATTGTTTATAATTTTTTATGTTGATTACATGTTGAAATGGCAATATTTCAACTGGGTTATATTGACTTAAATAAAATATTAAAATGACCCTCATTCATTTCTTTTCACTGTCTCTAGCATGGCTACTGGAAAATTTTAAATGGTACATGTAGCTTGCATTATAGTTCTATTGAATAGCTTTTGCTAGAGTCTGCCTGCAATGCGGGAGACCTGGGTTTGATCCCTGGGTCGGGAAGGTCCCCTGGAGAAGGAAATGGCAACCCACTCCAGTATTCTTGCTTGGAGAACCCCACAGATGGAGGAGCCTGGTAAGCTACAGTCCACGGGGTCACAAAGAGTCAGACACAACTGATCGACTTCACTTTCACTTTCAACATATATTATTTTATTTAATCCTTATGACAACTATCTCCATGCTACTCTTAACTCCAGTAGGTAGATGAGGGAACTAAGAGTGAGAGGAGTTAAAGAATTTGCAGAAAGTCAAGCCACAAGGAAATGGCAGACTCAAGATGATGCCTGGTGTGGCTGACGTATGCTCTTTCTAGCGGTTGTTCTGGACCCAGCTTTCGGAAACTGCTTCAGCAGCACTTCAAATATTCAAAACTGAACTGTAGATCCTAACATAGAGATTCATCATTCTGCTATTTATTTTCACTAACGACTTCATAGGAAAAAAATAGGAGCGCTCTCTTGGCCGGCCACTGAAAATTTTTCAGTGACTGACCTTCAGGTTCTTGGGTTCTGCTCCGCAGCAGAACCTTCTAAAACTGTGAAAACTAAACACATATAATTAATTCCTTTCAGGGAGTTTTCTTATAGTTTTACTTGCTTTTGTTTTAATACTTAAAAAATAAGTTCCTAACTCAACAGTTGTCCTTCTGATTAAAATCATATATGAAAATTGACATATCTTTTCTTACTGATTCATCCATTTGTCAATGAGAAGTGGGGAATACATCTGGAAAAGAAGTAATCCTATTTTGGAACTAACACTGCCTGGAAAAAATTAAGATTAATTAAAATTAAATAGCTTTAATTTAAAAATTAAATTTAAAAATAAATGCAATATTGTAATATTTGTCATTGTTTCCAATATAAGTCTGATTTTTGCCCAAGCAGAAAAAACAAAAGGATGTGTAGAGCATATTTTCTCCATAGGTAAAGATGATTCTTTTCTTACTGCTATTTGAGACTTGGACATTCTATCAGTTTTGCTCAGAGTTGGCCCAAGATGCCCAAAGATGTGTCCAAAAAGTTCAGATTCATGACACCACTTTTGATGAAAGAGTAGTCTGATTTTCCCAAAGACTGTAAATTCACCCAGAATTTGTAGTTGTTTAGTCGCTAAATGGTGTCCAACTCTTTTGCCACCCCATGGGGGTGTAGCCAGGCTTCTCTGTCCATGGGATTTCCCAGACAAGAATTCTGGAGTAGGTTTCCATTTCCTTTTCCAGGAGTCTTCCCAACCCAGGGATCGAAACCGTGTCTCCTGCACTGCAGGTGAATTCTCTACCAGTGAGCCACCAGAAACGTCCTGAATTTGTGGCAAGACCTGCAGATCCACTCCTCACAGTTCTCCCGCCTAGGAATTAACTTGGTATAATTTCACTGCAGTTGAGTTTACCGTCAATAGAGGGCGCCAAAGGATGGAAAAGTAATTATTGATGAATTTGGTTTATCTCTCCAAGTCAATTAGTTATTAAAAATTAATTAGTTAATTTAAAAAACCTTTGAAAAATCATCTTTTCATCTTTAAAAAGGAGGAATCAGCAGTGCTTTTGATATGCTCAATCTCATGTTTCCGATCCAGCCAGGGCCAAGCTGACCAGCGCACCCTGACACCCGGCTTTGGTATATCTGGCTAGTGTCCAAAGTGGAGAGAGAACTCCTACTTTCTGGCTCTTTCACCAGAGGACATGGTCAACGTTTCCCCAGCTGGACCCTGTCCAGTAGCTTTGCTTGCACTAGTCCTTTGCTGCTGCTGCTGCTGTTGCTAAGTCGCTTCAGTCGTGTCCGACTCTGTGCGACCCCATAGACGGCAGCCCACCAGGGTCCCCTGTCCCTGCGATTCTCCAGGCAAGAACACTGGAGTGGGTTGCCATTGCCTTCTCCAATGCATGAAAGTGAAAAGTGAAAGTGAAGTCGCTCAGTCGTGTCCGACTAGTCTTTTAATTATTAGCAAATTAAGGTCCTTCATAGGGAAGTAAATTGATTCGCCAAGTATTTCAGTTCCTGCCATATAGCAGGCACTTTGTTAGTTTCTGCATAAACCAGGCACTAAAACAGACCTGCCTGCAAGCAGCCTGCAGTCCAGTGGGCAACAGAGACTTTAACCAAACAATCCACAGACTTACAATAAAAACTTACCTTGACAAAGCAGTGTTCTAGTGGGGATCTGAAGACTGAGTAAGAGTTAATTAGGTGAAGTAGGGAGGGTTGAGGCAGAAGATTCCAGGCAGAGAGAACAACTGGGTCCATGTATCTGAGCCAGGAAGGAACACAGACACTCCAGGAATTGAAAGAGTGGCTGGAGCCCAGGAGATAAGACGAGAGTGGCTGAGGCTGGACAGGGAGGCAGAGATCATTGATACTAAGACTGGTGGCAACACTGTGCAAGGATTTCGTTGTATGTGCAATGCAAAGCCCTTGATAAGTGGATGTTAGGATTAGGCTTATGTATTTAAAAAGATTACCCAAGCTGTTTTGTGGAAAACGGATTAGAAGAGGGCAAGATAACGAGGAAGCTATTGCAGCAGTTCAGATGGGAGATTTTGATGACTTGGACCAAGGTTGTTGTTGTTACTATGAATAAGTTGTGTCCGACTCTTTTGCAACCCCATGGACTGTAGCCCATCGGGCTCCTCTGTCTGTGGGATTCTCCAGGCAAGAATACTGGTTGCTTGCCCTCCTCCAGGGGATCTTCCTGACCCAGGGATCGAACCAATGTCCCTTATGTCTCCTGTATTGGCAGATAGGTCTTTACCACTAGCATCACCTGGGAAGCCATCGTGGACCAAGGTACTGATGTTGAAAATGGAGAGGTGTGAGCAGGGAAGATCAAACTGGCTGGACGTAGTTGTGGATGGAGCACGGTGGTGAGGGAGAGGATATTGTTAAGCATAACTTCTAGGTTTCAGGCTTGAAAAGTTGTTAAGGGTAACTTCTATGTTTCACAGGTTAGGTTTTACAAACTTAGAAAGCACAGCTGGCAGAGTTTAGGAAGTATTATCATTACTGATGTGAGGTGGAAATCAAAACTTCCAATACTGGGCAAACTCAGTCCAGGCTGCTGGTCTTCCTATCACATTGATAAGCCTCTCTGTTACGAAATGAACATTTCAAGAAGAGCTGGGCATGACCAACAATATTGTAATGTAATATCACGATACATAACCGATAGCAATATGTGCATATATGCATGCATAGAAAAAGTTCTGGAGGAATATAAGCATGTTGCTACTGTGTTTAATTTTGGAGGTGTGAGATGAGAGGGAGCATCATTTTCAAGTCTCGATGTTACTGTGTTGTCTGAAAAAATTTAAAGTAAGCCTTAATTGGTCTTCTAATTAGTAGAATCCATGAAATTCACCATCATTACCAATAAAAAGCTTTTTTTTGGCTGGGAAATTGAAAGCCTTTTGTGGAGCCCCAATAATCTCCTACCTCCATTAGATCTCTCTCCTAGAATCTAGAGAGCGTTTCCATCTGGGGACCTTCTAACCCCAGAGCATAGATTCCTCTCGCTGCAGCTCATTAGAGATGCTCAGAAAATCAACATGAGGACTAGCTGTAGAAGCCCTCTCAGCACCGTTTGATCTTTTCAGTAGCAAACGTGTCATCTGTAGCACGATTGGTCCAGTTCTTACGTGAGGCTGACATAGAGCCACTCCAAGATGCTTTTGAGACTCCCTGAACTACAACTACCTACCAGTCGTTCTCCCAGTTGGTGTAGCCATTCTGCCATATCCCTGAGGACATCATTTCCATTTGCTTGGTAAATAATTAGCCTGCTGCTGTTGGCTATAGAAAGGATTATAAATATTTCAGCACTGCAAGTGATTGAAACCCATCTCTATTTGACTTCATCTATGCCTGCAATGCTTTGGGTAAAAACTTACCTCTTAACATGAGACACCCTTGGCCAGATAACTGTTCTAGGTGTGACAAAAGTAAGGCATTGTTTAGACTGCTTTAGTCAGTGGGCACTCAGAATCAGGCTCTAGTAAGCCAATGGTTTTGAACTTTTCCAGTTTTGGCTCATACCAGTTGATTTTTCTCACAATGAGAGAAATAAATAACCCCAACTCCTAAGAACATTTCTATGCTAATAGGATTTTTAAAAAATTAACTTTAGAAGGGTTAATGCCTAATATATATAAAGTACTCATGTAACTCAACAGCAAAAAAAAAAAAAAAATTTTTATTAGAAAATAAGTAGAGTATCTGGACTTCCCTGGTGGTACAGTGGGTGAGAATCCATCTGCCAGTGCAGGTGATGTGGGTTCGATCCCCGGTCCTGGGGTGCTCTTTCCAGTGCCCTGCAGAGTATCTGTTCTCAGCGGGTCCAGTGTGACTTCTGATGAAAATGGCAACACGTGCCTATTGATCACGAAGTGAAACAGTACAACGGTGTGCAAATGCTGCCATGCTCTCCTCCTCCAGGGACGACTACTGTTTTCCTTACACACTATAAATGGGCTCATACTGCACTTCGTATCTGAACAACATGCTGACTTTATTAAAGAGTGCATCATGGGGAGCTTTCCATGCCCATTCATAAAGATCTCATCTTTTTAAAGATAGGCAAAAATTTATTCCACCAATTCTCTACTGATGGCTACCCAGATTATTTACAAATATTTTCTGTGAACCACTGGCAAAAGAAGATTCATATGTCTCTTTGCACATCTGTTTGATTATTTCCTTAGGACAGATTCCTGGAAGTTGAATTGCTGGGTCCAAAGGTAAACATGTTTAAAATTGTGATACATATTGCCCAATTATACACTCACCAAAAGTAAAATGAGAATACACATTCTCGTATCCAAATCAAGAGAAAGAATATCAGTCTTTTATCTTTGCCAGTTTGTTAGGTTAAAAAGTTTTAATCTCATTTCTTTATTAAAATATTAATGAAATTGAGTTTTTTTAATTTCAGTGCTGGTTACCTGGATGTATTTAGTTTATGAAAATTCAATGAGCAGTGTATTTGTGTATTGTATCTTGGCTTTTCTTTTGCAGAGCGGATTTCTTGTGTCTCTATTAAGCTTCAAGTAGCAACCCACTCCAGTGTTCTTGCCTGGAGAATCCCAGGGACGGGGGAGCCTGATGGGCTGCCATCCAGGGGGTCACACAGAGTCGGACACGACTGAAGTGACTTTGCAGCAGCATATTCTCTTATACAACAAGAATTCTATAGCTAGCGTGGTGCTGTTATTAATTGTTAAGTCGACTCTTGTAATTCCAAGGACTGTAGACTGCCAGGCTCCTCTGTCCATGGAATTTCCCAGGCGAGAATACTGGAGTGGGTTGCCGTTTCCTTCTCCACACTAGCGTGGTGACTAATTCAGAACATCAGTGCATCTCAGTCACCCTCAGAGCTTTGGCTTAGTTCCCCTCATGAATGTAAGACGGCTGCAGCAACCCCAGGCCTCACATGCAGATACCACAATATCCCATGGGAGCAGAGAGACTGTTTCATCCTATCTGTCTTTATTGTAGGGTAAGGGAGTTAGAGAAGGCGAGGTCTGGAAAAAGAACGAGACCGGGCACCTTACAGGAACAGATCGCCTTTAATGAGGCGAGAAGGGGCAGCAGTCAGATTAGTGAGCTGTTGCGCTAACCCAAGAAAAGAGTAAGTATATATAGGCATGTAGGTGGAAACCTACTGTCTTAAGGGGGCCTGTTCTTCTCCAAGGTTGTTCAGAGTAGTTATCTCTTAGATGGCTGGGGCAAGGAATTCTGGAGATCGGCCAGAGGCTGGACCAGCTGAGAGCTGGGTGTAATCAAACTTAATGTCCATTTTTTTCCTTCTGGTGAGAGAGTTCTTTGTTTTACATAGACTGGTGGGGAGGACCCGGAGGGGAGTTTCAACTTCAGGCTATTTTGAGCCCTGTAACTTTCCTTCATTTATCACTGAAGAAAATCTTTCTTACATACTTCCCTCCTCGCAAAGGCTTGCTCTCACATCTAATTGGTACGTCCCCACTCGAGTCAATGGCAAGAGGAACCAGTCTACCATCTAAAGGAATAGAGGCTGCTGGGGATGAGGCCCAGCTCCCTGCAGTTTGCTGGAGATTGGGTATGCTTAGAACAGTGGGAGACCAGACGGAACAAGACTGGGAGAGAGCAGGGTTGCCAGTTAGGAAAGAGTTGAGTTATTTCACAATAACCACAGGAATTAGGTACTATTATCCCTGTTTTGGAGAAGGCAATGGCAGCCCACTCCTGAACTCTTGCCTGGAAAATCCCATGGACAGGGGAGCCTGGTAGGCTGCAGTCCATGGGGTCGCTAGAGACGGATACGACTGAGCAACTTCACTTTCATTTTTTACTTTCATGCATTGGAATAGGAAATGGCAACCCACTCCAGTGTTCTTGCATGGAGAATCCCAGGGACGGGGGAGGCTGGTGGGCTGCTGTCTCTGGAGTCGCATAGAGTTGGACACGACTGAAGTGACTTAGCAACTTAGCAGCAGCATCCTTATTTTAGGGCTTCCCTGGTGGCTCAGCTGGTAAAGAATCCGCCTGCAATGTGGGAGACCTGGGTTCGATCCCTGGGTTGGGAAGATCCCCTGGAGAAGGGAATGACTACCTTCTCCAGTATTCTGGCCTGGAAAATTCCATGGACTGTATAGTCCATGGGGTCGTAAAGAGTCGGACACAACTGAGCGACTTTCACATCACATCCCTATTTTAAAGGTGAGGAAAGCTTTAAAATAGGGAAATAGTACCAAGAGAGAAATACCTTACCCTGAGTCAAAGGGCCAGTGAATAGAGGAGACAGGAGTGGAGCCCAGGCAGTGAGTCTTCGGAGCCTGTGGTCTTAACCATTCAGCCTGCTGCTCATAAAACCCACAGGTCAGGAGTCAGAAGATAATACTGTAAACATGGGCTGGGGTGGAAGCAGATAGAATAGAGGGGGAATAGCTAAGATAGTATTCGTATCTGACACTGCCGAGTGCTTCCTGTCTAATAGGAACTGTGTTCTCTGCTAGTTATACATGATCTCACTGAGTTCTCACAGTTCTGGAAGACGGGCATTCTGTTCCACAAGTAAGGAGACTGGGGCTTCAGGTTGATGAATCACTTGCCAAATTTCAATTGCATTTGAATCTGGGTCTTTAAGACTCCAAAGCCTGTGGAATTACTTAATTTCACTATATTACTATTAAAGTATTTTCCAAACAAAACAAAACAAAAAAACAGGGAATTCAGTGGGAAAAAAGGCACTATAGGATATAAAGGTGTACATATCCTTTAAAAAAATTTTTTTTTAATTGAAGGATAATTGCTTTACAGAATTTTCTTGTTTTCTGTCATACATCAACAAGAATCAGCCATAGGTACACCCATGTCCCTCCCCCGATCTCCCTCCTCATTCCACCCTTCAGCCTGTACATATACTTTTTTTAAATTAAAAAACAAAACCTTAAAGAAAATCCAATTTTAAGGGTGCTTTTGCACTTTGGCTGGTCTGAATCAGTCTTCACATAGTCTGATTGGTCATGGTCTGATACTTTTGAATACCTCGATTTATTTTTTTTCCTCAAAGAAACCTAAATTCAGAATACAGACACTTTTTCCAAACTTTTTTTCCATGAAAAATGTCATATATATTAACATTTTATTATATATTTACAGACCTTCAGTGATACTTTGTATATATAATAGGCACCTTGTAGTTACCTTTTTTTTTTAGATGCAATGCAAATTAGTTTTAATTTGTATAACCAACCAGCCAAACCGCTGCTGGCTGTCCTCACAAGTCAGGAGTTCTACCCCCAGTCCACTCTACCCCCTCTCAAGGACTCTGCCTTGCAGAGTTCGGGAGCGACTGTGACCCAGAGGAGTTTTTTCCTTTTCTTAGTTTCCAGGGAGAATCTCAAGCCCTCGTCCGGATATTAATGTGGCACATACAGTGCAGAGCCTTGACTTAAATCTTCTTTTCTTTAGTAGAACGTCTGGGTAGAGCAAAGGAAATTGTTAAGAAGTATTATGGTTTCTTTCTCTTCTGAGTTGAGTCGGATCCAGCCAACATACTCAGCGACCTAAGTCACTGCCATCTGTCAGCTGTGGGTGGCCCACGCCCAGTGGTCTCCTTGGCTCCCAACAGACAGGTAACTCACATCTGAAAAACCAACACATCACATCTGGAACTGATTGGCAGAGTCGAAAGAGAATCCAAAAATGGAATCAGTCACAGAGATAGAACGCCCTGCTTTTTCTTGGAGCTGGTATCTGCTGGGTTCTGGCTTGTGGCATATGGGTAGAGCAACTCAGGAAAGTTTTCCAATGATATAGGCCAACTGAACATACTTTTCTGAAGCACAACCTCTGACCAAAAATGGAAAGGAATTAAAAAAAAAAAAAAGCCCCAAACCAAACACACCCAAACCAACTCCCATCTCTGGTGTGCCACATAAAATAAAATTGCCTGTTGTGAAGATATTTGAACTTAAATTGTTGCCAGTTCTAAGGAAAGGGTAGGGGTAACTGCTTGAGAGATAACCAGAAATGTAACAAAGTCGTCAGGACTAACACTAAAATTAGTATACACAGGTGGTACAACTTCTTGCTTCCTCTTCCTTAGATATATAGAGATTACCGAGGGGATAAGAATGACAGGATGGGGGAAAAAAATAGAAAACATTTAAGGAAATCACTGTATAAATAGAATATAGTATAGGTTTGCATCAGAATGTTAAAAATAAAAGCATATCTCTTTAAATATTATTTTACTTTGCAAAATATTGCATAAGTATCTCAAGTCTAATTCATAACTGTGTTAGGATTTACAGAATATTGTCCCTCTTAAGTTTCTTTCTCTTCTGAGAAAGTGTTTCAGCTAGCAATCAATATACAGTGCATTTCAAATATAAACCGTGGCTGCTTCCATAAGAATATTGTAGAAATAAAGAAACTGGATGAGTGAAGGAAATGGGGGAACTGTATTTGAAAAATACTCTGATGTACCCTTGGAGGGGCTGAACAGGCAGCCATTGTTAAAGGAGTATTTGTCGTGCAGTCGGCTGGGGGCTTGGGCTTTCCAAGTGGTGCTAATGGTAAAAAGCCTGTTTGTCAAAGCAGGAGATACAGGAGATGTGGGTTCAGTCCCTGGGTCAGGAAGATCCCCAAGAGAAGGAAATGGCACCACTCCAGCATTCTTGCCTGGGGAATCCCATGAACAGAGGAGCCTGGCGGGCTATGGTGACTGAAGCGACTTAGCACACACACACGCTGCTGGGGGCTTACAAGTATGACTTCTCTCCGAAGCTTGGAGCATAGAGTGGAGGGAGCCTAGGATTGGGGGGCAATTCATGAGCTCTGGCATTAGCAGCCCTTCGATCCAGGGCCCTGCTACCTACCATGTAACTTTAGTTGAGTCACTTAAACTCACTGAGTTTTGGTTTCCTCTTCTATGAAATGAGAGCTGTTAACACCCCTTGGCAAGTGATTGTGAGGTATAATAAGATAATGATATTAAAGCACATGGGGCCCGGCAGATGCTCTGCCAATGTTTTTCATCTTCCCTCCTTTCCCTGTTGGTGTAGGGGTCCGTGTTATTCATGGGTTTCTCAGAGACAACCGTGGCTTTGATGAATGAAATCTCCTCTCTTTTGCCTTGTACTCCTTTCCCACTCTTTTCTTGCTCTCTCTTTTTTTCTACTGATGATAGTATGATTACTGCATAGTCTTCATGGAAGAGCTGATTCATTTTCAATGTTCCTTTTTCCTAGCCTAATGGTAATGCCTAAAGTATACACACTTTTGGTAAAAGAAAAAATTTTCATAATGGTTAGAAGAAATTCATAAGCCACAGGGCTTGATTTTTCCCTCTCCATTTGAGTATGAAAGAGAAAAGAACAGTAAGGAAGCTTGCCTTGAGGTTAAAGTCCTTTAGGAACTGTGCTTCCCTGCCTCTAAGCCTGGGCTTCCCAACTGATGCTAGTGATAAAGAACCCACCTGCAAATGCAGGAGACATGAGACACGGGTTCGATCCCTGGGTTGGGAAGATTCCCTGGAGGAGGGCATGGCAACACACTCCAGTATCCTTGCTTGGAGAAGCCCATGGACAGAGGAGCCTGGTGGGCTACAGTCTACGGGGTCACAAAGAGTCGTACACCACTGAAGGGACTTAGCATGCATGCACATCTCTAAGCCTAGGTCCTGGTCTATCTCCAAATGATTGCAAGTCATTCTAACTCTGCCTCCAAACTACCAGTTGTGTATATCTGCGCTGGGACAATGCCGTTCCTTCCACATTGCTTTAACATTGTGCCGTCATAGACTCCTGAGTGTACAAGTCCTGCTTGGCAAGGATGAGTCTACTTGTTTTATACCTTTCACAGGGCCAGCTACACATCTGGGCAAGAAGGAAGTAGTTGATAAGTTCTGAATGAGCCAGTGAGTGTATATTTTTGAAACCTATGCTGTCTTTTCATCAGCACCAAATATGGATACTGTTTAAAAGGGTCCTGCCCCACAGTCAAGGAACTGTTTTCTGCATATCCCACCAGGTAAAACTTTGTTGAGCATCACGTTTCCTAACCACCCTGCCCCCTGAGTGTTAATAATACATTTTAAAAATGTATTCTAGAACATGCTCTCTCCTGCCCAAGGTTTTGATATTTTACCCCGGGCCCCCAAGGATATCTGCATCATTTTGTACCAGAGGCTCCAGAAAGGCAGGGACAGACTTATTCAGATCTGCCATGCATAAAGTATGCTAGTTCCTACATAAGTGCTTTTTGTTTTTTTCATTTTTAATCAAGCCTGGGTTTTTTGCTTTTGTTTTAAACTTTTTATTTTAAATTGGAGTATAGCTGATCGACAATGTTGTGATAGTTTCAGTTGGACAGCCAAGGGACTCAGTCATACATATATATGTATCCATTCTCCCTAGACTCCCCTCCCATCCAGTCTGCCACATAACATTGAGTGGAGTTCCCTGTACTATGCAGTAGGTCCCTGTTGGTTACCCATTTTACATATAGTGGGTACATGTTGATCCCGAACCCCCTAACTATACCTTTCCCCCATTTCTCCCCTGGGCAACCATAAGTTCATTCTCTAAGTCCGTGAGGTTGTTTCTGTTTTGTAAATAAGTTCAGCATGCATGCTAAGTTGCTTGCTAAGTCATGTCCAACTCTTTGTGACCCTATGGACTGTAGCTTGCCAGGCTCCTCTGTCCATGGGCTTCTCCAGGCAAGAATACTAAAGTGGGTTGCCATGCCCTCCTCCAGGGGCTCTTCCCCACCTGGGAATCGAACCCGTGTCTCCTATGTCTCCTGTGTTGGCAGGCAGGTTCTTCACCACTGAGCCATGGGGGAAGCCCCAAGTAAATTCAGTAAATAGGTACTTTTGATAATGATACAAATGACAGCTTTCAAGAAGCTGTAGTGCTCTACCATCACCAATAATATGTAGCAGTTCACAACTGGATTTAAATGCAGAACTCCCAAGAAGGTCCCAGTAGTCTAGTCTGAGATGGAACGCGTGGTATTCTTCAACCTCTCTTCCTTAAAATCTGTCCAGCTTATGCCCTTTAACGTCCTTTTGAAGTAGAAAAAAAATCATATCCTTCACTAAAACTTTCCCTGACTCGGGCATTTAATATTGCTAATTAAGACTGAAAGTTTTAATTTTTTTTTTTAAATCCTTTCAATCTGAACTATAGGATTCTGAGAACTGAATGTCTGGGCTGTAGTTGCTAGAGGCCTGCCTATACTTCTTGTGTCCTTGATTATAATATGAAAAACTAAGAAAGTGTAATTTTATAGCAACCAAACACATGGTTTTCTCTTTTCCTTTGGGATGAAAATTCCTTCCTGTCGAAACTAAGGTTATGCCCCTACTTGTGAAGCCCAAGGAGAGACACTTTGATGTGAAAGAGGATCCGGGTAGAGTAACGGATACAGAAACCAGTGTGGGAATAGGAGGAGCCTCCAGAAACAGGAAAAGGCATTGTCCCGAGGAGGGGTCATTTCACCCCCTCCTTCGTCACTCAGGCTGTCTGGTTTATTTCCTCCCCCAGGTTGGTGTGGGTTGGAAGGCCAGCCCTTTGTTAATGAGGTCAAGAACAAGACTGCCCATTTTGTGAGGTGGTCAGGCAGGGCTGAACTTTCGGATTTTCAATTTTATGAAAAGTGACCGAGAATGAAATTAATTTGGGCTTCATCTAAGCAATGCCAGAGCAACTGGCTGGGAAGTGAAAACGCCATCAACTGGTGTGGCTCAACAACATCAAACAAACATCGGTTGCATTGGTTTTCCAAGGAAATGCTTCCATTGGCCCACAGTTTAGGTATTATGTAGGTGGAAGACTGAAAGCCTGAAGTCAAAAATTTGCTAAAATAAAAAGAACTTTATTTTAAGAGTTCCATATCACATGAATAGCAGCTGCTCAGAAGCACTGATGAACACAAAGCAGTGCTTATAGCTGGGAACTCTCATGAACTCATTTTCTAGGAAGGCATGGGCAGTGTCTCTGTGGATGCGTTCTGTCTTCCTCAGGAGCTCTCTCACCTCTCACACATGCCAGGCTGGACCCTGCAGCTCCCTCTGGGAGCACCACTGTGTGAGCCCCGGCAGAATGTGCCCCCAGACCTTCATCATCCGGGAACAGTATGGGAAAGCGTGGCCAAGGCCAGGTCCATCGGGCACAGGCCGAGCTCTCTGGCCACAAGGCTTTCACTGCGCTTAGCACTGAACGTTGTGAGTGCTTTGGAACGCTTTGTATTAGTTTTCATACCAGTCCATTGCACAGGGCAACTTTATTAACTTTATTAAGGTTTAGAGACCAACGAGCTGATGATGATCAAGAGGCTTAAGGGACCTGCACATCATTACCCAGAAAGTGAGCGCTAGAGGCAGGATCAGACCTCACTGCCTGACACTGTAATGCCTGCACTGTCTATAGAGAGCATTGGCCTCTGTGCTCAGAACCAAAGAGAATCAATTTTCACCTCCAGGACCCTGAAGGAAGCTCTCTCCCTCCCAGGGCCCAGGGAAACCGCAGCAAACCATACCTCAGGATGTGAACTTGGTATGAACTGCTGGAGGTAGTTTTCTGAGCTGAGTGAACTCTTTGTTCTAGGTCACACACAAAGTCCCATGAAGGTTTGAGATGAGTAGGAATTTTTTTTTTTTCCTAATCTGGAATATTAGTACATAAAAATAAAACCAAAGTACCTTAGGGAACATACAACTGAACAATAATCAAAGGCTGATCATATAAGGTCATTCAATTTGATATGGTAAAATTATGAAACAGCCTCTGTGAGCAAGACCCCGGATGGATAAAATTAGTCCTGACTCTCCAGGAGTTCAGGTTTCTGCAGCAGACAAACAGATACACAGGCAGACCTCAGAGATACTGTAGGTTCAGTTACAGACCACTGCAATAAAGTGAATATCTCTAGAAAGTGAGTCACACAAATGTATATAAAATTTATGTTTATACGCTACTATAATATATTAAGTATGCAATAGTGTATGCCTAAGAAAGCAATGTACATGTCTTAATTTAAAAATACTTTGCTGCTAAAATATGCCAACCATTATCTGAGCCTTCAGTGAGTCCTTATATGTTTGATGGTGGAGGGTCTTGCCTCAGTGTTGATGGCTGCTGCCTGATCAAGGTAGTGGTGGCTGAAGGTTGCGCTGTGGCAATTTCTTAAAGTAGGACAACAGTGAAGTATGCCACATCGATTGCTTATTCCTTCCACGAATGATTTTTCTGTAGCATGTAATGCCATCTGATAGCGTTTTACCCATAGCAGAACTTCTTCAAAAAATTGGAGTCAGTCCTCTCAAATCCTGTCGCTGCTTTACCTACTAAGTTTATACATATTCTAAATCCTTTGTTGTGATTTCAACAATCCTCACAGCATCTCCACCAAGAGTAGATTCCACTTTAAGAAACGACTTCCTTTGTTCATCTATAAGAAGCAACGTTCATCTGTAAGAAGCAACTCTTCATTCATCCACATTTTATCATGAGATTGCAGGAGTTCAGTCACATATTCAGGCTCCACTTATAAATCTAGTTCTCTTCCTATTTCCACCATATCTGTAGTTCATTCTTTCACTGAAATCTTGTACCCCTCCAAGTCATCCATGAGGACTGGAATTAGCTTCCTCCAAACAGTTAATATTGATATTTTGACTTTTTCCCATGAATCACTAATGTTCTTAATGGCATTTAGACTGGTGAATCCTTTTTAGAAGGTTTTCAATTTACTTCACCCATGTCCATCAGAGGAATCACTGTCTTTGGCAGCTATAGCCTTATGAAATGTATTTTTTAAATAAGACTTGAAATTCAAAATTACTCCTTGATCTATGAGATACAGAATGGATGTTGTGTTAGCAGACATGAAAACGACATTAACCTACAACTCCATCAGAGCCTTTGGGTGACCAGGTACATTGTCACTGAAATATTTTGAAAGAAATATAAATTTTTTTCTGCATAGTGGATCTCTACAGCAGGTTTAAAATATTCAGCAAACCATGATATAAACAGATGTACTGTCATCCAAGCTTCATTGTTCCATTCACAGAGCACAGGCAGAGCAGATTGAAAGGCCCTCTGATTTTTGGAATGGTCCATGAGCAGTGGCTTCCACTTAAATTCACCAGTTGCACTAACCTCTAACAGGAGGGTGAGGCTGCCTTTTGAAACTTTGAAGCCAGGCACTGATTTCTCCTTTCTAGCTAAGAAAGTCCTAGACAACATCTTCTTTCAGCAGAAAGTTGTTTTGTCTATGTTGAAAAATCTGTTTTGTGTAGCCACCTTCATTAATGACTGTAGCTAGATATTCTGGATAACTTGCTGCAGCTTCTACGGCAGCACTTGCTGTTTCACCTTGCAATGTTATGTTCTGGAGATGGTTTCTTTCCTTCAACCTCATGAGTCAACCCCTGCTAGCTTCAAACTTCTCTTCTGCAGTTTTCTCACCTCTTTCCATCTTTATAGGATTGAATAGAGTTAAGGGCTTGCTCAAGGTTAGGCTTTGGCTTAATGTAATGTTTTGGCCTTCTATTCAGACCTCTAAATCTTTCCCCATATCAGCACTGTTTTGCTTGCTTGTCCTAATTAAGTTTGTAGCTTTTGATTTAAAGTGAGAAATGGGTCCTTTCATTTGAACATTTAGAGGCCATTGTAGGGATAGTAATTGATCTAATTTAAAATTGTTGTGTCTCAGGGAATAGGGAGGCCTGAGAAGAGGGAGAGAGATAGGGGAACAGCTGGTTGGTATAGCAGTCAGAATACACACATTTATTTGTTCACTATCCTGTATGGGCCTGGTTCATGGTGACCCCAAAAAGTACAATAGTAACATCAAAGAACATTGCCCATAGATCACCATAACAAATATAATTATAATTAATAAGTTTGAAATACTTTGAGAATCACCAAAATGTGACCTAGAAACCTACCTTAAGTAAGTACTGTTAGAAAAATGGAGCCGATAGACTTGCTTGGTGTAGGGTTGCCACAAACCTTCACTTTGTGAAATATGTAGTATCTTCAAAGTGTAATGAATTGAAGTGCGATAATGGTGTGCCTGGACACCCATCTATATCACAAGGCTGTGTCATCCTACAAAAGAAGAAGAAACAAAATGTTAGGAGGTCCAGAAGAGGAAGGAAAGTGACATTGATTTTGACCAGGGAAGTATGGAAAGATTCTCAGAGGAGATGATAATTGAACTGGACCTTCATAAGTCAGACTCTCAGAAGGATGCATGATGAGCTCAGGGCAGTATGATTTGTCCAAGATCAGAATCAGTTCTACAGCCATCAATCTTAATTGCGTCAAAGCCACCATCTGATTACCAAAGGGAGACATGGTGTACTGTGAAGTTGAGATGATTTTGTTCTCAATTCTATTTTGTTTAAAAACCTCGGAATGAGGCAGTGGCAGAAATGACCCATTTTTCTCATTTTGCATAATTTTGTATTCAAATTCTCACTACTGGGGACTTTAATGAGATTTATCCAGAGCCTTGAATCAGTCTTAAAGAAGGACTTTCATTTAGAGGAAAATTTTCAAATAGATCAACCATGCATTGAAATCCATTTATGTTTCCTACATTTCTAAATGATGTTTCCTGAAATATTTGCTTTTTATTAAATTATTTTAGCATAGGGTGAATCCCCTGATTTTTCTACTTATTTAAGTCAGGATCAAATGAATAGATAAGGCCATGTCTATTATCTCCATGGAAATAGATTAAGAGGTTATAAACATAGGATTAGCGTTAACTATGGTATTAAGCAAGAGAAGCTGGCCATAATGTATGACAATGAGTTGGGGTTTTTTTCATATGCAAAAATAGAGTACTTGTCAAAGCGCCTGGGTATTACACTGAGAGTGGCTTCATAAATACTTTCTAATAATATCTCCCCTTCAAAGGTGATTTTCCATGAAATGTATAATGCAAAAAATTAGACAGTTCTGGTTGGACAGATATTAAGTGCACTTTGTTTTCAGGAATCTGCTTGTGTAGAAGGTTCTGCTTAAAACCAGTACTTACAGCTCAAATTTCCGGATAAGACGTTGGGTACATGTGAATTTTACAGTGAGAATATATGCTGATTATGTCCAAAAAGCTTATTATGTCAATTATGCATAGTATTGTGTACAATAGTTTTTTTTTGGCTGAGAGCCATACAACTCTGTTCTAAGGTTAATTCATTCACTTGACTGATCATTATTAAGCACATATGATGAGCCAAGAACTGGCCTACATGCTGGGTAAGCAAGTCAGATGTAATCCTTGCTCCAAAAAAGCTTGCGGTCTTATAGGGTAGACTAGCAATAAACATATAAGTAAATCAACACTCGGGGAGTGTGAAGAATACTGTGTTTTATTGAACAGAGATACTTCTGGTGATAAGATACACCATTATTTTCTAAATTTGCTTAGAAAGAAAAGATCATGACTCATGATTTATCCCAATTTCAGAGGTGTTAAAAGGTGGGTGGGGAAGGGGGAGAATGGAGGGGGTGTACATCTTAGAACCAGTGCAATGCAGTACTCTCAAGGAAAAAGATAGAGGATTATGATAGACTATCACTAGGGATCTTTATGTTTTTGATATATTTATTTTTAATTGAAGGATAATTGCTTTACAGTATGGCATTGGTTTCTACCAAACATCAACATGAATCAGCCGTAGGTTTACCCATGTCCTCTCCAACTTGAAATCCCTCCCCCCTCCTCCATTCCACCCCTCTAGGTTGTTATCAAGCCCGGGTTTGAGTTCCCTGAGTCATACAGCAAATTCCCATTGGCGATCTATGCACACGGCAGTGTATGTTTCCATGTTACTCTCTCCATACCTCCTACCCTTTCCTTCTTCCCCTCCCTCCACCACCAGCTGTGACCATAAGTCTGTTCTCAATGTCGGTATCTCCATTGCTGCTTTGCAAATAGGTTCATCAGTACCATCTATCTAGATTCCATAATTGTTTCCTCTTTCTGAGTTACTTCACTCTGTAGTCTAGGCTCTAGGTTCATGCAGTTCATTGGGACTGACTCAAATATGGTCCTTTTTATGACTGAGTAACCTTCCATTGTTAAAGCTCATTGGCTTAAAGCTCTGGTCCCATCACTTCATGGCAAATAGATGGGGAAACAGTAGAAACAATGTCAGATTTTATTTGGGGGGGGGCTCCAAAATCACTGCAGATGGTGACTGCAGCCATGAAATTAAAAGACACTTACCCTTGGAAGAAAAGTTATGACCAACCTAGATAGCATATTGAAAAGCAGAGACATTACTTTGCCAACAAAGGTCCAGCTAGTCAAGGCTATGGTTTTTCCAGTGATCATGTATGGATGTGAGAGTTGGACTGTAAAGAGAGCTGAGTGCCAAAGAATTGCTGCGTTTGAACTGTGGTGTTGGAGAAGACTCTTGAGAGTCCCTTGGACTGCAAGGAGATCCAACCAGTCCATTCTGAAGGAGATCAGCCCTGGGATTTCTTTGGAAGGAATGATGCTAAAGCTGAAACTCCAGTACTTTGGCCACCTCATGTGAAGAGTTGACTCATTGGAAAAGACTTTGATGCTGGGAGGGATTGGGGGCAGGAGGAGAAGGGGACGACCCAGGATGAGATGGCTGGATGGCATCACCAACTCGATGGACGTGAGTTTGAGTGACCTCCAGGAGTTGGTGATGGACAGGGAGGCCTGGCGTGCTGTGATTCATGGGGTCGCAAAGAGTCGGACATGGCTGAGTGACTGAACTGAACTGAACTGAACCTTCCATTGTATATATGTACCACAGCTTCTTCATCCATTCATCTGTGGATGGACATCTCAGTTGCTTCCATGTCCTATTGTAAATAGAGCTGAAATGAACATTGGGCTAATGACCCTTTTTCAATTTTGGTTTCCACAGAGTATATGCCAGTAGTGGGAGGCTGGGTTATATGGTGGTTTTATTCCTAGTTTTTTAAGGAGTCTCCATACTGCTCTCCATAGTGGCTGTATCAATTTGCATTCCCACCAATAGTGCAAGAGTGTTCCACTGGAGATATTTAAATGGGGATTGACTTACTGATGAGTTAGATTCTAGATCAGACCTGAAGAATAGGAAAAGTTGGTCTTACTACTATAGCCCAAAAAAGAATACTCCAGAAAGCAGGACATGGAGGCAGGAAAGCACAACGCCATGTTTGAGGTGCCCAGAGTATAGCAATAATTATACCAATAATTGACAAATAATTGCACTGGGTTTTCCCCAAGCCTTCACTGAATTGCATTATAGAATTCTAAACCGTCTAGGCACCTCCCTCTCCACATGGCCCTTACTGGTGGTTCCAGCTTTCCTGCTCTTGTGACGTGTCCCACACCTCTGTGGCTGCTCACCATGCTATCTCTTCCCACTGCTGCTGTCTGCTTGGGGGTCACCTCTCTGGTCTCTGCCACCACCATCCTAGCCTGTGGCCTGCTCCCAGCTGGAGGGAGCCATCCTCTCAATCAAAGTGAATACCACTCTTTGGAAATCTTGGGTGGTCTAACCTGATATTTTAGCTGAGTGGCCACAGATATTTTAGGCCCCCAAGAGGTAGTCTTACTCTTTCAGTTTTACTGGTCCCACCATTTAAGGAACTTGGAGCGACTTCCTCAGGGACTGGTCTGGAGGTACTGTTGAATAACACCACAGTGTTTTTCTTCCTTCCCACAAAAGACCAGCTGGTGCCTCAAGACCAAGCCTGAGCCTTTGGCGATCGCTAACTCAGTGAAAAACTGCTTTCCTTCAGCATGCCTACCCTTCCAGGTCAGGCAAAACCTTTTCTTCCTTTGTTGTTAGGAACTTTGAATCTTTTTCTTAAATTTATTTTTATTGGTGTATAGTTGCCTTACATTGTTGTGTTTCTACTGTACAGCAAAATGAATCAGCTATATGTGTACTTATATTCCCTCTTTTTTTGGGTTTCCTTCCCATTTAGGTCACCACTGAGCACAATTAGCAGTTGTCTGGGCTTGGATGGGAAGGTACATGGGTAGAAGGGCTATTTACAGAGTAATAGAAATGTTCTAATACTGGATTGTGGTGATGGTTACATAACTGTATATTTGCTAAAATGTCATTGAATCGTACATTTAAAATGGGTGAGTTTTATGCTTTGTAAGTTATGCCTCAGAAAAGATGTTTGAGAAAGAAAAAAAGCATGCTATATGACATCCACCGTGACGTCAGCTAGCCACAACTCTAACTCCATTAGCACTCATGGACTGTACACGCTAAGCCATTTCACCAATCTAACTAGATTCTAGAAACCAGCATCTAGTGGGCCCTGAGTATGTGCCACTAATCACATTCAGATGGATCCCTTTACATAATTATTGCAAAAATGCCTTTCACTTGAAATGGAGTAGGAACAAGGACTCATTTTATTTGCTTATTTATTTGTGTTGATCGTGCTGGGTCTTCATTGCCATGCAGGCTTTTCCTCTAGTTTCAGAGAGCAGGGAATACTCTCTCGTTGTGGGGTGGACCTCTCATTTTGGGGGCTTCTCTTGTTGCAGAGCGTGGGCTCTGGGGTGCTTGGGCTTCAGTAGCTGTGGTTCCTGGGCTCCAGAGCACAGGCTCAATGGTTGTGGCGCACGAGCTTAGTTGCTCTGAGCCATGTGGGATCTTCATGGATCAGGGACTGAAACTGTGTCTCCTGCAACGGCAGATTCTTTACACTGAGCCACCAGGCAAGTCCCCAGAGTCTCATTTTAGATAATACGATCTGTCTTAGAATTTAATGTAGATCAGGGAAAAAGAAGAGAAAGAGATGTAAAGGGAATAGAGAAAAATGAACCAAGCCATGTTCAACCAAGTGTAACTGCCATAATTTCTTGCCCTATTTATGTTCAAATGGTGTCCCTTCACTGCCCCAGCCTCTGCTTCCTTGTCCATCAGGTTTTCCTGAGTTCATGTGAGTAACTTGAGGAGTGAGTCTGGTTGTTCTGTGTGCTGACTGCAGTGGAGGGCTGTTGGCCTTGGAGATTGTCCCTGAAGAGCAAAAGTTGGTATGTTTCTTCTCTCCGAAGTGGCTCAGTGATAAGACTTTTTGAGAACAGATTGATTTACTCCCTGTTGCCAAATTCAATGAAATTTCCTAGATCAAGTGTCCTGGGCTCTCTGGGTTAAAACTTTTACCCTGGCTGCTTAAAAATCTCAAGTTGAAGCTAATGGGTTTGATTTTGTTAATTACCACTGGGCTGGTGGTAGCAGAGATCTGGCTGGTATGGAATTGCTAAATCTCCATGGTTAGTTCTTTCTGGAAGTTAAGTCATGACCAGGACAGGCAGGACTAAGTCCTGACTATGACTTGGACTAAGAGGGCAGAGACAAGCCTTTCTCATTCACAGACATTTCCCAAGGGAAAGTGATATTTTTCTTGGATTATGTCCCATCACAGATAATTTCGGCCAGACTCTGGCCAAGCCCTTATTGTTACAGTTCTTAGCAACTAGATCTTTTTGCAGGCCCTGCAGGGGTAGCAGTTTGCTCCCAGCATCTGGTGCGGAGTGGCCAGGGATGCTGCTAAACACCCTGCAATGCACAGTGCAGCCCCTACACCAAGAATCACCCGGTCCCAAATGCCAGGTGTGCCAAGTCAAGAACCCTGGTATAGATCAAACTCAAATAGGGGTATTATACACAGAAGTCTTTCTTGAATACAGAGCCCATTTTCAAAATGCCACACACATGGGTCAAAACTCCCAACTGTGTGCCCTCTTCAGGGAGTGGGCTCAGTGGAGAAGTACTAAGCTTGAATGTTCCATGGGCTCACCCCTACACAGTTATCTTTTACATAATATATACACATTTTTTTTGAAAGCTGGGATTAGTGTAAAAAAATAGAGTAAGAAAGAAATCGACAGAATCCCTACTTAATTCATTATTTTTCTTTCCAACATGCAAAGATAAGTAGATTTAATGGTTTCTTACAATTTTTTTTTCTCAGCTGCTCTTCCACCTTCTCAGAGGAGAGTGCCTACCAGGCTCTTCACAGTAACCAAATAATGTAATCACAGCCCTCTAGAGGGCTAGAAGGCACCTCTTTTTAAGACAGAGTAATTGTGCCTCATCTAGCTAGCTCAGTTCAGAACCAGAATAAGAATACAGGTCTTTCCTAAGAGGTATTCTGTTGTAGCGTGTTCTTTGAATTAAAAATAACAACACCTCCCCACTTCCAAATAAAAAGCCTTTGACTACATAAGTTCACTTTCAACAATACAGTTAAAAAAAAATGCTCCACCTTCATCTACTTTGATCAAAACTGAATTCACTTGTAGCAACCATCCTATGTCATCCGACCATACCCAGTGCTACACCACAGACACAGTTGATTATGACCTGCAGACAAAGGATGGATTTAGTTATATGTTGTGACATGCAGCCTATTTGGGAGCCTTCTTTAGGCTACACTCTGATGACAGTTATGTTTGCAGAGTGAATGCACCAGGCTAAACTCAGCGATTAGTCATGGTTGGTTATTTAATGCTTTACCACTCCCAAGCTCCACCTCTGTCTTCCAGTTTCACCATTTAAGCCCAAACTACAGTTGGTACAAAATGGACTCTGCTTTCTTCTCTGCATCCCTTATTCCACTGAAGATACATGTGATGTGATATTTTAAGAAGTTAGCCATTCTTGTTTTGGTTACTCTCTCTGTAGGAGGCCAGATAATGACTCTCTATTTTCTTTTCAAATTTCTGAATGGCAGTACCATCCTATAGCTTCTTTGACATCTCCAGATAAATGAGAAGCTTGGACCGAGTCCTGGTGCCCAGCTGCTTCCCCTCTCACAGCTGTGTGGGATGGGAGTGCAGCCAGACCTTTGTCCCACCTGGCCTGCAGGTGGCCTCTTCCTCCAGGCCTGCAGGACTTCTCTAAGTCGGAATGTTCATCTCCACCCCGGGGCTGGGTTTTCACAGAAGTCACCCAGTCTTCTCAATGGGGCACAGACCAAAGTGGGTAACCCGCCATCATCTGAGACCATGGTGTAGATTTAAAGCTCCTGTCGGCACCAAGGGGCATCTGGGAAGTGGAAGTCTTAGTCGCTCAGTTGTGTTCCACTCTTTGTGACCCCATGGACTCTAGCCCGCCAGACTCCTCTGTCCATGGGGATTCTCCAGGCAAGAATACTGGATTGGGTTGCCATGCCTTCCTCCAGGGGATCTTCCCCACCCAGGGATCAAACCAATGTCTCCTACATTGCAGGCAGGTTCTTTACCATCTGAGCCACCAGGGAAGCCCCAAAGGGGCGTCTGGATACTAGCTGCTTCTCCATCAACCCCCACTTAGCACTTCCCTCATTTATGTTCATTTCCTTGTATATTTATGTGCCTGACTTTTCTCCACTACATGGTAGTCCCTTAAGAATAGGGCCCTATCCTTTTTTATATTTGTATTATCATATTTTATAATGTACTGCCTCATCCTCGACAGTAGCCAACTCTTCAGTTTGACCCCGATGAGTTTAATTAGTATTTGCAGTGGGTGACAGGAGAAGCTATAACCAATGTACTCTATGCCAGCAGTCCCCAGCCTTTTTGGCTTCAGGGACTGGTTTCGTGGAAGATAATTTATCCATGGATGCGGAAGAGAGGGATGGGGGAGGATGGCTTTGGGGGTGATTCGCACATATTACATTTATTGTGCACTTTACTTTTTATTATTATTGCATCAGCTCCACCTCAGATCATCAGGCCTTAAGAGGTTGGGTACCCCTGCTCTATGCCATGGTCCTTATTGTACCTTAATCACATGGTGACTTCCTCTTTGGGAGCTAGACCAGCAGGCATCCATTTCTTTAAGGAGCTGTCAGTGATGGAATTAGAAGGGGGGAAATGCGAATTCTTGGTAGGAAACATTGTAAAGGACAAGCTGAGAGTCAGCATCAGTTTTCCTCCTCTGCCCCAGCCTCCTCCCCATACACAGATCCAAGGAACAGAGACCGGGGGAAGAGTACAGGAAGAATAAGACAGCTGCAGCTGTGGGTGCTTTTCTGGGCCTTGCCTCCCGCCCCAGCCCCCAGAGAGCTACAGGGGCCCCCTGCTCTGGGCTCCCCTGGGCTTGGCTGCTTCCCTCTGAGTCTGTCTCCTCCTGGAGGGCAGAGGTGGAGCTGAGGGGCGGGGAGCCCGGTGAGTGCCCGGGAGAGCACAAGGTGCTTAGGGGGCCCGAGGACTGGAGGCTAGCCTTTCCTTTGGGCTAGCCTTCCTGAAGAACATTTCTAGAATTAGGGGGAGAGAGTAGAGGAAACATGGAGGGGAGAGAGGAAGGGAGAGAGAATAGAGGGGCTGGGAGAACAGAGACAGGACAGGGAAGAGGCAGGAGGGATGGAGAGGAAGGGCTGCCTTCTCTAGCCTCTCTGCCTGCCCAGCTTGAGTTGAGATTTTCTACACGCGAGCAAGGTCCCCTGAGAGATAGGTATTAGGTCAAATCTGGTTTTTGTTTTTAAATTTTATGAAGGCAAGAACACTGAACGTGAGATGGGCCCTCTTAACAGGTGGTTAAGCGTACAGCTATTGCTCTCTACAGGCAGACCGCACGGCACTTATCCACCTTGCGTAACTGAATCTTCTACCCATTGGCCAGCCACTCTCCATCTTGTAGGTGTAAATGTAGGTGTTAGCAGCAACTTCATATCATTCAACCTACTGCGACAGGCAGGACCACATTACCACTTTTGTGGGCATCAGGCACTTCTTCCTTTAAAGAAACTAAAAATTGCATTTTATGATTATGTTGGGATAAAGACAAATACGTGAATATTATATATGAAAACATCTTCAGTCTAAAAGTTCATTTGTGGGATGTCCCTGCTGGCTCACTGGCTAAGATTCCAGTGCTCCCAATGCAGGGGGCCTGGGTTCGATCCCTGGTTGGGGAATTGCATCCCACATGCCACAGCTGAGACCTGGTACAGCCAAACAAATTAATACAATATATTAAGCAAAATAAAATAAAAGTTCATTTCCTCTTCCGCTTTATAAAAAAATCACAAACATCTCACAGGCTCCTAAAAGCATCGTGTGACCTTGGCACTGCGCCTACTCGCCTGCTGGGATGTCCACTCCAAGGACAGGGTCCTGTCAACGCAGGCCTGTGGGGCCGGCATTATGCCCCGGGAGCCCCTCCCAACCCCCATCCAGCCTGGACTCCACTCTCCCTTTTCTCTCCCTGCTTACGTCGATCCCTCCCTTCTCCAGAGGTGTGGGCTTCTCCCACCTTGGCCTTTCCACAGGTGAATAAATCCCTCTAATCTCCAAGGCCAGTTGGAAAGTCCTGCTCATATAATTAGTAGGGATATTTCCATTTCAACTGGGAACTAATTGCAAAGGCAGGGCTTTGTGCAGCTATGTAAATTAGCCTGGCTCTCAGCTTGAGCGCTACTCACGATAATATTAAAAACAAACAAACAAAGAAACCTCAAAACACTACCCCCACCATATGGGCTATGACCACCATCCACGTTATCCCTGGTGACCAGGGAAGGGAGCTCACAACTGATCTTTGTAGCAGGAATAGTTAGGCGTTGGCAAGGGTTCAGACCTCCCCGTCCCCTTCCCCCTCTACTAATTGCCCTTCTGAGATGGTGGCAGAAAACACACTGGCTCCTGCTTTGAAAACCACAGGGGCTTGTATGGGTGAATGACATTTTATTACTCTGCCCTTTAGAAATTAGCCTCTCTACTGTCAGGCCCACCATGGAACTTTTCTCCACTTCTCCCTCAGATGTCAACCACCCAAATTTTAAATAATACTGGAGAATGGTGTGGCTGGGATGATCTTACTGTGTAGCTGTGTCTGGGTAGCTTCGGGGGGGCCAAGACTTTGTGGTTAGAAGGAAATGGATTAATAGATAACTTGGGACAACACCTCTGCTCAATGATTCATCATCAGATGAGCTTTGAATAACTGATCCATTAATTGGTTTTTTTTTTGAAACACACACCCACACACATACACAGACCCCTGGTTTTATGAGACTTGCTCTCAAATTGATGTGGGTGGAGGTTTCATCCAATTGAATAATTCATAGCCTTTGGAGTACAATACTCAGTCTGCTAATTCCTACCCCATATAGCATTCCTGTATTTTTAAATTAAAGAGATTTGATTTTTTTCTCAGTGATTTTTTTTTTCTGTGACAATTTCAAGATATCCTTTGAAACTATTTGCAGCATTCCAGACTTTCTCAAAACCAAGGCTTTACTTTTCTAGCTATTTGTTCCATCTTTGAGTTAACCACATTAGTTTTTGTATTACAATTTAACAGTTGATTTTTAAAACCATATGGGAACTTCAAGTTAATTAAATATTTTAATTAAAAAGAATATGCATGACATAGATCCCTAGTCCTCAGGAATTATTATAGAGTATCTTTGAAAATTAAACTATACTGAACTCAATATTTTATTAATGATTATGAAGATCTTTTCTGATCGCAAAACTCTTAAAATCAGTTTTCACTGTGATATTGATGTGAGTAATTTCCAGGTCAATGAAAAGTTCTGGAGATAGAATGATAAAATATTTCACTCTGGGAACTGACTATAACACCTGGAAATTATGTATATACTATTAAATTAAAGGACATAATGTATACAAATGTACCAAGCACCAGGGTTGACACATAGTATAGTTTCAGTGAATAAGAGTAGAATGTGAATATGAATCTCACTTATTCAACAGTATTTATTAAATATCTACTATTACATTGCATCAATTCTAAGCCAGATATTTATTCACTTTTTGTGTGTGTGTGTGGCTGTGTTGCACAGCATATGGGATCTTAGTTCTCTCACCAGAGATCAAACCTATGCCTCCTGCAGTGGAAACTGCAGAATCTTAACCACTGACCCACCAGGGAAGTCCCTATTCATATTTTATTAACTCTAAAATTGTGATGTTTCAACATTAATGGTAGATTGTGTTACCATCAGTCAGAGCAATCATAGTATATTACTTGGCTACAAGTTTTTCTCCACCATGCTGAGGCTTGTGGGGTATTAGTTCCTTGACCAGGGATTGAACTGGAATCCTTAGCAGTGAAAGCTCAGAGTGTTTGCTACTGGACTGCCAGGGAATTCCCACTTAGCTACCACTCTTGATAGCACAGTTGGATAACTGAGTCCCTTCCTAAGTCTGTCAGTTGCTGTTTCAGGGGCCATTCGAGGAAGGCACATGAATTGTGGTCTTTTGAAATCTAACATATGCTGAGATCAATGAGGCACTGGCCCCTAAACTTGCAGAATGGTGAGTGTCAGCGGCTTGAAAGAAAACCCCAGAGAGAACAGTGGAGCGCTTTTTAAAGGAATGCTGCCATGCCAAGACTTGGGATGGCACAGACGGTACTGTGGAAAAAGTCATGGACACTGACCACTGAATTTTAAAGGTAATTCGGCAGAGTTAGATTCTGGAGATGAAGAAGTTTAGAAAACTGAACCAATCTACTTTGCTTGTATTTTGCTTTTCACACATGTAAGAGAGATATGATAAATATCTATGACTAAATAATTCTCTTGTACTAAAAAGAAAAATGTCTAAGTATTAGGAAAGTATAGTGTCATCATTTCAATAAACATTATGTTATCATTTTTCAGAGGCTTTTTTCCCATTTCCTGATGATGCATCTCACCATCAGGGGTGCCTTCAGTTCAGTTCAGTTGCTCAGTTGTGTCCGACTCTTTGCAACCCCACGGACCGCAGCACACCAGGCCTCTCTGTCCATCACCAACTCCTGGAGTTCACCCAAACTCATGTCCATCGAGTAGGTGATGCCATCTTAGATTCAATGAATTCTGGGTACCTATCAGGCTCAGTGCTAGGCTTTGAAGACACAATTAAGCAAATGTTGATCAAATACCTCCTATGTGTCCCAAACCTGCTATATGCTATGAATGAGCCAGATAAGATCTCACAGAAGTTTCCCTGATTGGGAAGACAGACATCATACAACATATGTACTCTGGTGGGGCAGAAATGTGTAAGTATTATGAAATATATTGTGATAGAGCTAAACACTGGTGTTTAAGACACCATCCTTATTTTCAAAGAATTTACAATCGAATGTCAAAGACAGAAAGAAATTTCAAAATTGTGTGTTAAACACCATAAAGTCCGAAAGAGTCTGGAGGAAGTGACAAAGTGTCCTGAAGGGAAAATAAGGATTAACCAGGTCAAGAGTAGAGGGAGAATATTCCAAGCAGAAGGACTGTCATGTTTAAGGGCCGAGAAGTAAGAGGGAGGCTGGGGACTTCCTTCAGCTGTAGAGTTCATGTGGCAGAGCTTTCACCGTGAGGGGCAACAGATGAGCCTAGAAAGGTGGGCAGAGCTGGGAAGATGGGGTAGGCTAGGATGAGTCTTTTGTTTTTCATACCAAGAGTGGGTTTTATGCAGGATAGAGGTGTGATATAGATGTGATAGGATTTGTATTTTAGAAATATCTTTAGATAGATTTGTATTTTAGAAAGATCTCTTGCTGGAGTGTGGAAAGTGGATTAATTTACTCCCTCCTTCTTCCCCCAAGCAAAGAAGCCAGTTGGTGCAGGAAGTAGATGTTAAGGTTCCCAATTTCCCCAACTTGATTGGATCTTTGTCCTGCTTGTGTGGGGGCTTTGTAGTAAAATGCTGACTTCAGTAACTTATGGTCACTGCTCAGGGGGAGCCTAGTTGCAGCCAGTAAAATCGTGTTTAAATGAAGTCCTATCAAGTTATTTGACTAGAAATGCAGGTTGATAAACCCACTGATCCACTGAGCAACTGATCAATGAAAATGCCACCTCAATTACATGATAAAGTCAAGAATCAAAGTGTACGGGTGCCCTTCTGAGCTTCTGTGGGACTGAAGAATTTCCATCTGAGATTTATCAAAGGGTCTTGAAAGCCAAAGAATGGTTTAGATGAAACTCAATTGATTTTGTGTTTCAGCCAGAACTCAGAGCTTTCTACAGGTCACCGCCTGTCAGGTATAAAAAGTCATAATTTTGCCAGAGCTTCCTTTCATGGTTCAGCAGTCTCAGCAAGTGCTGGGCTGATAAGCCCTGGTCCCGTGTCTGTTTGAGCAGATGTAAATGAAAATGCCAAAAGGCTCGAGTTCAAAGGGAAAAGTGTCACTTTAGGGAACTCCCACTCTTTTGGGAAAGCATTTTGGCAAAAAGGTTTGTTTAAGTAAGGCCAAGAGACATGCATTCACGTCACTCCCAGCCAGCACGTTGCCCTTTCTTCTTGTAGCCCATGGAGGGCTGGGCACCCCGAGAGATGGGCCATCCGCGAAAGCTCCAGAGCCAGGGAGACCTCTGGCATCTGTTTCTCAGTTAATTATTCCTTTTTGAATGTAGTTGCATTTTCTAAGCAACCTTTTGCAAGGAAATAAGTTGCAAGGAAGGGGCCAAACAAGCCACCTCTAGACGTTTTATCCTCACAAGTGCTTTCGTATTTCTGGGTGTACATGGGTTTACCCCTGCAGGAAACCATTTAAAGAATGTAGATAATACCTATCAGTGTTGTGAGTCACCCTGTCAAGAGAATAATGTACAATGGAGCATCCTTGTAAGTTATTTATCATACCCTGAGGCTTGATGGAATACAGTTTCCTTGATGAAGAGATAAAGGGAGCAACATAAAAGCAAGGTAAAAGAAGAGCACTTCATTAAAACTGAATCTACCTTCTGGTCGTAATTTTTTTTTTTTAAAGAATTAGTATTATTACTGAAATTTATCATCCCCCAAATTTTCTTCGTAGAACATCTTTTTAGAAAATAAAGAGAACAGTGAGAGAGGGAATGAGATTGGAAGAGGACAGAAATACAGAGAGGCAGAGAAAAAGACGGAGAGACAACGATAGGAGAGAAGCTGAAGCAACTGACTTGTGTAGAACTGGAATGCTGAAAACACAGTTCAAGAGACCAATCTTCCAGAGAATGGAAATAAACAGCTCTGAAAAAGCAATAGCTTTTTCTTTGCTGAAATTGGTAGGAGGAGTCTGCAGAGAAGACCACCCTCTGCCCCCACCTCACTCCCAAGGGAGGGCTAAAAGTGAGCTTGTAGAGAACAGGATTAATCATTGAGAGCAATGGATTCTAACTTGAGCAAACCAGTCTCCTCACCTTAGAACAAGGGGATCACAGTAAAGGGCTCTGTTTCTCTCAGGGTAGATGGGTGGTCCTTGAGAAGTAGTGGGCTCAGGTCCAAGAAAGGGTGGAGAAGAGAGATAATTGGTGTGTTATTCCGTGTTGAGATTTAGTTCAAATTCTGCTTTGTTTACCCTCCCTCTTCCATTGCTTTGCGAGAAGAGGACCTCAGGAGTAAATAACCCTCAGGAAGATGACTAGCTGGTTTCCAGGGCAATATTAATGGTTAGCTAAATAGAGTATCCCAAGAAATAAATGTTTTAACCTCATAATACTGTGATTGTTTAAAAGGACTTAAATTTGAACTATATAAATCATAGATACAGTTTCTTTGTAAGAAAAAGTGAAAATATTATATAGAAGGTTACACCCCCCTTTCCTAACCTTTCTTAGTCGCAATTCTGCCCCAGTCTCTCCCAAGGGGGTCTTTCATCAGTTTACCCATTTTCCTTTACAGACCTTCTTCTACATAGAAACTCTGAAGTAGTGTTTTGTGTGTTTTTTACTATAAGTAGAACAGGTTGTTTTAATGAATGTCTTTATTATTGAATAAATTTAACATGTAACATTGCATAAGCATGCTACTTTGATATGTTGATTTGTTGATTTGATATGTTGGTATGTTGATTTGTAGGGCTGTTTATCACACGACGTAATTGTAGCTGTTTTGTTATTGACTGTATTCATTTTACTCTGCATTAGGTCTCTATGATTTGTCTACTACGTGTTACAAGTTGTACCCTTAAACTCCGTCACTCTGATCCTCTTGCCATCATCCCCTAGAATCTATCATTTTACTGTGTTTTACTTTTTTTAGTTTAACTTTTCTAGATTCTGTATATAAGTGACATCATACACTACTTGTCTTTCTCTTCTTCAGCTTAGCATGATGTGCTCAAGGTCCATCAACCTTATCATTTTACTGTGTTTTACTTTTTTTAGTTTAACTTTTCTAGATTCCGTATATAAGTGACATCATACACTACTTGTCTTTCTCTTCTTCAGCTTAGCATGATGTGCTCAAGGTCCATCAACCTTGTCACAGATGGAAGGATATCCTGCTTTCTCATGGCTGAATGCTATTCCATTGTGTCAGTGGGTGTATATCCCATATCTTTTCTATCCATTCATCTGATGATGGGCATTTAGGTTGTTTCTGTATCTTGGATATTATCAATAGTGCTGTGATAAACATGGGCGTGCACACTTCTTGTCAAAATCCTGTTTTCATTTTTTTGAGGGGTATACCCAGAAGTGGAATCACTGAATTAAATGGTAGATCTACTTTTAATTTTTTGAGGAACCTCCATACTGTTTCCCACAGTGGTTGGACCAAGTTATAGTCTGACCAACAGTGTATGGGTGTTCTGTATGGATTTTGTTTCTATTGTTATGTCTTAGGGATGGGTCCTGTTTAGTACATGAGTTCCACCTCATTCTTTTTAGCTGCTTTGTAGGGTTTTGTGTAGGTATCTGTGTGATAAATCATAGTTTATTTGGTCACTCCTCTATGATTTGTGATTATGTGGATTTAAAATTGTTTTTAGCTTCTGTAAATAAATGCTGCAAAGACTGTCCTATACAAGCTTCCTTGCTCACCAATCTGGTTGTTCATTTTTCTAAGGTAGAAATCATTTGGTTTCTAGCCTCTGGGTCTCCAGGTCTTTTAAGGGCAGCTTGAGTTCAGTTACGTGCATCAGAGGGTCTTAAAAATTGCCTCAAAACTGGAGGGGAGGGAAGACTTACTCTTTAATCTTAGCAAAACATTAGTCCATTTCCCAGCTACATAAAATGACTATTAGTTTTCCAGTCTCAATGATTAACTATTGGTTAAGACTGCTATACCTGGCATCATCCCTCCAAAATATTCCTTAAATATTCTTTCTCCCTTTTGTAGCCTGCACATTAAATATGTATTTCAGAAAGAAAACATTTTGAATTTATATGAAAGCATGCATAAACCAAGACTTTCATCATAATGCTGTGTAAGAATATTGTCTTTTATTAAATGAACATTTAATGACTACATGAGATGAGAAAGAAAGAAAAGGGAATGATGTCAAGGGAACAAAGCACAGTTATTTCTGCCCTGCGCTATATTGGCAGCGTCAGGATCAATCCATTCACAAATCCGATGAGCAGCTGTTTGCACATCATCGGACTAATGAAGCCCTTTGAATGCCCTGCTATCAACGCAACAGAGCAGGAGAGGGGATAAAGAAAGAAAGAGTGGACCACGGAGAGACATCCTGAAGACAGACCCCCTTTCCCCAGCCACTTGTGGAAATCTATCTCAGGGCAGTGGGATTGATTGTGAGTTCTGGCCTTGGGCAAAATTCCTGTTTGCAGTCAATAAATTAATGGGTGACACTTTGAAATGGGTTGACTTTAGCCTAATCAATGTCTGATATGGCAATCTTCCCTCAGGCCAAACTCCCACTGAAGTTCCTAGGTTGGAGCTGACTGTAGAAATGGAGGGATCCTTGAACTTTCTTTCTCCTTCATCTTTTTCTTTTATTTTTTCAGATCTACTGACAAAGCCGAGTACTGAATTCTGGCACTAACATTCTCATTTCCTGTCCTTGCCTGTCGTCTCTGACTGGCGTGAAATAACTCTGATGTCCGTAGATTTCGTTTGCATCCAGCTCTCCAACTACAGAGTTCTTATCTGGCCGATTCTCGTGTAATCGCTTCCCTCTCAGAAAGCTGTCCATAGGGCCAAAGAGGGAGCTGTTCCTTCACAGTAGCGCCTTTTGCAAGCTCTAGGCACCAGGAAACAGAGACGCCTGCTCTGTTGGTTCAGCTGGCTTTTACAGCTGAAGATAACACGGACCGCAAATCTGTCGGGGTTCGTGTTTTCTTGGAGGGGGAGGAGAATTGGGGGAGCAAAATAAAGAGAAGTTTAAGTTTAATATTTCATAACCGTGTGCTCTTTCCCAGGTTTTATTCCTGTAATATTCTCTGTGTGTGGCCAGACCCTTCATAACACAGCTCTATTGAAGGAGGGTAAAGGAAAAGAGAGGAAAGGCGGAGGGAGGGATGAAAACTAGCCTCTGGGGGAAATGAAAAAAGACCACTGCTTTTAAGTACCAACCGTGACCTTGACGGGATGTAGTCAAGGCCTCACAGAATGGAGTTGGTCATTCAATTCTGAAAATAGGATCGGGGGCAAGCGTGGGTAGCATTTGTAGCGAGGCCAGAAGAGGGAAGTGACCCATTTAGACTCTTCTCTGGAAGAAGTAGGTGCCTGAGGCATCAAAAAGTTGATGGACTGAGAGCTTTCCTTCCCTTGAGGGTGTGTTGGGTAATGTCTGCTGGGAAAAACAAAAAAAAAAACAACAATAAATTTGAGGAACAAAGATGGTTGAAACATAGACGCAAAATCTTTTTCTGTAGTTTGGAATCTTTTTGTGAAATTAAAAAATAGGAGAAAGACTTCTTTATTTCTTTAATCTCTGGAAAAAGAACAAGCATTGGCGCGTCCACATTATGTATGCAACGCTATTCCTGCCACCAGGCTGGGCGTCTAACAAGCTTAGCCGCTTAGGAGAGGCATATTTTATTTTCAGGTTGGCCAAGCTATTTCCTGCCTTTGGAGCAAAACCCAGTGCAGCTACTGTACCCTGACGATATTTTTTTCTCTCAGAATATCATAACCTTTTGAATAACAAGCATACTGCTCTCCAAAAGGCTCCAAAAACACGGATGGAGAAATACAACAGCCCCATTTTATCCCTTCCCTCAAGAAGAATACCCCTTTCTCTACATCTGTCCACCCTCTCTGTGATTTCTGAATGTAAACGTAGAAGATGACAAGTGTTTTGATCACGCTAGTGTGAGAAAACATAACCCAAACACACGGTAGTGATTAAGTCACATAGCCTTGAAAAGAGGCCATGAAAATAAGGGCCAGTTGCAGTTTCTGGGCTGGGTGGGGTCTGTCGAACCAGGGCAGGGTGACTGGGCAGGGGCGAGGAAAAGCGAGGAGGCAGCTGGTGCCATGATGGAAAGGCTTGTGAATGGTGTTTGGCAGTCCATATCCATTGATGAATATTTCTTCAGTGTACAACCATAAGCTCAAAAGACCTTTGATTTCGTATAAACCAGTGCCCTCATTTTACCAAATAATTTGCTAGGGCAAGAATCACAGTGAAGCCAAGATTCCAGGGCTCTTGTCTCCCGGGTTGGTATTTTCCATTGCTTTGAGTTGGGCATTTTACTACTCAGGCTAAAACACAGTCTCTGTCTTCTAGTAGCTTACACTTTAAAATGTCTATTTCCCAGAAAAAGGAGCAGTTTGGGGAATGAATTAGCCCTGAGACGACCCAAGAAGGTACTTGGTTCTAAGCCTCTGTCGCTGGTCAACCATAAGAAAACAACTGAGCTTATCTGTGCTCCCAAGGGAACCCAAAGGAAAGGCGGTTTTGGGGAAGCTCCTTTAGCATTTTTAAGAGTTGGTGGTTCTATATTAAACCAGTGTAGACTCTTTATGGTGCCATGAGGGCTGTGGGAGTGGCCAGATGTGAGGTTCAGTTGCTCATTTGAAAGTGTGATATTGGAGGAATAGCTCTACCTGTTTCTATAGCAAAGGTCAGTGTGGGTTCTCACAGGGACAGAAAATGGCCTGGCTCTGTACTTCTTCCTTTGCAAACAGGCCCTACATGTCAGCTTCCTGACTGACTTCTGGTAAATCATCCTAGAACGGTTCCTGGCACTCACCTCACAGAGGGTTAAAACTTCCTCTCACAAACCAAGGGCTGCACACAGAGGAGGCAGACTACAAAGGAGGGTGTTGTTGCTTATTTTATACCATTTGGGAGAAGGGAGGGCCAAAAAGAGAAAAATGCTGTGGTAGAATTTTTTAAATCCAGATTAATAAGAAAAAAAATTTTACAGAGGTTTTTCTTTTTTTTTTTAAACTCCATTTTCCCCCTCTCTCCTCTCCGTCCAACCTAAACCGTTTCTTTAAAGCCATCTTATTAGGGGAAGAAGGCTTCCTATGCTATCGCAGTCTGTTGTGACCCAAGAACGAAGGCTTTGCCCAGAGGTGGCTCACATAGGGGTTGGTGATGTTGGCCTACTGGACTCCCAGCCTTGGCTCCTAAAAGGGCATGGGGGAAAGGTTTCTTGTGGGACTACTTTCATCCTTCCCATTAGCAAGACTAGAAGAATATGCTGGAGGCAAAAGAGAGCTCTATCTTCCTTCCTCTGCCCCATTTACTTTCTGAGAACCAAGATGAACAGGACAATCACATCTATTATTGATTCTGAGAATTCCCGGAAAATGGCAGCAACCTGTATTGTTGGGGACTAGGAAGAAAGTTGATCGCCGAAGAATTGACGCTTTTGAACTGTGGTGTTGGAGAAGACTCTTGAGAGTCCCTTGGACTGCAAGGAGATCCAACCAGTCCATTCTGAAGGAGATCAGCCCTGGGATTTCTTTGGAAGGAATGATGCTAAAGCTGAAACTCCAGTACTTTGGTCACCTCATGTGAAGAGTTAACTCATTGGAAAAGACTCTGATGCTGGGAGGGATTGGGGGCAGGAGGAGAAGGGGATGACCGAGGATGAGATGGCTGGATGGCATCACGGACTCGATGGACGTGAGTCTGAGTGAACTCCGGGAGTTGGTGATGGACAGGGAGGCCTGGCGTGCTGTGATTCATGGGGTCGCAAAGAGTCAGACACGACTGAGCGACTGAACTGAACTGAACTGAACTGAGGAAGAAACCAGGGACACACGCTCAGGTTCAGCTAATATCTGTGTGAAAACTGAAGTGTTTTCTTTAACACAGATGTGGGTCTTGACCCCTCAAGAATACTGTGCTCATCAAAATCGCTTGTAAATGTTTATGGACGTAATTTTTCAGAGGGGAAATACATAGAATGAAGAATTAATGTCTAGTAAAAAATACCAAATGAAATGCTGTAAACTCTCGTGCTAATATATTGGGAAATGCAGACAAGCTGATACAGTGCGTGTTTAAATAGCGCAGAATGAGACAATATTAAAAATATTTATTTGGGGACCTAAAGTAGGTGTTGACATTTATATGAAGGCCACGCAGACCTGCCCAACTGTCTTTCTATGCATTACCATACTGTTTAGAGGGCCAACCGCCTCTTTTTTTTTTTTTTTTAATTGATTTCATTCGTTTGTTTATTTTGGCTGTGCCGGGTCTTCATTAGTATGCAGGCGTTCTCTAGTTGTGGCGAGCAGTGGCTACATGCATTGTGGTATGTGGACTTCTCACTGTGGTGGCTTTTCTTGGTGCGGACCTCAGGCTCTAGAGCACGCGGGCTTCAGTAGAGGCAGCACCTGGGCTTGGTGGTTGCAGCTCAGTTGGACTCAGGCTTGGCAGTTGTGGTGCACACGCTTAGTTGCTCCATGGCACATGGCATCTTCCCGGACCAGGAATCGAACCTGTGCCCCCAGCACTGGTAGGCAGATTCTTATCCACTGTGCCGCCAGAAGGGGCCAGTCACCTCTTGAGATGACTTTTATTTACTAAAAATAAGAAAAAAGAAAAAGAAAAAAATTTTGGTACCAGTTTTCTTTCTGGGGTAAAAATTAATTTGTTAGCTGTCAAGACAGCCAAGAAGAGGAAAAAGCTTTTCCCCTCCTTTATAATCTGCTTTGATGACTTGGTAACCAAATAACCAAGCCGTGCATCTATACTCAAAATACACTGAATCAGTCTCCAGGGTGGGGCCAGATCCTCAGCAGTTTTCTAAAGCGCCTCAGAAGACTCTATTGTGCAGTTGAGAAACTGCTTGTCTGAAGTTTCACCACTTTGAACTGGTATTAGTTAGGAGGAGACTTGGTCAGAACAGGACACGGGTAAAGGGGCTACGAAATAGTACTGTTACTTTATCAACTGCGGCATCGAATTAAGGGCATGAAAAGGACTTCGAGGGTCTGATTGTCCGGTTCTGGTGCATCCGGACAGGAGCATACTCCGGGAATGGATATTCTGTTTTCTACAGCTTTCAGTGTTGGGTATCCAAGTATCTTTTTTTTGTTTTTGTTTTTTTTAATTTTTGTAAGAGTATAATTGATTTGGGGGCTTCCCTAGTGGCTCAGACAGTAAAGAATCCGCCTGCAAACACAGGCAACTCCGGTTAGATCTTGGGTCAGGAGGATCCCCTGGAGGAGGAAATAGCGACCCACTCCAGTATTCTTGTCTGCAGAATCCCACGGACAGAGGAGCCTGGCGGGCTGCAGTTCATGGGGTGGCAAAAGAGTCGGACACGACAGCGACTAAACAACAACAAACATAGCTGATTTACAGTGTTGTGTTGGTTTCTGCTATACAGCAAAGTGAGTAAGTGATATATATACACATATGTCCATTTTTAAAAGATTCTTTCCCATATAGATTTCAAATAGTTTGTAATCCATTTCAAAACATTGCATTCGATGGAAAAGCAAGTAAGTAGACCAATGGCACCCCACTCCAGTACTCTTGCCTGGAAAATCCCATGGACGGAGGAGCCTGGTGGGCTGCAGTCCGTGGGGTCACTAAGAGTCAGACACGACTGGAGACTTCACTTTCACGTTTCACTTTCATGCACTGGAGAAGGAAATGGCAACCCACTCCAGTGTTCTTGCCTGGAGAATCCCAGGGATGGGGGAGCCTGGTGGGCTGCTATGGGGTCACACAGAGTCGGACATGACTGAAGCGACTTAGCAGCAGCAGCAGCAGACCTGTAGTAAAATGCATTTTAGAAAGCGCTTATTTTTATAGAAAATAAAAAGGGAATTGAAGGTGAAGTTAGGATTGCTTTGAAACTGTGCACTATGGGTAAATTTTCATGTGTGCATATTACAAATAAAACTGACTTTCACAAAACCAATTTATGAATGCTCTTAGAACTCTCTACCAAAATTTTTCTTCTTAGTTAATGCCAGAGAAGGTGTTTTAGCCATTTCTCTGATCGCTGTAAAAGTAATGGTCTGGCTAGATTTATAGGTAATTTCCAGTTGCAGTAGCAATAACCTATAACTTATTCATATTTAAAAGCTATAATTATTGGAGGAAAAAATTAAAGGTAAAACTTCCATCTTCATTGAGATACAAAAGGATGAAAAACCTTTATGAAAGAAAAGACAAAAAGCAGTCATTTAAATGTTGAGGTCAAATATATAAGGTCTGTTTTCTTAATTAAAGAAATTTGGACACATATAATACTAAGAAATACTTTCTTTTAATAGCTAAATAGGTGATCAATAGGCTGAGCTTTAAGTCTCTGATGATCTCCACTCTTTGGTTCCTTTAGGGTCATTTCCTTGTTTTTTTCACTGGGTGAGTGGAGGTACTGAAGGAAGGTGTACATGGCCCTATCTCAAGACCTAAAGGTAGGAATCCATTTAGTTGATAACAGGCCTTCGTTGTTTGTGTGGAGTTCTGAACTCATTTGGGAAAGTGCTTAGCACAAGGAAGGAAAACAATCACTGAACAATGACACATGGAATCCAATGGGAGATGCAAAACCAAAAAGGAGGGAAGTTTCCTTAGCTTTCCCACTGTATGAAATAGTAAGACTTTTCCTAGCTCGGCCTGGATTCAGCCTAGACTTCCCCCAGGTCGTATCTGGGTTGTCATGGTTTCTAGGCACTTTCACTTTTGTGGCTTCCTTCTTTCATAAAATAAAACAAAACACCTAAAAATTATAGTCTATGACTCTATCGGTATAAAGACAAATATATTAATATTATATATAAAATACTGTCTTTAACCTAAGTTTTTTTTCTTCTGTTTTAAAAGAAATGAACAGTTTTTGCCCTAAATGCACTGTGGGCCTTCAGCACTATGCCTACTGCCTAGCGGAAAAGTTAACCCTGACCGGAAGGTGGTGTGTGAGGAAAGGACTCGAAGAACAAGGACAGTAGCAAGGGATAGGTTGGGAGTTTGGGATTGACATGCACACACTGATATATTTAAAATAGATAACTATCAAGTACCTATTGTAAAAAAATAATAATTTTTTTAAAAGGAATAGTAGCCAGAGATGAGTCACAGAAAGCTTTCTGGACCACGGTACCATGGTAAGGAAGTTGGAATTTATTTTCATGAATGAGATGGGATGTTTCAAGGGTTATGAACAGAGAGGTAGCATAATCTGATTCACATTTTAAGGAGATGGTTTCTTTTGTGGAGAACATACTATAGAAGGTAAGGAAGAAAATCAGAGAGTGTCAAGCAACTATTCTGATAATCTAGGAAAGAGATGACATGGCTTGCACTTAAGGCAGTGGTGGAGGTGGTAAGAAGTGATCAGATTAGGAGTAGATATTAAAGATAGATGCATAGGATTTGATGATAGACTGAATGCTGAATTGTGATAGAGAAGATTCAAGATGACTCAAAGGTTTTGCTCGAACAACTGAAATTGTGAATTTGTCACTTACTAAGATGGCTAAAGCTGAAACTCCAGTACTTTAGCTTCCACTGCAGGGGCCGTGGGTTCTATCCCTGGTTGGGAAACTAAGATCCTATATGCCAGGAGCGGTGCAGCCAAAAAAAAAAAAAAAGTCTGGGAGTATTTACTCTCAGGTGGTGTTTAAAGCCAGGAGAGGATGAAATCAGAGAGGGAATGTTATGCAGATACATAGAGAAGAGACCTGACTGAAATCTCTGATGCTTAGAGATTGGGCCCATGAAGAGGAACCAACAAATGAGACTTTGTAGGAGTGGCCAATAGAGGAGGAAGAGCTCTGAGAGAATGGTGCCCCAGAGACCAAGTGAAGAGGCACCCAGGTCTGTGCGAGCAGCTGCTTTCAAACTCTGACAGCCTCTCTCTGCCCAGCACCGCATGAAATGATGGTAGTTCCACAAGCTCCCTTCCTTAATACAGGAGGAATCCAAGTTGCCCCTGCCCAAAATGTGATGGGAAAATCAACCTAACAGCAATTCACCCACTCCCTGTATGACTTGCCACAAATAAACTGATTTAAATAATCTCTTTCTGGTTCAGTTAAGGCGTAACTACTCCCGAGAGGGTAGAATAAGTCTTGTAGGTCAGGGTCTTTTCTCCTGGTGTGAGAGTCCTTTTAAATGACAGATGACCTCTTTTGGTCACTTTTGAAGAGGCATTTTGGAAGAAATGATGAGAAATGTGTACAAATGGCAGTGGTAAGGAATCCGACAATGAATCCTATCATAGATGTTGACTTGGTTGACACAGAGACATGATGGAGGAGGAGCTCAGAAAAAAGAAAATACATGGCCTGGAACTAGAAGAGAAGAAAACAAAATGCAGTCAGGAAAAAATAAAAGGAAAAAAGCATTTTCTTTGCTCCAAATAAAGCCTTAGACAACCAATTAAAAGCTACATTTAAATACAGTTGTCGCAGATTTAGTCAAACATTGACCATAAGTCAGCACTCAGCACCAGCACCCGAGGCTGTTATAGGGTTTCAGAATATTTCTTTTCCACTTCATTTTTTTAATAGAAGGATATTTGCTTTACAGAATTTTGTGGGTTTTTTTGTCATACATAACAGGAATAAGCAATAACCCCCTTCTGAGAATACATTCTGACACTAGATTATACAACTGTATTCTCTTCAATAGAATTAGATCATAAAGATACAAAGAGAGACTGAGATTATGGTAAATTTATATCAATCTTTTAATTTCTTTGTCTCTGTGAATCTGTATTCAGGTCAAGAGGCAACAGTTAGAACTGTATATGGAACAACAGACTGGTTCCAAATTGGGACAGGAGTACATCAAGGCTGTATATTGTCACCCTGCTTATTTAATTTATATGCAGAGGACATCATGCGAAATGCCGGGCTGGATGAAGTACAAGCTGGGATCAAGATTTCCAGGAGAAATATCAATAACCTCAGATATGCAGATGTTACCACCCTTATGGCAGAAAGTGAAGAAGAACTAAAGAGGCTCTTGATGAAAGTAAAAGAGGAGAGTGAAAAAGTTAAGACTCAACATTCAGAAAACTAAGATCATGGCATCCGGTCCCATCACTTCATGGCAAATAGATAGGGAAACAATGGAAACAGTGAGAGACTTTATTTTGGGGGGCTCCAAAACCACTGCAGATGGTGACTGCAGCTATGAACTTAAAAGATGCCTGCCCTTGGAAGAAAAGCTATGACCGACCTAGCTAAGACACTTCAGTCATGTCTGACTCTGTACAACCCCATAGACGGCAGTCCATCAGGCTCCCCCATCCCTGGGATTCTCCAGGCAAGAACACTGGAGTGGGTTGCCATTTCCTTCTCCAATGCATGAAAGTGAAAAGTGAAAGTGAAGTCGCTCAGTCGTGTCTGACTCTTAGCGACCCCATGGACTGCAGCCCACCAGGCTCCTCCATCCATGGGATTTTCTAGGCAAGAGTACTGGAGTGGGGTGCCATTGCCTTCTCCAATATTCCTAAACACTAGCAATGAAAAATCCATATATAAAATTAAGAAAACAATTTCATTTATAATAGCATTAAAAGAATAAAATACTTAGGAATAAATTTAATTTGAAAAAGCAGAGACATTACTTTGCTGACAAAGGTCCATACAGTCAAAGCTATGGTTTGTTTTTCCAGTAGTCATACATGTATGTGAGAGTTGGACTATAAAGAAAGCTGAGCACCGAAGAATTGATGCTTTTGGACTATGGTGTTGAAGACTCTTGAGAGTCCCTTGGACTGCAAGGAGATCCAACCAGTCTGTCCTAAAGGAAATCAGTCCTGAATATTCACTGGAAGGACTGATGTTGAAGCTGAAACTCCAATAGTTTGGCCACCTGATGTGAAGAACCAACTTATTGGAAAAGACCCTGATGCTGGGAAAAGATTGAAGGCAGGAGGAGAAGGGGGTGACAGAGGATGAGATGGTTGGATGGCATCACCGACTTGATGGGCATGCATTTGAGTAAGCTCAGGGAGTTGGTGATGGACGGGGAAGCCTGGCGTGCTGCAGTCCTTGGGGTCGCAAATAGTTGGACACGACTGAGCTACGGAACTGATGATGATATAATATATATCAATGTAAAATAATATGTATCAATGTAAAATAATATGTCAGTATACTAATACTATATTTATCAGTATAAAGTAATATAATCATGCTACAAAACTTTGAAACAAACAAGTGAAAAAAAAAATCACCCTATATCAAACCAACCAACACACCACCATTTTGGACTATTTCTTTCCAATCTTTTTTTCCTAAGCAAATTTCAAAATTTATGCAGTTATAATTATAAAATATAAAAACATTCATATCTTACTTTCTCCATAGAGTATTAAAACAGGATTTTTTAAATGTGGATTTCAATCATGGCATCTGGTCCCATCACTTCATGGGAAATAGATGGGGAAACAGTGTAAACAGTGTCAGACTTTATTTTGGGGGGCTCCAAAATCACTGCAGATGGTCATTGCAGCCATGAAATTAAAAGACGTTTACTCCTTGGAAAGAAAGTTATGACCAACCTTGATAGTATATTGAAAAGCAGAGACATGACTTTGCCAACAAAGGTCCGTCTAGTCAAGGCTATGGTTTTTCTAGTGGTCATGTATGGATGTGAGAGTTGGACTGTGAAGAAAGCTGAGCGCTGAAGAACTGATGCTTTTGAACTGTGGTGTTGAGGAAGACTCTTGAGAGTCCCTTGGACTGCAAAGAGATCCAACCAGTCTATCCTAAAGGAGATCAGTCCCGGGTGTTCATTGGAAGGACTGATGCTGAAGCTTAAGCTCCAAGACTTTGGCCACCTCATGAGAAGAGCTGACTCATTGGAAAAGACTCTGATGCTGGGAGGGATTGGGGGCAGGAGGAGAAGGGGATGACCGAGGATGAGATGGCTGGATGGCATCACTGACTCGATGGCTGTGAGTCTGAGTGAACTCCGGGAGCTGGTGATGGACAGGGAGGCCTGGTGTGCTGCGATTCATGGGGTCGCAAAGAGTCGGACACGACTGAGCAACTGTGCTGAACTGAGCTGAACTTAACTGAGCTGAACTGAGCTGAACTGAGCTGAGCTGCCTTTCTAAACTGGAATTTCTTTACAGCAGGATCTCATCTACCCGTTGGGCTGTGACTCTCTTTTCTCTGTGACTCTCACCGGGTCTTTGGCGTGGGCTCAAGAGTTGTGGCATACAGTCTCTTAAGTTGTGGTGTGTGGGCTTAGTTGCCCCTTGGAGTATGAGATCTTAGTTCCCCGATCAGTGATAGAACCCATGTCCCCTTGCTTTGCTGAAAGTTTTATTTTTGTTTTAGTTTCAAAGGATTCATTAACAAAAGAACCCACTCATTACTCAAAAATAAACAGTTTCATTTTTTATAGGTTATTTGAGTTAATTTCAACACACAGTCATTAAAAAAAAAGAAGTAGAAACAACAGAAGTACTCGCATATACATCACCGAATTCGGACAGCCTACATTGAGACTTGAATAGTGCTGGAAAGACCCTTGTTAACAGCAACTTGGAGTCCAGCTGGGAGAGGGTCCTGGGTTGTTTGTCCACCCGACAGGTGAGACCTCAAATTGCAGTTTGGGGGGCTCTCTCTTGTAACTCCCAAACTGTTATCATCATCAGTTTGCATGCAAAAATGCAGCTTTTTTTTTTTTTTTAACCTTTTAAACTATTTATAATGACAATGTTATTTGTTTCACCTTGTGAGTCACAAGGCTTCTTAAACCCTGGGGGGCAGGGGGGGGGTTGGCCAGAGCTCTAGGGGCTCAAGAATTCCAAGACCCACTCCCTTTCTTATCTGAAGTGCCGCCTGACTTGATGGGCTTGCAGGCAGGCACAGAATCTGGGCAGGGTTCCAGGCAAGGCAGTAGGTCAGAGTCCTGCCCTCCTTCTTCTGAAGCCTGAACAAGACTTTCTCCATTTTAAGTTCCCTAACACCCCTGCCTTAGAAGGTGGATTCTTAAACCCTGGACTGCCAGGGAAGTTCCCTGGGCTGCAGCTCTGCCATTGCTCCAGCAATTATTCTCCATCAGCAAATGACAAAAGCGTCTATAAGATGACCCTGTTAATCATCTGCTCTACAGTAAATTCTCTTCTTTTCTTTGCAATCCAAACCCAGCTACTGTTCAGATGGCCACGTATGCTTTACTGGCATCCATTCCTAACTAAAAAGTGACTGGGTTTAGCTAGTTCTGGTGGTTCATTCCTCCGGGTGGGATCATTCTACTCAGTGAGATGTGAGGGGAAATGTGGGAACAGTTTTTCATTTTATTCCAAGAGTCATGAAGGAGAGATAGTCCTCTTCCTTCAGACATCGTCGTGCCTACATAACAGAAAACTCTGGAATCATCTTGCAACAGCTAGCCGAAGACATAGCCAGGATGTTGGGGTGGGCAGAAAGATGGCACCTGCAGTAATACTGAGCCTCTGCCCCCAGCTGTCCTCTCTCTACTAGGAATTGGCCCATGACTTGGTTTTCACAGAGAAAAGGGCCCAGTAAGCGGTGGCCAGTGGACCCTGATTTTGCCCAAGACCTTGGTCCACTGCAATTACTACTCGTTTTTCTCTGATCTATGTCTCTCCTTGTTCCCTTAATTTCAGGAAAGAAGTTTAAAGCATCTCTGGGATCTGGTATTAAATGTTGGAGATCTTAACATTTGGTATTAATTTATTCAGTATATGTGAAGACAGTGAAGGACAGGGAATCCTGGCATGCTGCAGCTCATGGGATTGTGGAGAGTCAGAGATAACTTAGTGGCTGGACAACAAACAAATGTGTTCGAGCACCTCTTTTGGTCTTGATTTGGTGTTGGAAGTACAAATGAGAATGAGGCATAATATCAGTTCTCAGCCTGTTCAATAAATATACCGATTGCCAGTCATGTGTTAGATACTGGGGTTATTGGAGAGACCATAGTCTGACAGGAAGAGAGACTCCCATCCCCTAATAACTCATTTTCCACATAAAGTACTGTGTTGTAACACGTAATGTGTGTTGTAACAGTGGCATAAATACAATATTCTAAGACTCAAAAACTGAGAAGTGGCTCATTGTCAAAGAGGACACATTTCATAATGGGACTAATATTTATGAGGTGCTTTAGTGTGGAAATAATATTGGATGGGTTTCCCTGGTGGCTCAGTGGTAAAGAATCTTCCTGCCAATGCAGGAGACGTGGGTTCGATCCCTGGTTTGGGAAGGTCCCTGGGGGAGGAAACAGCAACCCATTCCACTATTCTTGCCTGGAAAAATGCCATCGACAAGAGGACCTGACGGGCTACACTCCTTGAGACCACAATAGAGTCAGACACAACTTAGTGACTAAACCACAACAAACTTAAGTGGATATGATTTTCAAGTGGATATGAGGGGAATTTTTAAAATACACACACACAGCTTCAGTTGCACAGGGAAACTTTGTATAACAATCATTTGGTGGAAAGCCAAAGGAGGAACCAAATCATGTACAAGGTGATGCTTCTCTGACAATATATTAAAACCAACCTTCAAGTTTGAAGCAACTTGACTTAAAAATCCACTTTCTATGCATTGAAACAGCAACTGAATACTGGAAATAAAAAATAAAATTACACATTAAGTAATGGTCTCTAGGTTGTAAAAGTGTTCTGAGGTAGACTGACGATGATCAAGGGATTGAAGGAAATACTCTGGTGGTCACCACTGCTATAGCAAGCTCCCACTGCTGTCAAGCTCATTGCATCTATTTCTTTATTGCTGCCCCCACTTTTGCAATCATTTGGCACACTATATGGAACCCTATTGACCCCATAGACGGTTATCAAATCTTCAGTCCAGACATTTCAAGTTCAAAATGGATTTTCATCCCTGAGAGGGCTAAGATATATTTCATGTTTCTGTTATAAGACCAAACCCCAAAGTTCAGAAAACGTCTATCCTTCTCACAGTGGGTGTTCCAAATATAGGGTGTAGTGTGGCCAATGGTAACGAATCCACAAAGAGGCAGACCTTGTTGTTAGGGTTCTGTGGAACAGCTGGATGAAATTTCCTTTAATAAATGCTCCAAGATCAGACACAGAACTATAGAGCATTAAATGGTAAGTGTTTTTGGATAATAACTTTGATGGCTGTGCAGCAGATGGGATAAGCAGGGGAATGCTGCTGGAACAGCCCAGATAAGACTTGATGAGAGCAAAGGTCATGTCAGGGGGGTGTGTGTGTGTGTGTGTGTGTGTGTGCTTAGTCATCTCTGACTCTACAACTCCATGGACTGTAGCCCGCCAGGCTCCTCTGTCCTCCAGGCAACCATACTGGAGTGGATTGCCATTTCCTACTCCAGGGGATCTTCCCAACCCAGGGGTTGGACAAAAATCTTGCATCTCCTCCATTGGCAGGCAGATTCGTTACCACATCACCTGGGAAGCCCCAAGAGCAAAGGTAATGGGTGTGAATACATGAGGTTTATGGAAAAGTGCCTTAACTCTGACTAAGTGCCTACTATGAAGTAGGCGCTGTGCTGAGTG
>SJYQ01002317.1:563383-618715 GCA_006410935.1 Redunca redunca | reverse complement strand
GATTCATATGGAAGTACAGTTTTAAAGCTATATTGAATGCATGAAATCAGAACACACACACATACACACCAGCCCATGCATTCTACTTTTTGCTCAGCACTCTGGTACTTAGATCTCTATCAGAACCTCAGAGTGTTGAGTTATAAGTGAGAAGGCCCCCAAAGATAACACAAAAACACAATATAGCTCTTGGGGAAATAAAACTACCATAAACTGAAAAAACAATATGCAAAATAAAATCTTCACACTCCGGACTGAATAAGAATAATAAATAATGATAACAACAGCTAACTTTTACTCAGTGCCAGAATGTGTCAGAACCAAGCTAAAAGCATGCAGTTCACTCTCATGCAAGGCCTGGAGCAAAGATCTATAGTAGAGCCAATTAATATTTTTATTTTATAGAAAAGTAAACCACTTTGGAAGTGCTTAATCATTTCCCCAAAGTCACATGGAGACTGAAGGGCAACACTCAGACCCAGACATGGGCCTGTCTGACACCCAAGCCTGTCCTACAGACAGACAGAACACGGGGCTGGATCACATTCAAAGCCCTTTAAAATCACATTTTACAGTGAAAAGCTTTAGCCTCGGGGCACTGGAAATTTGGCAATTTCCAGGTACATTTGCCTTGTTTTCAATATGATTGATCTAAATCATTTTTTTAAACTTTTTTTTTTTTTTTTTAAGATTTGGAAGCATGACTGAACAAGTCTTTAAATCTATCATTTTTGTGGCAGTAAAGTCTGGTTTAAAATGAATACATTTCTTCTTCACTGTATAAAGGACTATTTTACTGGTTTTTCCCTCCCATCTCATCTCCAATCTCATTTCCCGTGAAAGTAACTAAATTCTTGGTACACGTGCAGTCTGGCAGTTTCCAGTCTTGACTGCCAGTCCGCATCACTTGGGTTTTTCGTTTGTTTTGGTTTTTGTACTGCTAATATTCAAGGCAAAACAATTCAGAAGCAAAGCTAAACCACATCAAAACAAGCCCTGTGTTAAATTTGTTGTATTTACTTTCTCCTTGAATCCTCCCAGCAACTTCATGAGTTAGATGTTAGTGAACGGAAGTGCAGAGAGATTGTTATCAATGACACACACTCGTAAGTGGCCAAGCTCTTTCACACTGGGCTATGCAGCTTCTGCTTACTGAAGGGACCAAACCCATTTCCAAAATAACTCCCATCGGATCCTCCCACAGTGAATGATATTCTCTTTGGTTTACTCACTTCAAATGGTAAAGCTCATCCATCAGAAGAGACTTCACATTCTCATTCATAGGGAGCGTCCTTATGTCTATTGTTTCTAAATTTCTGCCATGCCAAAAGCTCCTAGCAGGTAAGACTGAAGTATACGTCATTGTTTTTATAAAAAACTGTACAACAAAATTGCTATTTATTCTTTTTCTTTTTGGCAATGTCCAGTGGTGTGTGGGATCATAGTTCCCAGACCAGCGATTGAACCTGGGCCTCATCAGTGAAAGGGCCAAGTCCAAACCACTGGACCATCAGGGAATTCCCACAGAACTGTCATTTAAAGAGCCAAAGAGCATGCAGTTAAGAAAATAGAAAAAATATTGTGGAAATGTCAGGTAGTTAACTGATAAAAGCATTCTGTCCTTTTAGATGTGTGATGTTTATAGACTTCATCACCTCTTTGAAAGTATTCTTAAATACTTTTTTACCTAATTGCAACTTGTGCTCTGTTTCTTAAAGAGAACTCTCCAAGTGATGCAGACACTGGATCTCACAGAATGGGACCTGACCCAGGGTGGGAAAGCGGGGGAGAGGAGTCCCATTCATAATCTCAGCCTCTTATCATGTTTTAACCAATGTTCTAACCTATAAGTAGAGGCAACATACAACTATTCTCACTTTCTAGGGGGCCATTTGCTGTCTCAGAACTGGATTAGAATGTCATGCAAAATGAGTAACTGTCTTCTCAGCTTATATAAGCTGCTACACCACCGTATCGAAAGGAATCTGAGACGAAGTAGAAAGTAAAGAGTGTCCAGTTCACTTAAACAGTGGGTTTCAAAAATGAAACAGTCCAAAAATTAGTCATGAAATGAGTAACACTTCATTGACATGCCATTTTATTTCATCAACGGGACAGAACTATTGGGAGCATCTAAGAAACTATTTCCTTAGGTTGTGGTACCAGATCTTCTCTATATTTTCTATGTGGATATATATTTTGGTAAATGTCCCTGAACCAGCAGTATACCAAAATCTGTTGCTCTTAACTTACTTGATTGTGATTTATTCAGCTATCTCAGTTTTCTGAAAGACATTTGACAGCTCAGGATAATGTGGAAAAAGATAGTCAAAAGTGTCATCAAAGGTTCCATTAATTAGGACAGGTACCTTTACCCAAAGATGAGCCATGGAGGATCTCATTCTTAATTTAGATACACTTTTTACTAAATATGGCTGTGTGATTACTTACCTTTAAGCTGAAAAGTAGTAAGCAATCAAGAACTGTGGAGCAGCAGGGTAAAGAATCCACCTGCCAATGCAGGAGACTTCAGTTCAATCCCTGGGTTGGGAGGATCCCATGGAGAAGGGCATGGCAACCCACTCCAGGATTATTCCCCGGAGAATTCCGTGGACAGAGGAGCCTGGTGGGCTACAGTTCATGGGGTCGAGAAGAGTCCAACTCGACTAAAACTTTCATTCTTTCACTTTCAGGGTGCTACAAGAAGAATTGCTGTGGATGTAAGTAAGAATGAAGAAAAGCTATGGAAAGAGGACACAGATCTTAATAGGAATAGAGGCCATTTTATGTGGGTCCAACAGCCCCACATAATACAATTGTTCCCGAGGACTTTGTATAGTAAACGGTGTTCATAAACAACTCTGGGCCATGAAAAAAACATTTAATTTTCTACAATGTTCCTCTGAAAATAATATTAAGCATCCTACTGTTTAAAATGTCAATTATGTAGGAAATTTGCAACTTTAGTTTACAATAATGTTTTAAAGATAATAAAACTGTGAAGAGTCATATTAGAACATTTATTTTACCAAACTTTGGAATGCTCTCTGGGATGTTTTTTTTTTCCCAGACAGTGCTTGCTTTGCGAGGGTGCTTCAGTTGTGTCTGACTCTTTGCAAGCCTATGGACTGTAGCCCACCTGGCTCCTCTGTCCACAGGATTCTCCAGGCAAGAATACTGGAGTGGGCTGCCGTGCCCGCCTCCAAGTGATCGTTCCGACCCAGGGATGGAACCCGTGTCTCCTGCAGCCCCTGCACTAGGCAGGCGGGCACTCTACTGCTAGGGCCACCTGGGAAGCCCAATGCTTGCCGTAATCTTAGCATTATTTGCATTCCCGCCCACACTCAAGTGAGAGTGAAGGAGTCCAAATCTCGGGTTAGAGACAATGTAACATTAGATAGTACACTTAAATACTTGTGCAGCTTCGCAGGTGGTGCTAGTGGTAAAGAACCTGTCTGCCAATGCAGGAGATACGAGACACGGGTTCCATCCTTGGGTCAGGAAGTGCCAGAAGGGCATGGCAACCCACTCCAGTTTTCTTGCCTGGAGAATCCCAAGGACAGAGGAGCCTGATGTGCTACCGTCAGTGGGGTCACAAAGAATTGGACATGACTGAAGCAACTTAACACACTCGCATGCACACCACACAGGATGAACAGTGACTTCATGTTATGTGTGAAGATGGGTACAAGGTCTTCTTCCTAGTATTTAGGACCACGCTGGGCTTTCTCTATGATCAACCTAGACAGCATATTAAAAAGCAGAGACATTACTTTGCCAACAAAGGTCCATCTAGTCAAGGCTATGGTTTTTCCAGTAGTCATGCATGGATGTGAGCGTTGGACTATAAAGAAAGCTGAGTGCTGAAGAATTGATGCTTTTAAACTGTGGTGTTGGAGAAGACTCTTGAGAGTCCCTTGGACTGCAAGGAGATCCAAACCAGTCCATTCTAAAGGAGATCAGCCCTGAATATTCACTGGAAGGACTGATATTGAAGCTGAAACTCCAACAGTTTGGCTACCTGATGCAAAGAACTGATTCATTGGAAAAGACCCTGATGCTGGGAAAGATGGAAGGCGAGAGGACAAGGGGACAACAGAGGATGAGATGGATGGATGGCATCACCGACTGGATGGACATGAGTCTGAGGAAGCTCCCGGAGTTGGTGATGGACAGTGAAGCCTGGTGTGCTGCAGTCCTTAGGGTCGCAGAGTCAGACACGCCTGAGCTACTGAACTCAACTGAACTGAACTGAACTGAACTGGGCTTTCTCATCTCTTAAGTCGCTTTAAAAGCGCCCACTAGATGGCGCTGAACCAGCAGGGAGGACTGGACCGGGAAGCCACGCTTTCTAGTCCCCCTCCTCCGTATTGACCCTCACCTCTCCTTCAGTGTGCTTGATGTTCCGGGAAAGCGATTGTTCAGGAATGTCTAATGATAACAGGACCCTTTTTAAACATTAGACAAACACAAGCCGAGGTGGGTAAACATCATTAAGCAGACTTCTCCTTTGTCTGTTATTATAGGGAATGACGCCTAGTAGCACCTCATGCAAGCTGGTGGGCTTGCAGTTACCCTGTCTATAACAAGGCACCTTTTGAAATACACTGATTATCTGTTTGGGGTGGAAGACAGTAGGAGGGAGGCGCCAGGTAGAAGAACACTTGAAAACTGTGTGTGTTCAGGGACAGAAATGTGAATTTCTCTCTGACAGCAAAGTGGAAGACTCAGACACGAGGAGCCTGGAGTCAGATGCCCTTGTGTTGGAACCTGCTTATTCATGCAAAGCTGAAATATCCTACACTTTCATGGACAGTAACAATAAGTGATGCCTATGTCAATATGGGAAATACACTTTTCTTTCTGATTAAGACCTTTAACTTTTGCAGGGAGAATGCTCATGGCTGCCTTAAATACATCCTGTTAAAATAGAAGCCTGTACTTAATTGCTCCTTTATAGAACATGAGTCTGATTTCAAGCCAGGCAAAAACATGGAGAAAAAAAGGTTTAAGAATAAAGTAATCTTTGTCTCACTTTTACACTGCAAAAAACCAGGAGGCGTTTGATTAATGTTGATACTTAGGTGTTCGTTTTAGAGCAACTTGGGGGATCTAGTGAGCTGAAACTAACTTACCTTATAAATCTTAAAGAACTTCAAGTTGAAAGGATTTTAATATAAAATAATCATGTCAAAAAAGGAAGTTAAGCATTATTACTTTACTGTTGTTATGTTGTTATTATTGCCAAACCAACTAGAGCAGAATTTCTTGACCAAGACCACGAATCTACAATAGTTCTTTCTACAGTTGACCAAGACTCTTTCTTTACTGCTTCCACCAGGGAGAAAAGCCTGTGTTGTGTGTAGTATACTATTTCCTGTTGAGGACTGTCTTTGTGCCAGGAAATGTAGGGGATGTGGATGGTGGGATTACTGGGGGCAGTAAAGGGGGAGTGGAGAAAGAGGAGAGGTCCTTATTGTGGTCAAGTGTGACCGTGGGTTTGAAAACCCAGGTGGGAGTGAGAAGGAGCTGGAGGAGAGGAGACTGTGGTCAGGAGTAGACATGGGCACCGCGTGTGTGTTTCTAAACAGCCCTGTTCTCAAAGGTACATTTTGTTTGGGGATGGAGACTGAAGAAGTGAAGACAGGTTCGGGAGGAGGGTAGAGACCTACCAAATTTCACGCCCGTAGCAAACATCCAAGGACCCAGAAAATTGCCAGGGTACACTTTCACCGAGCGCCTTGCTGCGTAACCGCAGATGGCCTTGGGGAGGCAATGGTGAGGAGCAGAGAGGCCCAGTGCCCCAACATGTTAGGTATTCATCGCTGTGCTAAAATCACTCTAAAACTTAGTCACTTAAAACAAGAGATACTATCTCATCCAGCCTTTGTGGGTCAAAAACTGGGGAGTGACTGAGCTGGGTAGTTCTGGCTCAGAGCGTCTCATGAGGCTACAGTCCAGATGGCAGCCAGGGCTGCAGTCATCTGAAGGTGGCTCACGCGCGTACCTGGCAAGTTTCTACTGGCTGTTGGCAGAAGGCCTTTGCTCTTCACCCTGCGGACTTCTCCGTGGGACTGCTTGAGTGCCCTCACAGCATGGCGGCAGGATAAGTGATGAGAGAGGAAGCCAGAGAGGGAAAGAGGGAGGGGGAAACCAGGACACATTTTATGACCTGGTTGCAAGTCACATATGGTCACTTTGGCCACATTCTATTTGTCATTAAGTTCTGTTCACAGAGAAGAGGGAAATTGGGTTCCACCTCTTGAAGAGAAGGGTATCAATTTACGGACATATTTTAAAACCATCACAGGCAAGGAAGATGGGCATCAGAGGGTGGCGAAGTGGTTATCTTCCAGATGGCTAGGGCAAAGCCCCAGTAGGCTCTCTGTCTCTTATAGCCCCTAGAACAACTGCACATTGTCTCAGCTGGGAGCGTTTCAAAGAGATGCTAGCTCAGGAGCCCCAGCCCAGACAGAATAAGAATCTCTGCTGCTGCTGCTGCTGCGTCGCTTCAGTTGTGTCCAACTCTGTGCGACCCCATAGACGGCAGCCCACCAGGCTCCCCCGTCCCTGGGATTCTCCAGGCAAGAACACTGGAGTGGGTTGCCATTTCCTTCTCCAGTGCATGAAAGTGAAAAGGGAAAGTGAAGTCGCTCAGTCGTGTCCGACTCCCGGCAACCCCATGGACTGCAGCCCACCAGGCTCCTCTGTCCATGGGATTTTCCAGGCAAGAGTACTGGAGTGGCTTGCCATTGCCTTCTCTGATAAGAATTTCTAGGGGGTGGAATCTGGGAATCTGTATTTTTAAAGCTTCTCATATAATTATGAGCACAGAGAATTTTGAGAAACGACTGAGCGACTGAACTGAACTGAACTGAACTTGGTCTAGGTAAGTGTTGTCCAAAAGAAATATAACGTAAGTTGAATGTGTAATTAACATTTTTCTAGTTGTCACATAAAAAAAGAGAAACAGATGAAGTGAATTTTAATATATGGATGTTTTCTTTCTCCCAGTATATCCAAGCTATTATCATTTCAACATGTAATCTATATAAAAATTTGAGTATATAACTTTTTTTAATACCAGTTGTTTAAAATACCTGTTGTGTAAAATGTTAGTATGCATTTTACACTTATAGGACATTTCAGTTTGGACTGGCCACGTATTAAGTGATCAGTAACCACACATGCCTAGTAACAACCATATTTATTAACCAGCATACGCCTAAATTATAAGTCCCTTAGGGCAAGGACCTTGTCTATTTTATTCACTCCTTGCACAGAGCCTGGCATGTGGTGTGTATTCAAAACATATTTGTCAAATAGACTAATAATGTGCTGATATGAAATTTAAAGCGTATGATAAAATATACAATTATTTCATGTATAGTTTTTCTAAAAAGATTTCAATGCTGAAACTCTTTATAGGAAAACTTTTTGGAGCTTTCTTTCTTGCTGGTCTGGTATTTAATGTGAAGAAATCAAAGTCATTCTATTGTCTGTGTATGTGATCTGCATGCTCAGTCACTTAATTACGTCCGACTCTTTGTGACCCTATGGACTGTAGCCTGTCAGGCTCCTCTATACATGGATTCTCCAGGCAAGAATATTAGAGTGGGTTGATATTTCCTATTCCAGGGGATCTTCTCAACCCAGGGATCGAACCCACATCTCTTGAGTCTCCTGCCTTGGCAGGCGGATTCATTACCACTGCGCCACTTGAGAAGCACATTTTAACATTCAAAACACAGCCTAGGCCTATCCTTTCCCAGCCCTACCCATACCCCACAGCCTCTGGTCATTCCAGGTCCATCTCTTCCCAGGCTTAGGTGATCTGTAGCAGGAGAGTTTTTTGGATCTCCCAGTCAGCTGTGTGGCCAGAGGCCAGATCCCTTGCTTAGATTCTAGAGCATTCATCTGTTTCAGGAACAATTTCAGCACATAGAAAGAAGCTTTTGGCTTATTCTTTTTTTTTTTTTTACTCTTTAGAATTGAAAGAGTTTCTTAGAACTGCAAAACATCTGAAAACATTGATGATACCTATGACAACACAGTGACAAACAAAATAAAGTAGAAGTCCCGTATGACAAATCATACATTTTAAAGATAATATCCGGAAGTTGGAGGGCCAGTAGTTCTAAATTATGAATTGAGAGGCCTGTTTTTGTTCCCAATTATAAATGCAATGCTTAAAAGAAAACAGTATGAACACTATACTTTAGGAAAACATGCCCCTGGTGGCTCAACGATAAAGAATCTGTCTGCAATGCGTGAGCCGCAGAAGCCAGTGCATTGCATCTCTGGGTCTGAAGATCTTGAGAAGCGAATGGCAACCCACTCCAGTATTCTTGCTGGGAAATCCAATGGACAGAGGAGCCTCTCGGGCTACGGTCTGTGGGGTCGCAGAGAGTCAGACGCAGCCAAGCACACGCACGCATGTAGGTTTAGGCAGAGAAGCACATACAAGTGAGTATTCCAAATACTTCCTGTTATGCTCCCCATAGTCACATATGTATATAAACACATTTTGAAAAATTGGAATTACTGCTCTATATGAACTTTTTTCCCCTTAACTACATATTTGATTGTATTCTCCTGATTTCACACAATAATTTACTTTATAAAATTTCATGTAAATGTGTAGCGTTATCGATGTCTATTTATGACTATAAATGTTACATTAAACATGCTTGGACAATAATAAGGGGGTGTGGATAGCCTGGTCTCAGTGGTTACTAGCCCTGAGTACATAGAGAGAATTTGAGCCAAAGTTCACAAATTTTAATGTTCCACAGCCAAGAGTCTCTAATACAACAATGTGACATTATCCATTGTGGAACCTGCACTTTCTAGACATTTAAAACTATTTCTAGGATCCAGGAATTCCACGGGTGGGCAGTTAGAATACTCTGCCAAAAGCTGGATTAGCAAAGGCACTCAAAGTTTTCGGTCAAAATCATCAGCCAGTTTTATACTGACAGATTCCGAACAGAGCTGCAATCAAGCGTGAGCACAGCTTCTGCACTGGATATCTGGGCCCAGAGCTCAGATGGGACAATTTGGGGGTACTGATGACACCTATAAGTGATGGAATGGCGGATGGGGGAGGTGAGTCAACACAGCTCCTACTTGTCTCAGGAAAAAACAAGCAAACTCCAGGTGTTAGTAGTAAAGAAACAATAATTCTATGCACGCAGCCTTTTACGAAGTACTCCATATTCCCAAATTTGTAGATTTTAAGTTAACAAAGATCTCAAGGCAAATATCTTTTAGTGACATGTCATTGGCTAAATCACTTAGTTCCCTCATTTGAAAAATGAGGATCATAGCACTTGGTTATTCAAGCTTTCGTAAGACTAAAATAAGATAATCCACATAAAGACCTTAGGACAGGATCTGACACATAGAAAACACTAAAACTTAGTAACTGCTGCTATTATTTGAGAGGGAGCTAAAAAGGAAGAACTGGTTACATAGAAATAGTGTTTTGTATAAGACAAATATATTCACTGATATATCAAAGTCAAAGAATGTACCTGTAGGAGGAAAAATTGGCCCATGATTTAGTGGGAACACATTCCCACCAGATCCACACTAAAACAATGTTCAGCTTGGAAAACATGATACAAAAATAAAGCAGATATCAGATCGAGTGCTGAAAGCTCTCAGAGACAATAGTTTACCTCCCACGTGGATTCCATTCAGCTTGTTAAGTGCTAAAAGTCGATTCACTGTCAGGTACTGTACCTTATTTTCTATTCCCGAGGGCACGGTAACCAACCAGGGCATCTGGCCACGAGTCAATGATCCATGTTGTAACAGCAGCCCTGGCAGTACACATCCATGGCATCCCTCCAGGGATGAACCAAGCTTTTTCATTTCCTGTTTAGTATCACACGGGTGCTGATTATTTATGGAGTGGCAAGGAGGTCAATCTTTTTTTTTTAGGTTGAGCAACCAATCGTGGGTTTTGAAGTCCAGTCCCTAAATAACAATAAAACAGATAGTTTGGTTAGTCCAAGTTACTCTGTCCACATCTGCTGTGTGGCCACTGAGAGCAATGTCATTGCACTTGGCAATGGGAGGATGTCACAGCCCCCCCCCCACCCCCCCTCCCCGGTGCTGTCCTGGGACTGTCCATAGGATTCTGTCTGATGTCCCCAGTTCCACTGCTTGCAGCCATGTCCCACAGTGTCTCTATCTCTTTGCCTCAAGTGACTGCACATGATTGCTGGCTTGTTTCTGGTTTGTCACCACTCCCCAGGTTCCATCATCCTGCTGAGTTTTCCTAGTTCTGTTTGTACTACAACTCCTGCTGCTGCTGCTGCTAAGTCGCTTCAGTCGTGTCCGACTCTGTGCGACCCCATAGACGGCAGCCCACCAGACTCCCCCATCCCTGGGATTCTCCAGACAAGAACACTGGAGTGGGTTGCCATTGCCTTCTCCAAAGCATGAAAGTGAAAAGTGAAAGGGAAGTCGCTCAGTCGTGTCCAACTCTTCACGACCCCATGGACTGCAGGCTACCACGCTCCTCCGCCCATGGGATTTTCCAGGCAAGAGCACTGGAGTGGGGTGCCATCGCCTTCTCCAACAACCCCTGAGGATCAGCCCCTGAGGATCAGCCTTTTCTTAGCGAGGCCAAGGCAGCTAACTTAAGGCTATACAAAACAGAATTCTCAGTTGTTCCTGGTCTGGGGTGGTTCATGTGGGTGTTAGTTGCTCAGTCGTGTCCGACTCTTTGTGACTCCATGGACTGTAGCTCCAGGCTCCTCTGTCTAGAATTCTCCAGGTAAGAATACTGGAGCAGGTAGCCATGCCTTCTCCAGGGAATATTGTCAGCCCGGGGATCAAACCCAGCTCTCCCGCACTGCAGGCAGATTCTTTACCATCTGAGTGATGATGTGGTTCATGGGCCAGGTCCAATTCCTGTTTTTCTAAAAAAGTTTTCAGGACTCCAGTAGAATCTCCTATGTGTTGGGTTGGCGAAAACGTTCTTTTGGGTTTTTCCATAAAATGTTTTTGGCTAATCCAGTAGTTTCTAGAGTCAACTCTCAGTTGAATGTTCCCAGCCAGAGAGGAGCCTTCCTTCTTTAGTCAAAGATGGGAAGAGGGGATATCTTAAAACGAAGATCATGGCATCTGGTCCCATCACTTCATGGGAAATAGATGGGGAAACAGTGGAAACAGTGTCAGACTTTACTTTTTTGGGCTCCAAAATCACTGCAGATGGTGACTGCAGCCATGAAATTAAAATACACTTACTCCTAGGAAGAAAAGTTATGACCAACCGAAATAGCATATTCAAAAGCAGAGATATTACTTTGCCGACTAAGGTCCATCTAGTCAAGGCTATGGTTTTTCCAGTAGTCATGTATGGATGTGAGAGTTGGACTGTGAAGAAAGCTGAGTGCTGAAGAATTGATGCTTTTGAACTGTGGTGTTGGAGAAGACTCTTGAGAGTCCCTTGGACTGCAAGGAGATCCAACCAGTCCATTCTAAAGGAGATCAGCCCTGGATGTTCTTTGGAAGGAATGATGCTAAAGCTGAAACTTCAGTACTTTGGCCACCTCATGCGAAGAGTTGACTCATTGGAAAAGACTCTGATGCTGGGAGGGATTGGGGGCAGGAGGAGAAGGGGATGACAGAGGATGAGATGGCTGGATGGCATCACTGACTCGATGGATGTGAATCTGAGTGAACTCCGGGAGTTGGTGATGGACAGGGAGGCCTGGCGTGCTGCGATTCATGGGGTCGCAAAGAGTCGGACATGGCTGAGTGACTGAAATGAACTGAACTGATCTGAACTGATATCTTAAAAGTGGCATTGCTTTTTCTTTGGGGGGGGGAGGGATTTAATTTATTTTTAAATTGAGCTGTAATTGACATATAATGCTAGATTAGTCTCAGGTATACAACATAACAGAGAAGGCAATGGCAACGCACTCCCGTACTCTTGACTGGAAAAATCCCATGGGCGGAGGAGCCTGGTAGGCTGCAGCCCATGGGGTCGCACAGAGTCGGACACGACTGAAGCCACTTAGCAGCAGCAGCAGCATACAACATAATGATTTGATATTTGTACACATTGTGAAGTGACCACCATAATAAGTCTAGTTAATGTCTGTTGCCTTACACGGTTACACACTTCATTTCCTTGTGATGAGATGTTTTCTTGATCAGGGTATAGTTGATTTACAATGTCTCAGTATACAGCAAAGTGGTTCAGTTACACACACACACACAGACATATGTTCTCTATATATTTATCTATTCTTTTGCAATTAATTAATAATTTTTTGGCTTCCCTGGGTCTTCACTGTTGCGTGGTGGGCTTTTTCTAGCTGTGGCAGGCGGGGTCTACTCCTCTTTGCAGTGCACAGGCTTCTCACATCAGTGGCGTCTCCTGTTGCAGAGCACGGGTTCCAGGGCATGCGTGCCTCAGTAGCCGTGGCATGTAGTTTCAGTAGCTGTGGCACGTGGGCTTAGTTGCCCCGTGGCACGTGGGATCTTTTCAGATCAGGGACTGAACCCGCGTCCCTTGCAGTGGCAGACAGATTCTTAATCAGTAGACCACCAGAGAAGTCCCAATATTTATCTGTTCATTTTCAGATTCTTTTCCATTATAGGTCATTACAAGATTTTGAATATAGTTCCCTGTGTTATACAGGAGGTCTTTGTTGTTTTGTGGTGAGAATTTTAGGGTCTACTCTCCTAGCAATTTTCAAATATGCAGTACAGTATTATTTACTGTAGTCACTATGCTGTTCATTACATTCCTAGGACATATTTATTTTATAAAGAGAAGTTTTGCCTTTTGACCCTCCTCCACTTATTTTTCCCACCCCACTCTGCCTGACAACCGCCAATCTGTTCTCTGTATGCATGAGCTTGGTTATTTATTTATTTAGTTTTTAGATTCCACATGTAAGTGAGATTTTACAGTGTTTGTCTTTTTCTGACTTATTTTACGAAGCATGATGCCACTGAGGTTCACTTATGTGGTCATAAATGGCAGGATTTCACTTTTTTATGGCCAAATAATATTCTGTTATATAGAGATATATCTAGACATATCTATATCCCTATCCCAGAATGTGTGTCTGTGTATATAAATACACAAAGTGCACATATATCTTTATCCATGCATCTATTAATAGACACTTTTGCTGTTTCCATATATTGGCTATAGTAAATAATGCTGCAGTGAATATGGGGGTACATACATCTTTTCAAATTAGTGTTTTTGTTTTCCTTGAATAAATACCCAGAAATGAAATTGATGGATGGTATAGTAGTTCTATTTTTAATTTGTTGAGGAAGCTCCATACTGTTTTCCAGAGTGGCTGCATCAATTTATATGTCCACCAATAAAGCACAGGAATTCCCTTTTTATCCACATCCTGGCCAACACTTGCTATTTTTTTGTTTTTTGGGGCTTTTTTTGGATCAGACCCATTCTATCAGGCAGGAGGTAATAATCTCCTTGTGGTTTTGATTTGCATTTCCCTGATGATGGTCCATCCCTTTTTATATCCCTATAGGGTAGGCTTCAGCGAACCAGGTCACATAGAGCTAGCTGCATATATACCTTAGATTCTGGGCAGGAAGAGACACCATGTGCATATGTTCTTATTTATGTTTTTATTAAATACTTATTACCCATCTCAAACTGTATTTATATTGAATTCGAAAATGAATAAGATGACAAGAGCAACATGAATAAATGGTTTGGAAAATTTTTTTAAATTATTTAAAGGCAGGAACTATGCCAGTTTCATTCATCTTTAAATCTTTAATTTGGATGTAGTGAATACTATGTCCTTGGCATTTATTCCCAAGTTCTTTCTTCTCAGTATGGTCTATTTACCATTTATAGGTCAGGTGGTACCAGAGAGGCTAACTACAAACTGTGGTTTGAGGGGAGACACATGTGACCTGGGCTAAGCCAGCCACTGTGCTCCTTCCTCTGGTTATAGTATTGGCTCACAAGTGAACATGTGACCCCAATTGGCTCAATCACAATGATTCTTTCAAATTTTTGCTGGGCATTATGAGGCACTGAAATTTTCTCTGGGCAGCCATCGTTGGACCAGTAGTGGATGATGAAGAAATGACACAAAATAGAGTAGAAAAATAGATGGCAAGAGCATAGGGTCCTTGTTTGACATTGCTGTTTTGAGTCCCGTTTATTTTTCTATGCAACTGAAAGTATCATCATCAATATGTTGTGATGATGTCTACCACAGAGCAGGTACTCAGTAAGTTTGTAAAATGAGTGAGCGATTGATCGGTTATACCACATAGAAATTTTCATACAGACTGAAAATATCTTTATATTTCACAAGAATTAAAAATAGAAAAATTAGAAAACTCAAAACTAGAGAAAGCCATTAATTTATAATGAAGTATTTTGGTAGTCGAATTTGTGAAACCCAGTGAAATACGTATACAGAAGTTCTTCTGGACACAAACCCTGGTATCCTTTTTACCCTGAAGGATGTTACATAATAAAGATAAGTAGGCACCCCACTCCAGTACTCTTGCCTGGAAAATCCCATGGACCAAGTAGCCTGGAAGGCTGCAGTCCATGGGGTCGCTGAGGGTCAGACACGACTGAGCGACTTCACTTTCACTTTTCACTTTCATTCATTGGAGAAGGCAATGGCAACCCACTCCAGTGTTCTTGCCTGGAGAATCCCAGGGATGGGGGAGTCTGGTGGGCTGCCGTCTATGGGGTCGCACAGAGCCGGACATGACTGAAGTGACTTAGCAGCAGCACCCTAACCATGGGGCCTCCCCAGTGGTAAAGAATCTTCCTGCAGTGCAAGAGACTCAGGTTCGATCCCTGTGTTGGGAAGATCCCCTGGAGGAGGGCACAGCAACCCACTCTAGTATTCTTGCCTGGAGAATCCCATGGACAAAGGAGCCTGGCTGTAGTTCACAGGGTTGCAAAGAGTAGGATGCCACTGAAGTGACTAAGCATGCACACACCCACTCTAACCATCCTATCTAATGTTACAACATCCCTTGCAATATTCTCTAACAATGTCGCTTCTTAACTCTCATCCACAGCAGTCACCAACATATTTCATTTTACTTATTTTATCCAGGGATATATATGCAGTATTGTAAATTCTATGGGCTTATGGATTTTAACCTCTTTTAATCATTGTTGTATTCCCAACACCTAGAACAGTTCCTAATAAGTAGTAAACACTGGGTAAATATTTGACAAACAAATGAATAAAGTATAACCTTGCCTAGCAAATAGCAATAAAGGCAGATTGTGTATAAATTATCCTTTAGAATAGCACAGGGTCTTCTGCTTCAGGTCAGCTAAGGGAGCTTACTTAGGACCCAGAGACATCCTAGATCTAAGCTTTGGGGAAGTCTAATTCCTCTGAAGATTGGATGGGCGGTATCGATTTCATCAAGTTATCTCTGCATTCTCATCTGTATTCTTGTCACTCACCTCTGATAGGCCCTGAGTTGGGACTCTTTAGAGATAATCTCAGTGACTCTTTAAAAAAATGTTTGGAGGCTAATAAAACAAACACAGGTGAGGCTAGAATACCTGCAATTGCATTTTGCTCTAGGAATAAACAATCCTTTAATTCAGCTGCCATTTTTCAAAATAAGCAATGCAGCAAAATTTAAGAAAAAGTTTTAGGTCTCAGGAAATATTTCATCAACCTATAAAATAGGTTAGGGATAGACCCAAAGGTGAGTGGGTAGTCTGTCAAATAAATTTTTTACATCAGAGATGTAGTAACAATGACCATCTAGAAATCCTTTGATCAACCAAACCAAACCAAACCAGGAGCTACATTTTGAAACACTGCAGGAATTTACTGTATATTACATTTGTCCAGACATACCTAAGCTTTTCCCATATTAGTGACATTCTTGTTTCTATAGAAACTAATGCCCTTTAAAGGGAAAACTTAATGGCCAAAAGAGAATAAAAAAGAAGCCCTGTGACAAAACTTAACTATACGAGGGAAGAACTTGTCAAGGGTTTTCCCTTGACTTAAATAATTTAATTTTTTTTTAGTGTTTATTATTTTGGCCGTGCTGGTTCTTTGCAGCTGTTTGCCTGCTTTGTCTAGTTGCAGCAAGCAGGGGTTACTCTTCCTTGCAGCGCAAGGGCTTCTCGCTGCAGTAGCTTTTCTTGTTGCAAAGCACGGCCCTAGGGCACTTGGGCTCAGTGGTTGTGGCACAGGGGCTTAGTCACTCCATGGCACGTGGAATCTTCCCCAACAGGGATCAAACCTATGTCCCCACCATTGCCAGGTAGATTCTTAGCCATTGCACCACCAGGGAAGTTCCCTGGATTTAAATAATTTTTGATTGGAGGAAAATATCTTTAAGAAGTAGCTCATGAATAGTTGGTCATGCATTTACAGTCATCAATTACTTTCACCGTGAGGGGTTTTTTTGTTATTAATTTTATTGGCATATAGTTGATTTACAATGTTGAGTTAGTTTCAGGTGTACAGCAAAGTGAATCAGTTATACATATACATCTATCCACTTACAAAAAATTCTTTTCTCATATAAGCCATTACCGAGTAGAGTTCCCTGTGCTGTACAGTGGGTCCTTATCACTAATAGTTATCTATTTTATATAAGATAGTGTGTACATGTCGATCCCAATCTCCCAATTTATGTCTCTCTCCCCTCCACTTGAATTTTAAGCACCAGATCATGCTAGAAACTGGGCAAGAACAAGTGAAGTGGAAAAGATGACTCATTTATTAAGCAGTGATACATATTTCATCATATGATATGATTTATTATGACTACTCAAAGGCAAATAAAGCACTTATTTAATATAAACTCAGAGGGTAAGTCCTGATGTTATAAGATAGGTATTATCTGGTAAAATTCTGTACACTGCAGCAAATTATTTAGCAAGGTCAATGAGGTGATTTAATCTATCCTTTCATGACAAAGAAACTTACTGTAAAAAGTATTTACATATATTCATACATACCTACGGGCTTCCCAGGTGGCACCAGTAGTCAAGAACCCACCTGCCAAGCAGAGATATAAGAGATGCGGGTTTGATCCCTGGGTCAGGAAAATCCCCTGGAGGTGGACATGGCAACCCAGCCCAGTATTCTCGTCTGGAGAATCCCATGGACAGAGGAGCCTGGCAGACTGCAGTCCATGGGGTCGCAAAGAGGTAGATATGACTGAAGTGACTTAGCACGCATGCATACATACCTATAAGCACACATACATTTGAAAAATGTGGGTGAAGAAAGTATCAGCAGAGAAACCATGCAGCATTGGAATCACTTCCAACGGAGATTCTTAAGGGCATTTCAGTGAGCTGCAGGGAATTTCGGTGTGAGGCTGGTGTGTGGACAGGATGGGCAGGAGCAGGCAGGGAACAGGTGTGAGGTCCAACTCGTGTCACGTGCTGTCTCTGAGCTGTCGTACGTGGGCACTCCTCCTGAGGCTGAACTGCATTCCGTCGTCTTCCCAGGAGACTCCTCACTGGGGTGGGGTGAGGAGTAATAGTGCACAGCATACAAGGACCCTGGGTTCACACAGGCAGAGCGAACTGACCTAAAATTGTTCAGTTTTACCTGGAGCAGCACTTCAGGGTAGGGTGCATGTGTTTGCACAAGTGAATTAAAATCCACATGTTGGTTGACTGACTGACTGACTTGGGAGAGCAGCCAACTCAAACCCATTTACAGAGAAAAGGAGCAAAAGAAATGCTGCTGCTGCTGCTAAGTCGCTTCAGTCGTGTCCGGCTCTGCGCGACCCCTAGACGGCAGCCCACCAGGCTCCCCCGTCCCTGGGATTCTCCAGGCAAGAACACTGGAGTGGGTTGCCATTGCCTTCTTCTCCAAAGCATGAAAGTGAAAAGTGAAAGTGAAGTCGCTCAGTCGTGTTCGACTCTTAGCCGTCAGAAGGAAAAAGTGGAAGAAGAATTTTACATCTGGTCAAGACACTAAGCCACACAAAGTGTTTACAGAAATATGCTTCATATTCAGAAGGCAGTGGAGAGAGACTCATTCATGTTGTTCGGGTTAGGCTAGACCGTGCTATGGTAATGAATGCGCTCCCAAGCCACAGGGCTCCGAGGAGTGAAAACTTGTTCCTCACTTACACCAAGTCCAAAGTCTGTTGGAGGGGAATCACCTCTTGCCAGAAATTCAGGAAAACAGGCTCTCATCACCTCATGGTATGTTCTGCGTACACATGGCTCCCGAGGCTGCCTGGTAAGAGAGAGAAGGGAAAGGCGCCCTGGCTTTTAAGTGACTCACCCCGGACGGGACATGTTATTTCTGCTCACAGTCGTGTTGCTCCTGTCCAGTTCAGAGAATCTGGGTAGTAAAGTAGAGCACATGAATACTCAGCAAATATTAACTGACTTAGCCAAACGCATGAAAGGAAATGACAGAAAATGGGTGATAAAGGAGAGGATAAATAAAGGAATTAGACTATTGAGGAATGTAAAGACAGAACAGAGCAGGAGACGAAAACCCAGCCTCTCCCCATGACATTAATGGTTGATTAAGGGTTGACTTTAATCTTAATTTGTAAACAATGCCTTTTTTCTTAACTACAGACTAATGCATGTGGACATTTAGGAAAATTTTTGAAAGATTGTATGTATAATTTCACCCCCCTCCCTTTCCCATCATTCAGTTGCAACATGCTTTTTTTTTTTCCTTTTTAAAATGTGTCCTCAAATATTCCCTTTAGATGGAATTCCTTATTCTCCCCACTGGGAACACGCTGCTCCTCCCTCTAAAGGATCACTTACCACATGGTTGAACCCAAAGCCCATCTGTGTGCCTTGCTGGACATGAGTTCCTGGGCCCCTTTGCTTCCTCAGGGCCTGGCATGGATCTGGCATAGAACCAAATGAAGGAATGATTCTTGCAGGGGTAAGCAAAGGAGTGAATAAATAAATGGATGGATTGTTTGGTTGTTTTTTAAGTTTTGTGTTAGAGTTACATATTTTCATGTCTCTCTCCTCTGAATTCTGTAGTAAACTCTTAATTCTTACTTCTTCAGAAGTCTTAGGGGATCCAGATTGATGGGAAGCCAAGATGTGCAGAGGCCTCAGTCTGCGAGGCTGCGAGATACACAGCCTTGTTAGGACATGCCAGGGTAGGATATGGCCACTGGGATGCAGTCAGGAACTCATGCCTGTGGAAACAGAGGGCTATCTGCTAATGCAGGGGATAAGGCTGGAAACTGGGGGCTTTTCATAGGACCACAGGCTAAGAAAAATAGTAAACAGAGTGGGCTGGGAAGATCCAGGATAATCAAGACTGAGACAGAGCTCAGTAGAGATAAAGAGGCTGTTCTGAATCCTGAAGTGGAGGTAGTCATCAGTTGGATCCCTTAAACTGTAACTTGTTTAATAAATAATATCCTGTAACCAGCCTTCACTGACTAAGCTCTCTTTAATTGTTCTGGCCAGTTGCATACCCTCCAAGCTTCACGTAGCTTAGTCAATATGTCACAAGACTCCTTTAACCACCCTGAATAGAAAATATCTCTGACGTATGGGTCAATTTAGTAACCGTTGCTTAAGTTGTTTTTCAGGAACTTGGAGTCAGCTCTGGTCCAGGTCAGGTTCCAGCCAGTTAAGACCGGTTAGGACCACTGACCCTCCAGCTGGGTCTGTGAAAATGTCCAGTGGATGACCTTTGGATGTCAGAGGGCTAAACCTCCACCCTCAGATCACAGCAGCGCCGTCACTTTTGGAATGTGAGTCCTGTGAAGAAACATGGAACTCAGATATGCCTCCACAGAGCAGTAACGACTTCACCTTTTCCTCACCTCCAATCCCCTTTTTCCAAACCTCAAACCACCCTGCCTCTCTCTCTGTAACTGTCCCAAGCCCCTCTCCTTTGAGGAGGCAGATCTGAGACTTGCTTGATTGCCTCATGAATACGTCCCTGCTCTTGACTTGATGCGTGTCGGGCAAATGAACCTGGTTCCATAACCGGGTTTGTTCCAACACATGAGAGGCCCGTGAGTAATTTCAGAAGGCAGAGTCAGGGTCCATGAGGTCTTCCAGAAGAAGAAAAGGGTTTGCTCTGAAGCTCAGCGGACTGATGCATTGACCAGACAGAATGTATCCTTGTTTTCCCGGGAAACAAAACATAACTTTGGATGAAAGGCTAAAAAACTCAGCAAGAATAAAGACAGGACAGTGAATACAGAGGACTAGGGTTTGAGATGAGGGGGAGGGGCCCCTAGGAGAGAGAAACAGCAAGGGGCGGTTAATGTTTGTTGAGTGGAATGCAAGGCTTTAAACTGGTGCCAAGCTAATTGAGTAATATGCGGCTTTGTGCCTGGAACTCACCTAATCTCTGTTACCTGGACTTTGAGATTCTCTGGACTTGTAGTATAAACTGTTTGTTCCCCTGAACTGATGATATGTTCTAGTTCAATGGCTACAGGGTGGAAGGGACATGTCTGCAAGGGGCGGGGGTGGGAGGCGGGTGGTTGCTGCGAAGAGAGTTCAGAACACCAGGGGGTATTCTGTGGAAAGAAAACAGCCCGGTTTCTCCCGGTGATACGGTGATACGGTGATACGAAGAGAAGCGCTCAGAGAGACGACAGAGGGAACCGGAAGGCCATGCTTCTTGTCTGGGAGTTTCAGAGGCGCTTACCTCACCTGCTCTGCTTGTCAGGGCGCACTCTGGTCTGCGGAAGTGGCCTGACCTTGCTTTGGCTACACAGACTTGGCTTCTCAGAGCCGCTGGGCTGAGTCACCAGCAGTGCCTATGTTATTCCAAAGAAGCAGCAAGAAAGGCTGAGCGAGTCCTGCTACCACCACGAAGCTTTGGATGGTCTCCAAACACTTAGAACTTCCCTAACGCTATCAAGAGAAGGCAGCCAACTGGAATGTCCTTCCAGAGGAATTCCCGCCTTCATCAGGAATCTGGGTGAGATGCGAGATTAAGTAAATGCATTGTCAGTTCTGATTTAGGAAGGCAGGTTGATTACCCCATGGAAATGGGGAACAGGAGTGGGTGGAGGAACTTCTGCCTGAGGGAACAGACAAGTTACTGAAAGCAGAAAGTTCACCATCAGAAACCCCAGTACTTAGAAATCAGACACTGTAAAGCCATTGTAACACTATAGAGAAGCATTCCTTATAAATCTGAGATAATAATACTATCAATAGGGAGCTGGCATTGAACTTGCCTGAGTGTATGCTTAAGTCACTTCAGTCATGTCCAACTCTTTGTGACCCCATGGACGATAGCCCACCAGGCTCCTCTGTCCACGGGATTCTCCAGGAAAGAATACTGGAGTGGGTTGCCATGCCCTCCTCCAAGGGATCTTCCCAACCCAGGGACTGAGCCCATGTCTCTTATATATCCTACATTGGCAGGCAGATTCTTTACTACTAACTCCACCTGGGAAGCCCTGGCATTGAACTTACAGTGTATCTAACCCCATAACTGAGCAAATTGAGGGCTAAGAAAATGGTGATGGACTCAGGGTCACACCACTTTTATCAAAGTGGCTCAACACATGAAGATATGCAAATGACTCATCAGTATGCTGCTCTGGGACCTTCAGAAAGTTGGAGCTGCCTTTCAACCCAAAGACAGCCCTGTACTGGAAACAAATAATCCCCCTTTCAAACCAACAAACAAAAATAGAACCTATTAGGGAATTCCCTGGCACTTTAGTGGTTAGGATTCTGACACTTAAACTGCTGGGCAAAAAAAACCCAACATATATATATATACACACACACACACACATACATACATACATACATATATATATATATATATAACCCATTAAAACAAATAAAATAGCAACCACCAAAAATATAACATCACAAAAACAATTCCTCTAGCCCCAAAGTTAACTTTGTTAAAAGGAGTATTGTTACATAGACATTGGCCAAAACTTATGAGAGGGAGAGAATTTGCCTGTCCAGACTGAACCCATCTGAATCTTAGAACTTGACCCCTTCCACATTTTAACATTGAGTTACTATCTAGTGTCCACCCCTCGAGGGGCAGTTTTCCCTGTCCTGCCACCCGGGTGGTACTGCTCAGGGATGGGGTCTGTGCCCACAAGGCAAGGAAGCCCACCAGGGGAGCTGACCAGTCCTGGTGGGGTGAGAGCTGGGGCTACTGAACGGAAGCCAACAGCTCTGAACCAACTGTGCCACGAGGACAGTGTGTTCAAATGAACACACTCATTTCTCTTGGGGAGATCTACCTCCACGCTGGGGGATCCACAGTGAGGAATACCCTCCCTGGCTCTTTTCAGGAGAAAGAAACCACTACAATATGGAGAATGATTCTCCCAGGTGGGCCTTAAGTTTTCACCCACAGGGGTGACTGAAGACTTCACCACCGAGTGGAATCTCGAGCGCGTCTCAGACGATGTGGTTGTGAGCAGAGCCAAGACTTGGAGAGTTACATGGTGAAAAGAACGTGATCCAGGTTCAAGTCTCAGCTCGAGCATTCACTCGCTAAGTGAACTCAGTTACTCAGTTACCTCATGGCTCTGAGCCTCAGTAACTTCATCTGTAAAGTAGATGAGGTACTTTTCGAGGCTGCTAGGAAGATTAAGTAAGGGGGGTGGGCAGCATAAAGTGTGGCTACAAGGGGAGGGACCACTCCTTACTATTTTTGCCTCCACTTCATGTTCCCCTGGCTTCCCTGATGGCCCAGGTGGTAAAGAATCTGTCTCAGGGACTTGAGTCTCTTGCCTGTTCTAATCGCATCCTGGTCATTTGTTGGTATCAGAGGGATCCTCTGGCCTAAACAGTATAAGATGTCCGGACACACGGCACTGACAGCAGTTCCTTAGTCACTTATTCTCCAGGTCTGGGGCAGGAGGACACCGGATGCTAACCAGGGCCACATGGGAGTTGCACTTGGGAGCAGAGTGAACTAGAAGGGGCCATGGAAGGTGCGAGCGTGTGCTCAGCTCCTCACGCGTGTCCGACTCTTATGCACCCCCAGGGATTGTAGCCTGCCAGGCCCCTCAATCCAGGGGATTTTCCAGGCAAGAATACTGGAGCAGGTTGCCATTTCCTCCTCCAGGGGATCTTCCAGACCCAGGGATCGAACCCACATCTCCTGCGTCTCCATCATTGGCAGGAGGATTCTTTGCCACTGAGCCACGGGGGAGGCCTGCAGTATGCAGCAGGCTTTGTAATAACAAGAGGGTGTGATGTTCCCTGATTCCCGAAGGAGGATGTGATTGGCTTGTTGGACTAATTTAGTAAGCTGATAGGATGGTAAATACCACTGGGTTGAAGACCAGGTCAGGTGTAAGCTGGTGCAGCTAATAAAAAGCTAATCAGGTGGGGAGCCTTTCCTACTAGGTCTGGGTAAGCATATCCGGTGAGAACAGGAGGATATCCTGCTTAGGCCTCTGGAACCCTGAAAAACTGAAAGATATTAAGGCAAGCTCTTGAAATCTTAGGGCTTTATGATGCATTGCCCAAGATCTCGAGTCTGTGCTCCACTGTGTTCTTGTGTTCTGGTTGTATGGCCTTCAACTAGCTAGCTTCAAGCTAGTTCTCCCTGAAAAATACTGTTTAGTCCTTACCCCATAGGACTGCTATGAGACTGAGTATACTGTGCTTAGCACAGTGCCTGGTACATAAGAACTGAGTAGTTGTGAGTGATTGTCACCGTTATCCTTGGAGATATTGATCGTAACAGTCATGGATGGTTTCCTCCAATTTTGTTCATGTTTGAAGAGGTATTTGAGCAAGGGCTTATTTTTAGTTTTGGGGTCACTTGGTGACCTCATCGGTCGCAGGCAAAATGCAGGCTTTACTGTGCTCACAGCACTTACTTGACTTGACTTCCCAGCATCATGAAGGAGCTGTGGAGGGGGGGTCAGCAGGAGTCATGAAAGAATGAGGGGGAGAAACAACTCTAGCTAAGACCTTTCTATTAAGCTGAAGATTTAGACTATTTATAAGTTCTTTCCTTTTACTGTCTAAAAAAAGTTATTTTGATCAGAAATGGAAACAAAGGGATTAAAGGAATCAGAAGAGTGATTTGTAATTGGCCTCCAGACTGCACTCCTGTCTCCATCTGTGAAGAACAAGCTGGTGAGAAAGACTGTGTGGAAGGACTTTATTAGCAGTGGCTTTCCTCCTGCAGCCTGGGATTAGAGGAATACTTTAACCTTGACACATTCATTTGATGATCACAAAGCCTTTCGCCTATCAGTCTATTTTCCCCTTTTCATATTGCCCTGATCCTGGCAGAAGCTCTTAAAATGATCAGAGAATGGTTCTATATTTCTCTCTCCGTCTCCTCCTCCTTCACATCTTCCCCTTGATGTACTCACCAGTTTTAGTAAGACAAAGAAAAACAAACCCTCAAGGATGTGCGACAGTATTTTCTACACATATTCTAGAAGTCTGCTACAGACGAAAAATACATGTTGCTTTCAATGAAAAGTCAATGCATATAGGACTGATTTTCAGAAACAAATTTGTTGAAATTAAAAGATTTCCAAGGAAAGCACAAAAGAAGATATAAGAAAAATATCAAATGTACTTAGCCATCAATCCATCTGCAAGAAACAAAGGAAACCAGAAAAATATGCATAAGATATTTAATCCCAATGCTGATTATGAAAAGGATATATATAACTCATGTAAGAATCCATTTGAAATGGGTATGGGGTAGGCAGCATTGATATGCATAAATCTCTGAGGTTCAAGTGTAAAATTGACGTGCGTATTTATTAAAGTGTGAGATCTATATCAGAGTTAAATGTTAATTGTAAAACACTTGACTAGTCTCCCAAAGACACAATATTCTTTGTTGTTTGATAGGTGGAGAAATCTATCCACCGTACACCAATTTATTATAATTATGGAGTTTTACTTTACTTTTTTCTTTATCCAGCAACATTTTTGACTTGTTTTAGATTAAAGTGTATGTCTTGTTAATTATGGCATTTAGTTCTCAGCTTGTAATTGCTATCTGGTGTTTCGAACTCGCTAGAGCTCTTAGTGCCGCTGTTTCAAGGGGGGCCTGTTGAATTTGCCTGAGGTAAACTAAAACGGAAAGTACCGACTCTCTTAAATAATTTCAGTTATTTCTTGTAGCTTCCGCAGCTTACGATTGTTCCAGTGGAGCGGGTGGGAGTGGTGAAAGGTAGGTAGTACTTCTGATTATCTTCCAATCAGAGGGACCAAGATAGGGGCTTTATAATACTGGCAGGGCTGTGTGCCAAGATGTAATCAAACAGAAACTGGGTGCCAATGGTAATTTTTTGAAATGTGCTTTTATGACATCCTTCTCCAAGATGAAAGCAGTGTTCCCTAAAACAAACAAACAGCGCCGGACTGGGGCTAAAGCACTAATATGAAATTTATTTATGTTTCACCAAACCCAACTTGAAAGTAATTGTATATGATTTGAAACTTTTAATTGTTCTTGTTGTTTCTCTCTGCAAATAAGGAAATCCTGGCTTTCTGTAAAAAAAAAAAAAAAAAAAAACCTCTAGATCCTGACTATTGGTTTCTTTTCAAGGTTTTGCCACACTAATTGCTTTCTGTTTGATTCTGTGCCCTTCTAAAATTGAAGGTTGCCTCGAGGCAGGAGAAAAGCTGTGGTGGTGACTTGTGGGTTTGGGGACTGGGGGAACCCACAGTGGTGGCTGCAAGCCAGCCTCATTATCCCCTGGCTTGTTGTGGGGGCAAACCAGGGGGCCCGTTTTCCTGCTTCAGATCTGGGCCTGTGACTGGAAGGGTTAGAATCTCAAAGCTTTCTCTTTGCATTATTTATCATTTCTGACTGATAACAGCACCACTTTCTTCTAGGAACCAAACACTGGTCATTATGGTTTTGTTTTAATGTGGTATCATGTATTGTATTTCACTGTTCTTCAACCGCAGATTTACAAACTGAGGATACATTAAAGGATCTGTGTTTCACAGGAAATAGACATTTCACTTCTTTTCAGCAATGATATGATATTATTGCTTCTACACCAAGGACTCCTACTATTACTGTATGATTGCTTCCTTAAATCTGACTAAACTGCAGTGGTGAAAGTTGGAGTGGCTTTATTGGTGTCTGAGAACATGTATGCATTCAATGAAGTCAGAAACAATTTCATCCATGTGTGCCCTGATGGCTTTGTAAATAGGGTTTCAAAATCATAAATTCAAAGTATTAATAAAGGAATTGCTTACTTATCCAGAAAGGTTTACTTTATAAGGCATCCTTGCTGAATGAAAACTTGACCCAAAGTGGTAGTTAACAGGGAAGGCTGTGGGTCACACTGCTTGGATTCAAATCCCAGTTCTGTCACTCACCCGCCAGGAAACTTGATTTCTCCTCTGCCACCTGAGGGGTTTAATGGTATCTGGGACTTGGGGGTTTTTAACACATACCGGTGCTTAGAAAAGTGCTGGGCACCTGATGGTGAACTTAATAAATGCCAACTACGATGATTAATATTTCCCGAAAATGTTAGTGCTTTTGAAATTGTACCCATTAGATATTACTTGGCATTTTCCTTCAGACTCTTGGTCATCACTGGGGACTTCAGTGATGGCAAAGTGATGCGCTCTGGGCCCCCAGCGAGCTAACCACCTGCCCTCCAGGGGGCGCTGCTGTTGCCTCGAGCCTTTAGCAGACATCTTCCTTCTGCCCCCTATCGCCCCATCGCCTGCCCATTACTTTGTGGGCTTGTTGGAGAAGGTGGGGTGTTCTTTGTCTTCTCCCACACAGCTTGCTCTGTTTTCTGCTCTCACTGCTCCCCTCCCACGCAACCCAAGCCAGTTAAACCACTAATCTCCCACCCATGCTTCCCTTTGATCACAGTCATCCTGCTTATAATGACCCAAGTCAGTCTTTTTCCCCACTAGCTGGTAAGCTCCTGAGACCAGGGCCCCTACGCCCGTCTTCTCTCACGCTCTTCCCTGGAGACTGGTGAACAGTGTTCGCTAGAGATGGCCGCAGCTGCCTATTCCACGTACAAGCATGTGCTCCAGGGGCCAACTTCCAAGGGTTCAAATCTGGTTCTGCTGGTTTGTATGATGGTGGACGGAGAAGACAATGGCACCCCACTCCAGTACTTTTGCCTGGAAAATCCCATGAATGGAGGAGCCTGGTAGGCTGCAGTCCGTGGGGTCACTAGAGCCGGACACGACTGAACGACTTCACTTTCACTTTTCACTTTCATGCATTGGAGAAGGAAATGGCAACCCACTCCAGTGTTCTTGCCTGGAGAATCCCAGGGATGGGGGAGCCTGGTGGGCTGCCATCTATGGGGTCGCACAGAGTCGGACACGACTGAAGTGACTTAGCAGCAGCATAAGTAGCATGATGGTGAGAAGGTTACTCAAACTCTCCAGTTTAAAACCTTAGTGACCTCATTAAAAGAAAAGAAAGAAAGAAACCTGTTGCCTTCCCAGGATTGTGAAGATTAGATGAAGTTAGCTAAGCAGAAGGACTAGGATATACTGAGTGCTCAATTAAAAGTTGGTAGTTGTTATCACTGTGGCTAAGCTGAGAAAGTTACCACTGTGGCTGAGCTGAGAAAGTTGTCCATAATCGTCACCTGGGAACCTCCGCCAGCCCCTGTGGTAGAGGTGGTGGAAAAGGTTGCATGACACTCTAACATGATCCACAGAAAGGGGTTAAAAGGAATAGGAGTCTTCAGTGTCACGCTGTGACATTACAAATAGGACAAAGCAGAGTTGAAATATCCATTCCGTTTTCTCAGATTGAGACTAGATGTAATTCTTTAGCTCTTCAAGCAGCATTGTCTAAAGGGCATCTGCTATCTCATTTTATCCTCACATTAAACTTCTCCGGTGAGTTCTGTGAGCTATTTGTACAGCTCAAATTCATTAGGTAATTGCAAGCGTGGTCCCAATGGTTCCAACCACCAGGCTGACTGTAAATTCAGGTAAAACTATTCCTTGTGTTCTCTCTGCATTGGAGAGGACAGCTTTTATCTCCAGGCCACGCTGGTCATGGTCCTCCTACCGCGGTGGTGGGTCATAGACTCACAGGGCCCCAGATTTGGAAGGAGCCTCAGGGACCACCTAGTTCAGCCTCATCATTTTGCCAGGTGAGGACGAGGAGACCTAAGGAAGTTAGGCCACTTGTCTGAGAACACAGAGCTGATACTGGTCATGGGGCTCCCAGCACCTGTTGGTTTCTGAGTTAAGATTCGGGAGAGCTCAGTCCTCTGACTTGTCTGTAAGCACATTTCCCACTAAACTTTCTATTTTGATTACAGGCTTTTATTTTTTTTTAATGTGTTTATGGAATGAGCACCAGGTGAGGGATCCGGAAGCCTAGGTTTTCTGATTCTATCCCTTACAGGCTTGGGAATAACTTATTCCCCCATCTTTGTCTGTAGAAGGGAGATCAGGGTGTCCACCCTGCTGTCTCAGCAGGGTTGCTACAGAATCAGATGAGCCAGTAAAGAAGAAACTACTTTGAAAGAAAGACCAAACAGACCTTTGTAAGAGCTGGGCTTGGGGTTCAAAACATACTTGTCACCAACACCAGCTCTGCCATATGTTGACCTTTGATCAGTGCAGTTCATGAGTGGGAATAAAGCCTGTCATCTTATTAAATCTGCTCAAAGATGTAAGGAAACGGTATATAAAGTACTAGATCCAAGGTGGACTCTCAAGAAATGGTTGTTGTTGTTTTTCAGTCATTAAGTTATGTCCAGCTCTTTGCAATCCCATGGACTGCAGCACGCCAGGCCTCCCTGTCCCTCACTATGTCCCAGAGTTTGCTCAAGTTCATGTCCATTGAATCAGTGATCCCATCCAGCCATCTATCCTCTGCCGCCCTGTACTCCTTTTGCCTTTAACAAGAAATGGTAGCTATTATCGGATCATGAAGATATTTTACAGAAACAGAGGATGGTAACCTGCTTTGTATTAATAGGGATGTGGGCCTTGTGTCCCATTACTCCCCCAGCTTCATGAATTTCAGTGTCTGTGATTCTTGTGTGTCTTCAACTCCAGAAACTGGTCACAGTCAATAACTCGAGGTGCGTGATGCTATTCATAGTGAGCTCAACTGAGTGAACCCAAATGTGTTTATGCTTATCAAATGGCTTGTTAAAGAAACCTTAACTGCAGAATTTATGAAGGGAAAAAAAATGACTGTTTTGGAAATCAGTTCTGGACAATTCAGGTTGGTTTCAAAACAATGAACGCTTCCACTTATCCAAATTAAAAATCTAATAAACACTGTGTATGGGAAGATAAAGTCCAAATTACAGACTGCGGTGGGGGGTGGTTTTGTCTCCAAATGGCCTCAAGCCAGGTATTCTCCTTCATAGACAACGTGTATGTGTATATGAGTGAGTGTGTGTGTGTAAATGCCTCTAAGAGCCATGCGGAGGTAACTGAAAATCCCTCCCCACACCCGTGCACAGGCGTGAGGCTTGTTGGGAGAGAGGAAGCTCCGTGTCCAGGAATCTCCCCATTTGGGAAGCAGGAAGGGCTTTTCAGGCTCTGTCATATCCCAGTTCCACTCTCCAGTTACAGGGAAGAAGAAGGATTGAAAAATGAAGCAGATGCATAGTTGCATGCATACATTCATAAAGTCCTCATTAGAAAGTAAAACCGCAGGGTGGGAGCCATCAAAATAAATTGTATTGTCATAAAGCAATTAAGAGAAAATCAGGCAATCATAAGGTGATAAAAGCCTATTAGTTAAAGGGCCTGAAAAACACAGCGGGTTGTAAAAAATTAAATTCTCACACACAGGAAAAAATGCAAATACATGCAATTGTCTCTCTATGGCAAAGAGTCAGATTACTGATGTGGGTGAAGAGTTAAAATCAAAGCCTTGAAAAATGTGAGGTGCGATTTTCTTTCTCATCTGTGCTCTGATTTGAGGATTTCTGTCTTCTAAATTCTTTCCTTCACAGTAATCTTACAAAACAGTTTTTTTCTTTGACAATAAGAAGATACATGTTTTTAAATGACAAGTAAGAGCGTGCAACAAATTTCACAAAGATTTCCATTTTTAACTCATTGTGACCATTTTATAGTCTTTAGATCTCAAAAGAGTCTTACGCTTTTTTTTTTTTTTTGCTGCATGGCATATGGGATCTAGTTCCCCAACCAAGGACTGAACCCAAACACCCTGTATTGAGGGTGCAGAGTCTTAATCGCTGGACAACCAGGGAAGTCCCAAAATAATCTTATTCTAATGCCCTCATTAGAAATGAAGAAAGTGACTCCTGAGAGGGTGAAGTGAGGTCTTCACTTGGCTACTGGCCTAGTTAATGAAAGCAGATCTGATTCTAGAGACCAGATCACTTCTCTTCTTCCCAGCTCGGAACTGAGCTTCCTTGCTTTTTTGCTGTGAGATTAGTTCTTGAAAGATTTGGTCTATAGCAGAGATCAGCACACTTTTCTTGTAGAGGGACAGATAGTAAACATTTTTGGACTTTCAGGCCATAAGGTCTTTCTTGCAGCTACTCAATGTCCATGGTTGTAGTTCCAAAGCAGCTATTCAATTCAGCTCAGTTCAGTCGCTCAGTCATGTCCAACTCTTTGCGACCCCATGAATCGCAGCATGCCAGGCCTCCCTGTCTATCACCAACTCCCGGAGGTCACTCAGACTCACGTCCATCGAGTCAGTGATGCCATCCAGCCATCTCATCCTCTGTTGTCCCCTTCTCCTCCTGCCCCCAATCCCTCCCAGCATCAGGGTCTTTTCCAATGAGTCAACTCTTCGCATGAGGTGACCAAAGTACTGGAGTTTCAGCTTTAGCATCACTCCTTCCAAAGAAATCCCAGGGCTGATCTCCTTTAGAATGGACTGGTTGGATCTCCTTGCAGTCCAAGGGACTCATAGAGGATACTTACACAAGTGAGCGTGCCTGCCTTCCAATGAACTTGTTTACAAATTGAAGGGCCAGATTTGACTGCCTGTGATAATTTGCTGACCGTGGTCTCTCTAATTTTTTTTCCGTAATTATTAAGGAACCTTTAACCTAAACCAACATTTCTAGATGTCATAAGGATGTTTCTATGGGAAAATTGACCAGTTCCCTAGGTCAGGTGTGTATTTTTTCTGAGCACTCCTCTAAATTTTCTGAGGCCCTCCGCATTGAGCCCAGTCCTTGCACGACAGGGTCAGTGTCAGGAGCCCCAGTCTTGGGTTAGCCTCACTCCTTTCTCCCTGTTTCAGTAGCAGGTGTCTCTGCAATGTAAGCTGGTGCCAGCCCAGTGATCTTGCAAGTGTCCTAGACAGGCCTCTGTTTGTCTGCAATGGCTGATCTGAGCTTAAGGCATGGATCTTACTACTTCTTCTGCAACTGGATAAATAATTGTCCTAACACTGTAGGTAAACAGTCTTTTTGGCATTGGTCAGAAGTGTAACATTTATCATACATGAACTTTCCATATGTCCATGAGTTAGTCTGTAGATTTTCACTTCGGTTTCATTAACCTATTTGTCTGTTTCTCCATGAATCTTTGCAATACTGTATCTTCTCCACTAGGAAAGTCTTTGTCCAGATTTTCTTTTATATCTTTTAATAAAAACGTGTAATTTTCTTCCTAGGTCCTGTACATTTTCGTAATGGTTTTTAAAAACAAGCTACATGTCACTGATTTCTAACATAGCAAACAGGAATATCAGTGGCTGTAGCCTATGTAATGAAAGCATGAAGAACTAAGCTGTAAGCAGTTGCAGACAAGAGTCTGAGAGTGTACAATCGTTTCCCCATCCTCCTTGGTATGTGGAATGATTGACAGGTGTGTAGCCAAACAAGAAGACAGGGTGGGCAGGGCTGGGAAGAAGAGAACAGAGAGCCAGGCAATTTTATCAAGCACCTGGGCTCAGGCCAGGAGCAAGATGGTCTGAGCTGCCCTTGGTGTTGTCAGCAGCCTCTGGAGAGGGGTCAGAAGGTGCCCCTGGGGCAAGAACTCCAGCACCCTCCTGTTGGGTTACACAAGTTTTTGGGTTCAATTTGGATAAAACTGATCTTTTATCTTTTACTGCCTCCTTTCAAATCTCAGCTTCCCCCTTTCTGGTTAACTTGTACCTATTGATTCAGCCCAGCATGCCTTAATTTTGTTACTTGCTTCTCACTCTTGCATTCGCTTTGGTGCCTGTGTTTATTTGAACTGGTTTATTTGGATTATGTGAATGTACTACCTGATTCTAATCTCAGATTTTATATTAGAATGATTGCAATTGGGGCCATTTTGCCTTCTGGTTTTCCGTTCCTGGGATGTCTCCTAGCTGCTCTGACAATCATTTATTCCCCAGGAACATCTCTCTGCTGGCTTCTTGGGCAGGACTACAAGCTAAACCAGTGCTTTTGTCTTCCCCACAGCTCATTACTGTTCTAGTTCCTATTGGTAGCTAATTTTAATTATTCCCAGGTATGCGTGTTTCCACATTAACTATGTACTAAGGATATCAAAAGCATACCACAGGGTAGGGTCACTTCTTACTAACCCTCCTGTTTATTTGGTAAAGTCCTGTGTTAAATGAAGTGCTGCAGGTATTTTTGAGGAGGCTTTTCTGAACCAAGTGGGTCCAGTCAACATATGGCTTCACTCTCCTAGCAAGTGTACTGGGCAGCTCAGGTGAACAGTGCTCCTTCGGCTGCGGTGGATGCTGCAGAATGGGTTATTGTTGTTGGCTTTGCCACATGTGAGTGTGCGTGCTAAGTTGCTTCACTCATGTCCAACTCTTTGCAGCCCCATGGACAGTAGCCCACTAGGCTCCTCGGTCCATGAGATTCTCCAGGAAAACCTACTGGAGTGGGTGGCCATTTCCTTCTCCAGGGGATCTTCCCAACGCAGGGACTGAACTAGCATCTCTTGTGTCTCCTGCATTGACAGGTGGGTTCTTTACCACTAGCCCCACATTGGAAACCTGAGGCTTTGTCACTCCCAGTGGCAATTAACATATCACTGGCTGTATATTCTCATGTATAAACATTTCTATTGTATAAACTGAGATACATCTATACCAGGTCATGGTGAGTAATCATGGTAATGATCACCAAAGAATACCAGCTTATATATATGGCCTGAATTTGCATTAATGTAGAGGTCTGAACCATGGTCTTAGAATTAGTTTGACAACCTTTTAAAAGATACAGATGCCCAGGCCCCACTCCAGACCAATTGGAACATAATCCCTAAGGTTGGGTCCCAAGCACTGGGATTTAAAAAATTTTTCCAGATGATTCTAATGTGCAGCTGAGGTTGAAAGCCACAGTTTTAGCAGAACCTCTGGAGGCACCAGCTGTCCTGCTCCACACTCTGTTGTCACCAGACTTCTCTGTCTCTTACACTTGTAGAAAACTTATGGGAATCCGGTCTGTGATTTAGGTCACACTAACTTAGTATTCAAAACTTGAACTTTGCTGGGGGGAGGGGGGAGGATCTTTTCTCTGTTGTGTTAATTCTTCAAATCCAGAAAGCAATATATCAGAGAGAATTATTTATAGTTCTTAAAAGGACCATTTCAATGCCCAGATCTCATGGGTTTGTCTCCAGAGGGAGATGGCTGTGGTATTTTTGAAGAGTCTGGTAGGAGTTTCAACAGAAGGAAAAGTTCATTGAATATTAGTGGAATCGAAGCAAGTCCACAGTGGAATACTGTTGCTGAAACAACACTGTATCAGTCAAACTATCCAGATGTAAAGAGGACACACTAAAGCTAGTCTAAGCAGAAAAGTAAATTATGAAGGAATACGTTGCAGGAAGGCATTGTGCCCAAACCCTGTGAAGCCTTCCCTGGTGGCTCAGATGGTAAAGAATCTGAATGCAAGAGACCCAAGCTCCATCCCTGGGTCAGGGAAGATCCACTGGAGAAGGGGATGGCTACCCACTCCAGTATTCTTGCCTGGAGAATCCCATGGACAGAGGAGCCTGGCAGGCTACAGTCCGTGGGGTCGCAAAGAGTTGGACATGACTGAGCAACTCACACTTTCACTTTCCTGCCCTGTGATCGTTTCTATGAAGCCCCTGCTATTGGCACTGGAGGCCCAGACAGGACAGCTCGCACTGAGGATCTGGGGCTGGAGCCCTTGAAGTTTTGTGAGAACCTAAGCCCACCCCCAGTGGATGCCTTCACCAACAAGTTTGCTAAATGATGTCCATTCTCGAGGTGCCCTTTTCTGAGCGGAGATCTTGACATTGTGTAAGATCATGCACAGCTGCGAGCCTGGCTGGGAAACTGAGTGATTTTTTTTTTTTAACACCGAGAAAGCAAGACAGATGTTATGAGAAATCTCTAAGACATAGGAAAGATGTTTAAAAGATACAGAATGGCCTCTAAGAATGACAAACACCCTGTTGTGCTCTTTCCTTTTGCTTCCCAGAGGGACCCTTGTATGCAACCACTCAATAAAAACTAACTGGACAAATAGTGTTGTCCATCATCTGTATGTCTACAGGAATTCAAAATTCTGATATTATCACTCCCTGGAACATGCACACTCTGTCTGATCTCTAATAATAATAATGGGATGGAAGAAAGGCTTTCTTCCCTGCCAAAGACTTTCTTGTTCTCAGTGGTTTTGGTGGGGAGAGGTTATAAATGGGGGTGTAAAGAGGTGAAGAAGAAGTTCCTTCTAAATTCTAAAAAAAAAAATAAAAATAAAAATTCACCTGGTAGGTTTTATGCCCTGACACCCATGTACTTTCATCTATACCCAAGGTGCCCCTGAGGTCCAGAGCTGCACATTTTAAAAGTACCGGAACTTCCCTGCAAATCCAGTGGTTTAGACTCTGCCCTTCTACTGGAGGAGGCCCAGGTTCAATCCCTGGATAGGGAAATAAGATCCCACATGTCATGGTATGGCCAAAATTTTTAAAAAATAATACATTGAAAGTTTACCAAGTACTTGAAGCAAATTTTGAAAGAGCTATGTTAAAATACAAACAGAAAAATTAGAGCTTTGTAGAAATGCTGGTAGAAGAATGCTAGGAACAAATGGAAAAAAATGTCAAAAATACCATAGATTTTTGTGGAGGAGATAGTACTCTTTCTACCAAGGAAAGGAACAAAAAAATGGATTTTTTTTTAAAAAAAAATTATAGAATAAGAGCAGGGCTTTCATTTAGACCAAAGAAACAGCACCCCCACAGTGCTATCTACAGGACACTCAGCAAGGCCCCTGGCCCTCGGTAGAGGTAGTTCTCATGTGACACAGATGGCTTCCAGGAGGACTTGCCTAGAGGCGATATAATGACCCAAATAATCTGTTCGAGTCTCTTGCAGGTTTTGAGGCTGTGAAAAAAGCCTTTCTAGTCCTCCAGTGAAACCAAATTAGCGTCTTCAAGCAAACTGATGAAGCTTATACAGTCAAACAAAGGCTCCAGGTAGTTGGTGGGATGATCAGTAGATACACTTCTGAGAATCTGCCCGCCCCATGCTTCCGCCTTGCCCTCTCCCCAGCGCGAGCAGTCGGCATGCATTTGTGGCCCCTTGTCCTCGTACCCAGGGCGGCATTGGGCCCCTTGAAAGAAGCAAAAAGTCTAAAGCACAGACTTCAAAGAGAAAGGGGATTCTATTGTAGCATTTTAATTTCATTAAACTTGGATGAATCATGAAAGGTCAGCAAACAAGATAAGCATTGGTCTGGATGTCTTCCAGGAAGGCTGAGCAAGGAGTGGCCCCAGAGCAAAGCAGTGTAGTGAAGTGTGTGCTGACTGCTGAGGGTGCCCTTTCAGGTGCGTCTGCACCCAGCAGGGTGCTCAGTCACTTAGCTGGGTCTGACTTTTCACCACCCCATGGACTGTAGCCTACTAGGCTCCTCTCTCCTTGGAGTTTTCCAGGCAAAATTACTGGAGCGGAGCACTTTTCTATTGCAGGCATTTGATTGGTCTCTCTGAAGAAGAAAAGTTGCATGCGGGGACACTTAGTATGTTTTCAAGCTATGTAAAAGATGTTATCATTTCTTGAACTTCCAAGTTCCATTCTGTCCTTTGCTGTTGAAAGCCTGTTGTAGATGCCAAAGAAAGGTCAAAGTGTACAAAACAGGGGGCCCAAGCCAACATTTCAAAGGATGTGTTGGTTTCTGCTCAAATTATTGAACAATGAATGAAAGGGAATAAAAATATGTTGATGTTAGCTTGACCATTTTGTTTACCAACTGGGCCCTGTAAACACATTATTTTACTTTTATCTTCATAAAATGCTTATGCAGTACCTATCATTGAGGAAAATGAGCTTCAGAGATGTCAGGGAATTTGTTCATGGTTGAAAACTGAATTTACCCATAATCTTTCCATTTTGATACACTGTAAACCTGGGGAGACTTTGCTGCAGTTAGCAGCTATTGGGTATGACAATAGACACTCTTGGTCCCCCACATCTTCTTGGCTTTACCACTTACATGCATGCTGCCCAGCTTCTAAATTGGCAGTTCTTTGCCCGAAGACTCTCTGGCTGAACTGGAAGCTCATTCTACTCCTGCAGCAGGTCCAAAGGGTTCATGCAAAAGTGCTCCACTCCCCCCCAAGCAGTTGTCAACCAAGGATTGAGAGGAGCTGGTCTATAAATACCCCAGCTCCTGCATCCATCAGGTGGGACCACTCTAAGTCACATCTTCTATACTGGCACTGAGGTCCTCAGCTGAAATAAGCTTCAGTTGTCCATAGCAGGAACTTGACAACTAAAGATTCTTTCCTTCCCTCTCTCCTTTCCCCACTTCTCTACCAGCATTTCCCAGCACTATCCCAATAGCTTCCACTTGGACCCTTGTCTCAGGATCAGCTTCTGGAGGAATTCGAAGTAAGGCAGTTGTATGTGTGCCTTGTTACTCATAAATGGAGGTGTGGGCTGAGGTAACACTGATGGTTTGATGACAAACACGGCCCCATTTCTGCAGCCCTCTCTGTTTCCACAGCCTTTTTAATGTGAATGTTTAGCTCTTTCTATCGCGAGATAGAGTGTATTTCTCTATCTCCTGAATCTCTGTTGACCTTGACATGTGCTTTGGCCAATAGAGTGAGGTGGAAGTGAGTGTGCTGGGTTGAGTCTAGGCTCCAAGAGGCTTTGTGGGCTTCTGCTCTCTCTCTCTCTCACACATGCACACACACTTGGATGCTCTCTCTCAGATGTCTGCTACCCCATTTTAAACAAGTCTAGGCTAGTGTGCTGCGGGGCATGGAGTGGAGCTCCCTAGAGGCTGAAGCCACCAGAGAGCAGCCCGCACCTGGCTGGTGCCCCTGCCAGCCACAGATAACATGAGCGAGTCCAACCACTCTCAGCCAAGCCTGGCCCAGATTAGCATAACCACTCAGCAGACCCAGAGACATGGGACAAAAATAAATATTGCTGTTGAATGCCACTGCTCTTGGCTCTGTGGCATTCTATGGCAATAGGTCACTGATGCAGTTCCTGCAAGCCCTTCTGATTTCTCTTCTTTCCACTTCCTTCCTTTCACCACACGGTTTTTGTACATATTCATTTTTCCTATTCCTCTCTGCTAGTGTTTATAAATATATTATGATTTTCTTCTGATCATTGGTCAAGCTGGAATTGCTCAGCAATATGTAGGTGACCTTGCTGTCAATTTTACTGTAACCTAGAATTCCAGGAAATCTTTTTAGACCTTTCCTTCAGTTACTCTGCTTATTACAGGTTGAGTAGCTAGGATATTTTTGTTTAACATAGTAGTATAAGGAATCATCTAAAGAGAGAGTGGAGGGCTGGGGAACAGCTTGAAAGAGGATTTGGTAAACGTGAAATTTCTCAGGTGGGGATGGTGTTCAGAGAAGCATGGAGTTCCTCTGAGGCAGTGGCTTCCGAGCAGGGAGCTTGAAGGATATCAAAGTCCAGAGGACCAGCAGGGTGGGGCCAATCCCAGGGGAGGGTGACAGACACCCGGTTAAGAAGAAGAATTTCTTTTTTTCTCTTTAGATTCTATATATAAGTGATATCATATATATATACATATATACATATTTCCAAAACTTGCAGACATGGAAAACAAACTTGTGGTTACCAAAGGGGAAAGAGGGGGTGAGATAAATTAGGAGTTTGAGCTTAACATATACACACTACAATGTTCAAAACAGATGACTAATAAGTACCCACTGTGTAGCACAAGGAACTCTACTCAATATTATGTAATAACCTATAAAGGAAAATTGGGCTCCAAAATCACTGCAGGTGGAGACTGCGGCCATGAAATTAAAAGATGCTTACTCCTTGGAAGGAAAGTTATGACCAACCTAGATAGCATATTAAAAAGCAGAGACATTACTTTGCCAACAAAGGTCCGTCTAGGTAAGGCTATGGTTTTTCCCGTAGTCATGTATGGATGTGAGAGCTGGACTATAAAGAAAGCTGAGCACCAAAGAATTGATGCTTTTGAACTGTGGTGTTGGAGAAGACTCTTGAGAGTCCCTTGGACTGTAAGGAGATCCAACCAGTCCATCCTAGGGGATATCAGTCCTGAGTGTTCATTGGAAGGGCTGATGTTGAAGCTGAAACTCCAATACTTTGGCCACCTGTTGCAAAGAAGTGACTCATTTGAAAAGACTCTGATGCTGGGAAAGATTGAAGGCAGGAGGAGAAAGGGATGACAGAGGATGAGATGGTTGGATGGCATCATAGACTCAATGGACATGAGTTTGGGTAAACTCTGGGAGTTGGTGATGGACAGGGAGGCCTGGTGTGCTGCATTCCATGGGGTCACAAAGAGTCAGACACGACTGAGCGACTGAACTGAACTGATAAAGGAAAATAATCTGAAATATATATATATATATATAATATATAATATTATATATCTCCTAGAGAAGGAAATCAGAGAAGGCAATGGCAACCCACTCCAGTACTCTTGCCTGGAAAATCCCATGGATGGAGGAGCCTGGTGGGCTGCAGTCCATGGGGTCACGAAGAGTTGGACGTGACTGAGCGACTTCACTTGCACTTTTCACTTTTATGCATTGGGGAAGGAAATGGCAACCCACTCCAGTGTTCTTGCCTGGAGAATCCCAGGGACAGGAGAGCCTGGTGGGCTGCCGTCTATGGGGTCTCACAGAGTCAGACACGACTGAAGCAACTTAGCAGCAGCAGTAGCAGCAGAGAAGGAAATGGCAACCCATTCCAGTATTCTTGCCAGGAAAATCCCACAGACAGAGGAGCCTGGTGGGCTACAGTTCATAGAGTAGCAAAGAGTTGGACACGACTTAGCAACTCGGCAACATATACATAGGTATATGCTGTATTGTGAATATATATATTCACAGCACAACAGTGTGAACAGCAGTGCTGTCCACCTGAAACTATGTGATACTGTAAATCAACTGTACTTCAATATTTTAAAATTTAAGTGAAAAAGAAGAATTCCCTACCATGGCAGGCTTCATTGCACATCGAGGTTCTGAGAACCTGTGAGGCTGAGGATGGGGTCGAGCATCCCCAGGGCCCTCCTGCCTGCTCAGGAAGGGAAATAAAGCTCTGTGGTTGTTGAGGGAAATGGGTTTGATAGTCACTTGGTGGTTCATAGATTTACGTGTCGTCTACCCTCTTAATAGCAATCAATATGTCATTTGGCATTTGTGTTAATTAAAGTTTTTAATAAAACTTTGGGTTAAGAGTGCTTATCTCCTATTTCAGACATTCCCAGGAGTGCTTAGAACGAGGCTCGGAGTAGAAAAATATGCCATTTGGCAATATTCCATGAAACTAATTACCATAGAGAAGTCATGAAAATTTGCACAGAAGGGCTTGCTACAAATATTTGAATCAATTCAGAGGACAATGTACCTTAGTTTTGCCAGATTGTCAGTACAATCCGGTCCCTCAACTCCCATAGGAAGTTTGTGAGAGCATCAATCAATTTGCTTTCCCAAGATTCCAAAAACATAAGCTTGTCCCTTAAAATCTGACTTCCTTTTGGGACCCCATGGAAGCCTGGCTGCTAACACCATGAACTAGGAAAACACTCTTTTCTTTGCTCTTTAGAACACAGTCACCAACATCAACTGCTCCACTGAAGCTAGATATTCAGGACAAGCTTTCTGTGTCATCTTCTGAGACATAGAAAATAATAGCACCCTGTCAGCTGCTTGAACGTAAGCCCCTTAAGGGCAAGGATTTTACCAGTTTAGGTTAGCTTGACTGTATTTCCAGCGCCCACAGTATTTATTCAATAAAAGAATAAAAGGATTATATACCATTTCACACTCAAGAATAGCAAAGCCAATTTAAAACTGAAACAAATAATGAAAAAAAAAGAGCTATTCTCTAGTAAAAGGAAAAAACAATGCATTTCTCGATATATGAATTACAGCTATCTGTACAAAAAGTATGGCTTCCCAGGTGGCTCAGTGGTAAAGAATCCGCCTGCCAGTGCAGGAGACGCAGATTTGATCCCTGGGTCGGGAAGAGCCCCTGGAGGAGGAAATGGCCACCCACTCCAGTATTCTTGCCTGGGAAATCCCATGGACAGAGGAGCCTGGCAGGCTGTCGTCCATGGGGCTGCAAGAGTCAGACACTACTGAGCGAATGAGCACACACATAAACACCCACAGAAAGTATATCTATGTGGCCCAGGGTGTAAAGAGGCCTTAGAACAGAGCAGGACAAATGTCCCATGTCTCATAATTTGAAAGTCGCTAGGCAGCTACCCGTACCTCTTTTCTGAATCACGTTCCGCCTCTGCCCATATTCAGAACGTATACGACCCATGATGGTGATGAGAGGGGTAACCTCTTCTTTCCTCCAGGCCAGGGCCTTGGGGATTTTGAATATCAGAGGACCAGAGGGTGTGCACTGAGAAGGCAAGCACTGGTCACGGTTCATGAAAGAACTGCAGGCCCCAGCTTGCTCTTGCATGTGCTCGTCTGTCTTGGTTCTTTGATTTCACCAATACCTGGTCTTAAAATAATCACATTATTTTTGTTGTTGTTCTGCAGATTTAATCCGGTTCTAGGTGTCTGAGAAGGGCTTGGGACTTGCTGCTTTGTAAGTGGGGCTTCCCTGGTGGCTCAGCGGTGAAGAATGCACCTGCAATGCAGGAGCCCCGGAAGACACAGAGCTGAATATGGTCTCTACTCAGGGGTTAGTATGAATATCTCATTTAGCCAAAGTGGAAAAATAGATGATTGAGGCAGATTAGTGTACGTGAGATAACAAATAGATCAGGATAAGCTCTCTTGCCCAGCTGTGGAACTCTGCCTACTTGCAGAGAGGTGTGTCTTATTTGCCATTGGCAAGCTGGTTCTGCCTATGCTGAGAGGACAACTGAGGGTCTTTCTAACATCCTGTGTGGATAGACTCAACTTGAGGGAAAAGGAACATATAATTGTTCATATGGGAACTGAGTCTGATATCTTTGGTTGTTGATAGTATCGAAGCAAAAGTTTTAAAGCTCCTATGATTTTTCTGGACTCACTTGTTTGTGTGCTTAGCTGGAATCATGGGAAAGCTAACATTTACTTTACATTCATATTCAAAATATATTAGCATTATGGTTGCTTTTGGGTGGTCTGAATGTGTCCTCAGACTTGGACAGGGCCCACTCAGATCTTAGGAGAGAGATTACTTTTAAATAATCAAATTTCCACTTGCAGATTAATAATAGGACTTCCTTCCACAGTACCTCTCAGTAAATTTAAGTGTTGTTAAATACACGTATACACACATACACACAGAGAGAGAGAAACAAATGAGGAAACTATAAATGTAGAAAAAATTATGATAAAACCATTTTTGTCCCTTATCACAAGTAGATGGTAGCAAGTATATACTTGACCATCTTACTGAGCATTTCAAAAAGTAGAAGCTGGTCTTTTCCACTGGGCTTCACCGGCTCCTTGGCTGTTTCTAACAGACAGTGGCATGAGGCACCTACATTTATCGGGCAAATCCATTTCAGCTGGGGGAAGGGGAATAATTAATAAAGGTAAAATAAAAGACAACACAAATCTTTAACACAATTCAAACACTATTCCAATTTCTAAAAATTTAATCTATTTAGTTAACATTTTTTAATGCAACTTTTTCGAACCTTAACCTTATTAAAGGGTGACTTAGGAATCGTATCAGAGCCATCATATCACACAGAAGATTTTCCCTGATGCCGTTTCTAGCTTGGTTAGAAACCTGAAACTTTAGAAATCCGCCAAGACTATCAAATTTTGCTAGGTTTTTCTGCCCCCTGCCTCCTTTCGAGGCTTGCGGGTTTCAAAAATGTCAGAGAAATCTGTGCTATTGTCTCAATAAATATATTTTCATGTAAAAAATGTTATGAGAAAGAGAGACTAAGGATCCAAATATATTAAGGGGGAAAAAGGTGATTCCAGTGTTTCACAAGTTCAGACGGTCTTAGTTCTTGTCTAAAGTAATACTGCGATTGAAAGTGAAACAACTCAGGTTGCCTTAGACATGCTAGGTGGTAAGTGGAGTCACTCACGTTTAACCTGTGTAATCAAGCGATGGATACTGATGTCTACTCTGACTGTGGTCATTCAGAGACGTCTCAAGAATGGCAAGATTCAGGAGAGCACCACAGGCCAGTGGATCCATGGCAAGAGGCTTGGGATCCTACCCAGCCGTCACCAAACCATTCCATGAATGGGTCTAGGCTTCCACAGGGAGTAGAGAGTAGTGAAACCAAAGTACTAAATAGATCTAGAGACGGAGCTCAATACTAGGATTCAGACAGAGCCTTCCCTGGTAAAACTAAAACCATTTATAGTGAGTATTCTGGGCTTCCCTGGTGGCTCAGATAGTAAAGAATCGCCTGCAATGCAGGAGACCCAAGTTTAATCCCCAGGTCAGGAAGATCCCCTGGAGAAGGGAATGGCAACCCACTCAGTATTCTTACCTGGTGAATTCCATGAACAGAAAAGCCTGGTGGGCTATAGTCCATGAGTTTGCAAAGAGTTGGATATGACTGAGCAACTAACACACACACACACACACAGTGAGTATTCTGGAGGCAGGCATAGCAATCCACTCCAGTATTCTTGCCTGGAGAATCCTATGGACAGAGAGCCCTGGTGGGCTACAGTCCACAGGTTTGCAAAGAGTTGGGCACAACTGAATCGAATGCGCATGCACGTATGCATAGTGAGTATTGGTGCCCTTCACTTCACAAAATAAATTTATTTCTAAGAACTTGCATATATCTAAATGGAAAGGAACTAGAGGAAAGGGGTTCTTATTAGGGAAACAACAGAAAGCATCCTTATGGTTATTTTGCAGAGATTCCTTGGTATAGCAAATAATCACTGGCTAATTTGGTTATTTTAGAAGTCTGAATTTTCTTATAAGATTTCTTAAAGACGGCACAACTGTTGTTTATGTATCCAAGTGAGCCACTTGAAAGGCAAAGCTTATATCTTGGTTAATTTATTACTGTTTATCTTTTCTATGAAGATATTCTTTCTACTCTATTTACAAAACCCAGTTAAGAGCTGCTAGCTATTCATTTGGCATCACAGCTATTGCATAAATAAGTTTATTTTTGATTTTTAAGAATTTCCTTTGTGGAGTATGGCCTCAAAATAAGAGGACAAACACTTAAATCAGCTTTCCTTCCAAACACCATCATACGGAGAAGTGTGTCGGGGGAATGTTCTCCGGCCTCAATAGAAAACACTGGGGGGAAGGGAGGACCTGGCCAAGCATGGGCCTGATTAACAAACAGACGTCAAGAACTTGTGACAGACAGAGCCTGCTTTGGGGAAGACTCATGAGACCCACTCCTCGGAGCATTTCCTTCGGAACCACAGCACAGGGCTAGCTACTTATTTGCTCTCGGCCACAGCTGTTGACTCAAGGAGATGTGTCAACTGTTGTCTTTCCTGTCGCAAAGCTCGTCTGGCTCCTGAGCCATCGTTCAGAACTGGGCACTTGAAGATGGATGTGGAAAAGTGGAAACAGGAGAGCGCAGACAGGCGGGCATTTGAGAAGTCAGCCTCCCCAGGGCCAGGTGCTTGAAGATGAAAGGACCGTTCTCCCCACGACTGTGCCACAGCCCAGGCCGGGCACAGCTGCCCTCACCCATCCCCAGTAAGCACCAGGGGTGTTTTCAGTTGACTGGCTAAAACCACTCATTCGTTTAGTTCAACGAACCCTCCATCATCTGACAGAATGAGAAGGAGGGAAAAATAGGAGGGGTGGGGCTGGGATGAGACAAGGGGAAGGAGACCCTCTACTTACAAGTATTTCTCTTTCTCAATCAGCTTTCTCATTTGTCAAGTGACAACAGTGCTATTACTCACAAATGATATCGGAAGGATAAACATATACAAAAAAAAAAAAACATCCACCAAGACCCTGGCTCCCAAAAGACACACAATCAGCTGCCCAGAGTCTAAACCTCACTCCTGGTGCCAGGGCTGACCCCAGACTATTGGGGGAATGGTGGCTCCAGAACACGGTGGGGAGCCCGTCATCACTCACAAAAGCAGTTCAACAGCCCCGTGGAGGATTTTGCATCCAGATTGGCCATCCTGACTGAATCGAGTGTACTAGTCACTCAGCTATTGTCTCTCAGCTTCAAAGCCCTCCTCAGCTCCTCTCTGGGACTCTGGAAACCGTGTCTCCTTTGTCAGCTGGCCTCTGTGAGAATCAGCCAATAGAGAACACGAAGAAAGGAAGACAGAAGAGGAGAGCAGGGTAGTGCAACTGTCTCTCCAGCTTGGCCGCACCCCCAGCAGCGGTCTCAGTGTCTGCCCCTCCCGCCTCACAGGGACAGCAGCCCCAGCCAGGGGGTGCCCCTCCACAGATGCCTGCATCCCAGCTCCAGGAATATCTCTTCACACGTTCTGATAACCCTGTGTCTTCCCCACGTTTTCTGAACCTTAGAAACGATGGGCACTTTTTGCAGTGAAGTTTGCTGCATTTTCTTGGTGCTTCCTTTTTGACTCTATAGTTCTTGTACCCATAGACTCCTGTACACGCCCTGATGTATGTTGTGTTCTCATGTTACAATATATAATACCTTGTAGACACTTGTGCCTAGAGATCTTCCCCATTTGGTATCTTAGCTGCATTGTATTTCTTTAGGTTGACGTGTCATTATTTAACTAGTCCCTTCTTGGTGGACTTTTGGCTTATTTCAGTATTTTGCCAATTCAAACACTGCTTCACATTCCATAACCCATACATCATTTTGCATTCATGTCAGTATATCTGTGGGACACATTTTCTGAAGTGACATTGCTAGGATCTAAGGATATACTCATTTAGATGGTGCCAAATTGCCCTCCATAGGGACTATGCCAGTTTACACTCATGCTAACAACATATGAGAATGACTGCTTCCCCTACAGAGTGTTATACACCACTTATGGAGTTGACAAAGTGAGTCTTTCATTGAACCTCTGAGGTCATGGCTGTGAAATTTAAAAGACTCTCTTTTATAGACCTAAAAACCATAGACTACTTGCTGATGTGTAAGTGAATTCTTTCTCCAAGCAGACAGCTTAGGGCGCCACAGGGAGTACTGTACTTTTCCTTAGGCCCATCTTTGCTATCTCAGCACAAATGTGAAGCTTAGAGTGAGGCATCATGGGGATCAGAAGTCAAAGGCCTGAGGGTGTCTCTGATGTCAGTTTGGCCTCCACCAAGTCCTCAGCTGCAGGTTCCATCTGTGTTATCCTCAAAATGCCAGCAAATCTGGAAAACTCAGCAGTGGCTACAGGACTGGAAAAGGTCTGTTTTCATTCCAATCCCAAAAAAAGGCAATGCCAAAGAATGCTCAAACTACCGCACAATCGCACATATCTCACACTCTAGCAAATAATGCTCAAAATTCTCCAATCCAGGCTTCAACAGTACATAAACCATGAACTTCCAGATGTTCAAGCTGGATTGAGAAAAAGCAGAGGAACCAGAAATCAAATTGCCAACATCTGCTGAATCATCAAAAAAGCAAGGGAGTTCCAGAAAAACAACTACTTCTGCTTTATTGACTATGCCAAAGCCTTTGACTGTGTGGATCACAACAAACTGTGGGAAATTCTTGAAGAGATGAGAATACCAGACCACCTGAACTGCCTCTTGAGAAATCTGTATGCAGGTCAAGAAGCAACAGTTAGAACTGGACATGGAACAACAGACTGGTTCCAAATCAGGAAAGAAGTCTGTCAAGGCTGTATATTGTCACCCTGCTTATTTAACTTAACATGCAGAGTACATCATGAGAAACGCTACAAGCTGGAATCAAGATTGCTGGGAGAAATATCAATAACCTCAGATACGCAGATGACACCACCCTTATGGCAGAAAGTGAAGAACTGAAGAGCCTCTTGATGAAAGTGAAAGAGAAGAGTGAAAAAGTTGGCTTAAAACTCAACATTCAGAAAACTAAGATCATGGCATCTGGTCCCATCACTTCATAGGAAACAGATGGGGAAACAGTGGAAACAGTGACAGACTTTATATTTTGGGGCTCTAAAATCACTGCAGATGGTGACTGCAGCCATGAAATTAAAAGACACTTTCTCCTTGGAAAAAAAGTTATGACCAACCTAGACCGCATATTAAAAAGCAGAGACATTACTTTGCCAGCAAAGGTGTGTCTAGTCAAACTTTGGTTTTTCCAGTAGTCATGTATGGATGTGAGAGTTGGACTATAAAGAAATTTGAGTGCCGAAGAATTGATGCTTTTGAACTGAGGTGTTGGAGAAGATTCTTGGGAGTCTCTTGGACTGCAAGGAAATCCAACCAGTCCATCCTAAAGGAAATCAGTCCTGAATATTCATTGGAAGGACTGACGCTGAAGCTGAAACTATAATACTTTTGGCCACCTGATGTGAAGAACTGACTCATTTGAAAAGACGCTGATGCTGGGAAAGATTGAAGGCGGGAGAAGGGGATGACAGAGGATGAGATGGTTAGATGGCATCACTGACTCAATGGACATGAATTTGAGTAAGCTCTGGGAATTGGTGATGGACAGGGAGGCCTGGCTTGCTGCCTTCCATGGGGTTGCAGAGTCGGACACGACTGAGCAACCGAACTGACTGACTGGCTGACTTTAATATTTGTACTTCAGAGAATTTGATTTTATTTTGCAGGCAGTGGGGACCTGTCAAAAGATTTCACCAGGGGAGTGATTGGGGAGAACTCTGCGCAGGACTGATGGGGGAGGAGCTTGCACCCAGGTGGTCGGGAATCCAAGAGTTTCACAGTGGAGGCCTGCTGAGGGCAGCAGCAGTGAGCTGGAAAGACTCCAGGATGGAGGGAGACAGGAGATGTGAGGAAGAAGGGAGAAGTTACAGATGAGGCCAGGATATTTAGCTTGAGGTACTTAGTGAATAGTGAGTAGAAAAGAAGAAGTAGATGGGAGAATGAAGACAAGGTTTAAATTATACTTGTGTTTTTTCACTTTTTTCCTAGATTCTTAAATGAAAAATTTAAAACATGCAAGAATGTTGACAAGGTAAATTGAATACTCCTACACTTATTATCTAAATTTAAAAGCTATTAATACCTTACCATATCTGATTTATTTTTATTTGTATTGATTGCACACACATGTGTGTTTTTGCAGAAACATTTGAAAGTAAGTTGCAAGCATCATGAAAATTTATCCCTAAATTCAACATGCATCTCCCAAGAATAAGAACATTCTCCTTCATAAACACAATACCATTACCACATTTAAGACAATTTACACTATTTCTTTAATATTATCTAATTTTTAAAAAAGTTCAAATTTTCCACATTGTACCCAAAATATCTTTTACAGCTGTTCGTTTAAAGCAAGATCAATCAAGTTTCATGTATTGCATTTGGTTATCTCTCTTTAGTTATTTTATTCTTGAACATCCTCCACTTTCTAAGTGATATTGACCATTATTATTTATTGTCATTTTGAAGGGACCAAGCAGTTTTCTTAGGTCTCACAATTTGGATTTGCCTGATTGTTACTTTCTGGTATCATTTAATTTTATCTTCTATCCCCAGGGCTTTATATAACAGTAAGTTGAGTGTAAAGGCTTAATTACATTCAGGCTAATTTTTTTTTTTTTTGGCAAGAATGATTTGCAGGTAAAGCTTTATAGTTTGTATTTTATCCCATCAGCAAGTGTATAATGTGGGATACTAATGGTGGAACGATAGGGCTTCCCTGATGCTCAGCAGAAAAGAATTTGCCTGCTAATGCAGGAGACACAGGTTTGATTCCTGAGTCAGGGAGATCCCTGGAGAAGGAAATGGCAATCCTCTCCAGTATTCTTGCCTGGGAAATCCCATGGACAGAGGAGCCTGGCAGACTACAGTCCATGGGGTTGCAAAAAAGCTGGGTACAACTTAGCGACTTAACAACAACAAATAGAGGAACAATATTACATTTGGTCACTTGATTAGTTAAGGTGGTGGCCAACAACTCTCCATTGTAAAGATATATTTCCCCCTTTGCAAAAAGCAAGTGGTTTGTGGAAGTGCTATTTTGGCACCTGGTTATATATTTTAGCACCCATCTATCCTTCATTATAAGTTGTATTTTGGAAAACTGACCCACGGGACATGGGGTAGACTGTCCAGTGGGAAACTGGCAGAGCTTAGGAAGCTGAGGTTCAGAGATAGGACTGGGGGCCACTGGTGTTTGAAGGATGCTGAAGCTGGTGAAGAAGGTGAGCTCATCCAAAAAGGGGTGTACAGAGAAGAGGGCGAGGCATGGGCAGTGGAAGCAGAGCCAGCAAGAGACTGGAGAGGAGGCGGGGATGCAGAACGAGAATATAAACACACAAGCCAGGGAGATAAAGTTTCAGGTGGCAGGTAGGGAGGGGGAAACTACACCCCACCATGCAGGGGTCTGAAGGAGGTCATGGTGTGTAGAAAGCCACCATAACATTCTCAGTAGGTAGTTGAGGACAGAATCTGCTTGACAATGATGGCAAGGTCCAAATCGGGCAAAGGCTACCACTTTTCAAGAAGCCAGATGTGGGGGAGAGAGTGCCAAAGTGCATCTTCAGAAACAAGGGATGTAGTCATGGAGAAGATTTCATTTTACTCACTTGTTCATTTGGAGGACACAGTTTATCTGATCCCATGTGAGGACCAAAAAAAAAAAAAAACAGGAATGAGGAGGGGAGAGGACAGAAGAGGCCAGGGGATAATTTAGAGGTCATGGAACCAGAGGAGACAGGAGGGCACGTGATCAAAGATTCAGTGTCTCACCTTTGGAGAGCATTGTCCTGTTCAAGGTAAAAGTAGTATGTGAAGATGCAGAAAAGTGTGGATGTACTGGAAAGGGAAGGTGGAGGAGGTCTGTCCGATGACTTCAGTGAGGTTGTAGAGTATCTCATCTTCCAAGACAGCAGGTGTGGGGGTTCAGGGCCTTGCAGAGAGCAGAGAGTTTTGAACAGCTGCTGTCGAGAATGGGATAGGGAGCCGACACGTGTCCGCACGACAGCAGGGAAGAAGATTGTTAGAGGCCCACCGTAAACATGAATGAAAGGGTCATTCCATATGCATCTGTAATTCATTAAGAAGACTGTCGCCTCCTAAAAGTTTCTCATGCGATTCACATCTGCCTCTGCTATAGGTCTAAAAAGTCAGTCAGTGGTGCCTGGAAGTCAGCCTCCCCACCCTGTCTGACAAACACTCCTCAGATGGACGGCCCTCCAGCCCTCCTCCAGGGCCAGTGAGACGCCGGAGCGGTCACACTCACAGAGACCCATTGTGGCATGTCAGAACCCACCGAAAATGTTCCTCCTGTGCATTATTTATGACTTTCCTGCATTTATATAATATCCAGCTTCCTGAAAGTAATTTGTTTTGGATTGTGTAGTGCTGGGCAGCACATCAAAGGTATGCTAAGCAGTGGTAATAAAACATTGGGGTTTATGGTCACTGAGGTATTAAATATCGCTCATAAATTACAGGGTGAGTATTTTAAATGAGCTATGGCTCAGAGAACAGTAGGCGCCCCCTCATAGCACATATTAATTGTTGGTGCCTAGCTTATTAATTATCAATAGTTTCCATGGCTTTGTTGCTGTTGTTGTCGTGAAGAGCCAATCTCTGCCCTTTCTACAGCTTTGTGAGTGTACGTGAGTGGATATGTTGTGTGCAAGGGCTGGCATTAAGCGTAATAAAAAATGTGAGGGTACTTTAGGATACTGTGGAGTCTGATAGCCCTTCATTTAAGAATCGAGTATCCCTCCATCTGAACCACTGGCACTGCGGTTGCTGTCTTCCTAACCAGGCATGCTGCTTACAGCTGCTGACTCCAAGAGGCAAAGTCAGAAGACCCCTACAGCTCTATTTCACTTCAGGTTCTGATCAGTTTGAAGTTTTGGTTCTAAGGCTCTGTCCCAGTGATTCCCACCCTTTCCTGCCAAACTGTGTCCTGCTGACAGCTAATTAAATCTCACAGACTCCATTTCAGTCGGAATCCTCTAATGTCCTTTTTCTCCGCCCACTTTTCGTATTGCTTTACCATCCTCTCTCGTTGTTTTAACCATCACAGCCTCTGAGTTCCCATCTTCTCTCCTGTGTGAGCCTCAGTGTACTTCCTCTCCGATGAATTTCTGTAGATTCTTGGGTTTGATTATCCAATCTAGAAATTACCAAGGAGTCCCCGAGGACAACTGAGCTCCAAAATTGGAAGGAGGCTGGTATTTCAGGAAAACGGAATGACTCGCACTTTGGGAACTTAGCCATTTAAAACAGACACCCCAGAAACAGATGGAACCTCAGGGAATTCTCCCCAGCTTTGCCTAGTGGGAGACCAGAGCTCTAACATACAGCTGAGGGGGTAAGGTAGCAGGTGGCTGAGCATGTACATCAGGCTAGACTTTTCTCATTGAATGCCCTTGAAATCTTGCGGGTCAACAAATACCTTTTACTGCAGGTGGCTCTGTGTGGCTATCTTTGTCCAGCAAGGCCACTGTATACTTTTTTAGTTTAGATTCAGTTATATGAAAAGAGGACTCCCACAGAGGAAAGGTAAGTGGACATAATGTAGGTCAGATCTGCTGGGTTCAGTATATTAATAGCAACTGAGTCACATGTGACTGCCGAGCTCTTGAAGTGCAATAAGTGAGACTAAGGAACTGAATTTATTGTTTTATTTAATTCTAATTATTTAAAACTAATATTTGGAAACTATCACATGATGCAGTTATTAAGAAACTTCCATGTAAGCTTGAGATAAGTTGGGTTATTTAAAACCTATCTTTACCACTTTAAATTTTATGAAATCTAAGTACAAATATTTCCAATGAAAATTTATCAACCAGAGATACACTCTAGGTGTAAAATGCACACCATATTTTAAAGACTTAGTGTAAAAAATATTTAAAATATCTTATTTAACTATATGATATTTTGAATATGTTTAGTAAAAAATCTATTATCAAAATTAATTTCACTCATTTATGTTCAATTTTATGTTTATGTTTAATGTTATAAAACATGACTACTAGAGAATTTTAAATTACATATGTGGTTCACATTCTGTTTCTGTTGGATAGCTCTGGGTTAGAACAAATATTTTTTGGAGGGACATGGGGAATCCCTGAATTTTACAAAAATCTCGGTTGTAGCCATTAGTGTAGACTTGGCACTAGCAGGGGCAAAATTTGAAGAACGTGCTGAAATGCTTAACAGAAACTGCCAAGACTGGGAATTCAGACTCTACATGCAGATTGAGGATGAATTTCTCTAGAATAGTACCAGTGATCTTCTTTTGAATATTTTAAAACTTTATGTAAATGATATTTTCCCTCTGTGCATCTATGTCTTGTTTTGCCTCTTTTGTCCTGAACATTGCTTTTGGAAAGTTCTCGATAGAGATGGGAGAGACACATGTAGCCCCTGTTAATTCAGCTGCGCTGTTGTTCGGGGCCCACTGTACTATTGCATGAATACATCCGCGTCTCTCTACTGAGGGACATTTGGATTGTTCCCACAACTGAGGTAGATTCGTAACCGTTACAAACAAACGGTGCTATGACTTCTTGTTTATAGTTCCTCAGACACACGTACAGGAGTTTCTCTAGAGTTTAAGTCTGAAAGTGGAAGGCTGAGAGTCCCTGGTGGCTCAGAGGCTAAAGTGTCTGCCTGGAATGCAGGAGACCTGGGTTCGATCCCTGGGTCGGGAAGATCCCCTGGAGAAGGAAATGGCACCCCACTCCAGTATTCTTGGCTGGAAAATCCCATGGACAGAGGAGCCTGGTGGGCTACAGTCCACGGGGTCACAAAGAGTTGGACACGACTGAGAGACTTCACTTTCTGCTTTGCTAGAGAGTGTTCAGTCATTCTCCGGGGGTTGTCAGTTGTGTGCTCCCAACAGCAGTGTTGCTTCTCTCTTCTCCATATGCAGCATTCTTTAAACAAAATTGTTTTGCAACCTAAAGTGTGAAAGTGTCTCTTTATTGTTTCATTTGCATTTCTCCAGGCATCTTTTCATATTTATTGATCAGTCAGGCTCTTTTCTTGACATGTATGTTCACAACAATTTGCCTGGCTTTCTGTCGGGTGATTTGCCTTTTCCTACAAAGGACCCGTCTACCAGTCCTCTTGAAGCAGATGTACAGGTGACAGCTGAGCTATTCGGTGTCTCATTGCTGTTCCTTTCTCTATATTTGTGTTTCCTTCTCTTTAAATGTTTATCTTTGAAGTTGGTCATCTGAGATCAAAGAAAGGCCTCCCCTTCCCTACTCCCCACCAGCGTCTGCTGTTTCTCTTGGATAACTCCGAGGAGTGGAGTGAGAAGACTAGAGCAGGATGGTACAGCCTTGAGATGTGTGCACCAGGAGAGGGGATGAAGTGAGGCCATTTTTATTTCTCCACCATGGTCAGCAGCCATTCCTATGTGTTCTTCCTACATTAAGGACAAAAGCTACTGCTCTGTCCACAAGAGAAGAAAAAAAAAAAAAGATTAAAAATTGTCACATTTAGCATATGTAAGCATTGAGAAGATTCCACTGAGACTATAGTTAGATAACAAAAATGAAATAATTTGAAGATTACAAAATTACTGCTAGTTTAAAAGGAGTCATGAAAACCTGTTTGAGATACTGCACAAATGCTTTTTAAAGCCTCCGTTAAATCTACTGCTAAATATCAGGTTGAATCCATGGAATTGCAATTTTTAATCTCACAATAAGACACAAAGCTCTCTCAATAATTCTAGCTTATGTTTTCATAGACACTGTGAACAGTCTTTGAAAGCTTTTCTGTGGCCTGTAACAGCTTTTGTTTCTTAGGACACTTGGTATCATAAGTATAGATATGGTCATTAAATGTTAATAATGATACCTAGTATTTATATAACACCTTTCATCCAAGGACCTCAAAGAACTGAGCAAACATTAACTCACTAATTCCCATAAGAGCCATGAAGCAAGAGTTATTATATCCGTTTTACTGAGGAAGGAACTGAGGCACAGAGAGCTAAAGTAAATTAACTTACTTAAGGTCAAATGAGATGTTAAAATTGTAGCTGAGAATGGGCCCAGCTCTCATGCTGTCTGTTCATGGTGGTCTGAAACATTATCTACTTCTGAGATTTCTCTGCCCTTCCCATTTTCTCCTCTGAGTTGTGTTAAGTAAACAATTATGAAAAGGGAAAATTTTCAGTGCTTAAATGCAAAGTTCCAGCAGCACAATGTCATATAATTTTGGAGACATGTTTATTGAGCAAAAGAATAGAGGTGTGTGGCAGAAGATGACAAAGAGTTTATATAAGATGTATTACCATTTTCCCAGTAAAAGAACCCTCAAGTCATTCTGTAAAAGAAGTTGCTCCTTGGGACTTCCCTAGAGGTCCACTGGTTAAGAATCCACCTTCCAAAACATGGGTATAGGGTTTGAAATCCCTGGTTGGGGAACTAAGATCCCGGGACTAATCCTGTGTGTGCCCCAACTAGAGAGGAGGCTGCATTGCAGTGAAAGATCCCACCCACTGCAAGAGAAGCCTGCACGCCTCAGCCAAGACCTGACACAGTCAGAAATAAAATAAAGTAGATAAATATTCTTTTAAAAAAATAGTTGTCACCCATTCCTTTAAAATTGACTAGGAAAGGTCTACCCTTTCAACTGGTATTTCTACCAGGCCCACCCTTATAAGAGTATTCTGACATTCTTGCAGCTTGACAAGTCCCAGGGACCTCCATTAGTTCATTGCCCCTGCCCCCATTTTTATTAGGTTCTGAATTTCTTTTTATATTGAGCTGACACCTGACCTTGAGGCCTTAGTACTGCCCTCCCTGGCATCATGCAGAATAAGCCCAATCCCTTGCCAGCAGGACAGACTGTCGGAGCTCCGAACCCAGATCTTTTGTCTCCCTCAACTTTTTTCCTTGCAACAACCAGAGTTCCAACAACTGTAACTCATATGTGGTTGTTTCTAGGTACATGCCATCATGGGTGTCCCTATCTGACACACTCCCGTTGATCAAGGTCTCTCTTCAAATGTGGTCCCCAGAACGGAAAGTCATATTCCAGATGTGGTTTGAGATTGGAGAACAGTTGCTTCCACTAACCATACGATAGTTCTTCCTTTATTTCAAAACTGTGGTTTAATCTTCCTACAGTCTTTTCTTCTCCAGGCAAAAAACAAAACAAGAAAAAGCAAAAATAATCCAATTTATATTGTCATTTCTTAAAGATTTATTTGTCATTATTTGAATAATTTATATGNAGAAAAAGCAAAAATAATCCAATTTATATTGTCATTTCTTAAAGATTTGTCATTATTTGAATAATTTATATGCCTATTTCCTCTCTTTTTCTAATGTATTTCTAAATTTCAGAGAAGTGAACATTATGATCAAATAACATTTTTAAGCTGATTAAAAATGGTGAGCCTCAGCTTAAGTAAATCTCAAGTTGTTTCCTAACCAGCTGTCAGACCATAACCTTAGTAGATGTGCCTGAAATTTGGGTGTACAAACAGTTAGAACTGGACATGGAACAGAAGACTGGTTCCAAATAGGAAAAGGAGTACGTCAAGGCTGTATATTGTCACCCTGCTTGTTTAACTTCTATGCAGAGTACATCATGAGAAATGCTGGGCTGGAAGAAACACAAGCTGGAATCAAGATTGCAGGGAGAAATATCAATAACCTCAGATATGTAGATGACACCACCCTTATGGCAGAAAGTGAAGAGGAGCTAAAAAGCCTCTTGATGAAAGTGAAAGAGGAGAGTGAAAAAGTTGGCTTAAAGCTCAGCATTCAGAAAACGAAGATCATGGCATCTGGTCCCATCACTTCATGGGAAATAGATGGGGAAAGAGTAGAAACAGTATCAGACTTTATTTTTTGGGCTCCAAAATCACTGCAGATGGTGACTGCAGCCATGAAATTAAAAGACGCTTACTCCTTGGAAGAAAAGTTATAACCAACCTAGACAGTATATTCAAAAGCAGAGACATTACTTT
>SJYQ01002317.1:501524-562999 GCA_006410935.1 Redunca redunca | reverse complement strand
AGATTTCACCAAGTAACTTGTGGTTCTTAAAACCCATGATTTTATACAATAAATGAGAGATTTACCAAGTTTTGGTGATAATACAAAAGTAGTACTTTGAAACTAGTAATATCCATCAGATTTAAATTCCAATAATAGTTGATTCACATTTACTTTCCAAATTTACTTACAAGATTTGTTGCTGTGTTATTGTTCAGTCGCTAAATTGCGTCCAACTCTGGCAACCCCATGGATTGTAGCCCATCAGGCCCCTCTGTCCATGGGATTTCCCAGGCAAGAATACTGGAGTGGGTTGCCATTTCCTCCTCCAGGGGATCTTTCCAATCCAGGGATTGAACCTGCATCTCCTGCATTGGCAGGCAGATTCTTTACCACTAAGCACTTACAAGGTTTAGCTTATTGATAAATATATTTAAACTTGCACTAAACTGGTTTATTTCTTTTCCCCTAATTCCTTTCCATAATGTGGCCTCTACTCTGGGAAAAAGGATCTATGGTTTTCAAAGACAGTTTACTTCTGGCTTCTCTGCTGCACCTGATATATGAGAGCATTATTAGACAGGGGACCACACTTGTTCACCAGAATGGAGCCTCCGGTGTCTTTTCACATCCCCTTTAGACAGCCTCCTGCAGCTGCTAATAACATCCGGCCACTACCCTGGAAGACTGGATTCCAGCCAAAGTGGAGAGACTCCCAGCACCAAGACCCTGAGGCATCCCTTACCATCCCTTTGTCAGCCCCCTGAGCCATACCATTCCCACGTAATAAAACTTCTAAGCAGGGCACTGAAGCCAAGGGGGTGGCATTGACTCAGACCAGGCCCTTGCCCTCTTCGGCTCCTGGGCCACAGGTTGGGCCAACATCTCAAAGGCAGAACACCCGTCAGACAGTCCTGGGAGCCGTGAAGGCCTCCCGAGGCTTGACTGGGTGCCAGGCTAGAAGAAAGTGGGGACGGTGGGGCATAAAGTGGGGGATGTAGCTTGAGACACCGCCGTGTTTTTATGGCTCAACCATATCAGCGCAGAGGCAGATGGCCGTGGAGGCTGTCTGAAGAGCGGCCTGTGACAGACCAAGAGGGTGCGGGCTCTGAGTCATGCCGACAGGTGTGTTATTACCAAAGTGATGTAGGGGATCTGGAATGTGACTTAAAAGGCAGTAATGAAACATTATCCATAAATATGTTAACTGCTTCAAGTAATATGGCACTAAAAAGTGAGAGCAATCCCATTCTTATGAAATCTCTGCTCACTGGCCACGAACAAGCAAATACAAGTGATGAACAAACAGAAGGAAGTGAAAGGGGCAGGGTGCCACGTCTTTCTGAAGGAAGGCCAACAATCCTTACCCTCCAAACCTCTCTCCTGCTCCGTGTGATTTCACCCATGTAATTCCCATGACTATTATAAACAGCCTTTCCACATTTGATATCCTCTTAGTTCTTAATACAATCTTACCCTTTCTTGTCATCCCGACTTGGGATGTAAAGCCTTCCTCTTACTTGAAGTATTATTGGACTTTATACTACATGGCAGAGAAGGGCATGGCAACCCACTCCAATATTCCTGTCTGGAGAATCCCATGGACAGAGGAGCCTGGTGGGCAATAGTCCGAGGGGTTGCAAAGAGTCGGACTTGACTGAAGCTGCTGTGCACACATGCTATAAATAGGGCAAGCGGTCTGTCACTATCCCCTCTTTGTTCCTGTCTTTGAGGATCATAAAGCATGTGTTTACAATCCACTTTCCAGGTGGAGAAAGCTTCTCCAGCCTGGGGCCCTGGACAGTAACCAGTAGCAGTTATTTCCAGCTTTACGATTGCCGAGTGTCCTCCCTTGGGAGGGGCAGTGACTGGCTTCGAGCTTAGCTTCCACTGGAACCTGAGGTGGACGGTGCCCTGAACCAGGCTTTTCTGAACTCTACAAGCCTGTGTCCAGCTTCTAACTCAGAAATTTCACCCAAGAGCCCCTCAGACACCCCAGGGAATAGTTGATCATCACCAGAGTCACCTCAGCAAAGACCTCAGGGAGGTTGCCCTGACCAACCAGACCTGTAAATAGGATGGTTACCTATTATAGTTTTTCACATCGTGTGTGTTTCCACCTTCTGTCTCTCTGCACATGGGATTAGGATAGTTCACATCTTGAAACGTGCTTCATCTTGTTTCTCCTTTTAATGGTATTATCATCTTCAATAATAATATAAAAACAATAAGCACCAGTACCTATTTGCCCATACTTGTTACTTTTTTAGTTTTCGTAGCTGTTGCATGTTATCTCATTATTATTACTAATTGTTTCATGACAACTCTATATACAATTGATTTATTTTGAGCAAATTCAGTATATTATTAAAAAGTATCAATGTAGGTATTAAGACTGTGTTTTATTCTCCTCATACAAAAGATTATTAGATGCTGTCTTTATACATTGGTTCCAATTTTGGCTAATGTCTGATTAAGAGAATAGTTTCCCTTAAATATAACTCACTGCTTAGCTAAAGGCTTTTTTCCTGACTAGGCCACCTCATGAGAAGAGGTGACTCATTGGAAAAGACTCTGATGCTGGGAGGGATTGGGGGCAGGAGGAGAAGGCGATGACAGAGGATGAGATGGCTGGATGGCATCACTGACTCGATGGATGCAAGTCTGAGTGAACTCCGGGAGATGGTGATGGACAGGGAGGCCTGGCGTGCTTCGATTCATGGGGTCACAAAGAGTCGGACATGACTGAGCAACTGAACTGAACTGAATTGAACTGAGGACATTTATTGAGGCCTAATATATAACACGGAGAAGGCAATGGCACCCCACTCCAGTACTCTTGCCTGGAAAATCCCATGGATGGAGGAGCCTGGTGGGCTGCAGTCCATGGGGTTTCGAAGAGTCAGATACGACTGAGCGACTTCACTTTCATTTTTCACTGTCATGCATTGGAGAAGGAAATGGCAACCCACTTCAGTGTTCTTGCCTGGAGAATCCCAGGGACGGGGGAGCCTGGTGGGCTGCCGTCTGTGGGGTCCCACAGAATCGGACATGACTGAAGCGACTTAGCAGCAGCAGCAATATATAACAGACAGGGCTTTCCTGGTAGCTAAGTGATAAAGAATCCACCTGCCAGGGCAGGACACGTGAGTATAACTTTGAAATAAATGTAAATTACTGAGGTAATGTCAGTGTTAATCAAGGGTTTAATTATTATATAATTTAAATACTTCAGCTTACCTTTTCTAAAGGGTTCACCTATATTTCTGTTTTGTGTTTTAATTCAAGATTCTGAGATTTTATTAGCTAAATCATTCCCACTGCCAGAGACTAGTCATGTCTACAGGTAAGAAAACAAAAGTCCAGTGAATGTTAACTAACTATCATATTGCCTGCTTTACACTTCTGTGACTTCTTGAGTTTGGAGCAGAAACTCAAATTTATTAAGTACGGATTTTAGATGAAACATTTAGCTGGAAATTAAGCTCAAGCTGTAGAGGAATGCTGCAAACAGTCCTTGCCCCTATAGAGTGGGTATCTGTTGTTTGTAGCCTTATGCAGATCATTAGACCTTTGTGCACCTCAGCTTCTACACCTGCAGGACGGAAACATCCGTTTCAAACGTCCATGATTCTATGGTTCCCAGCAAGGTCGTAGGCTAAGTTCTGCACTTGCTTTTGTGTTTAACAGTTGCTTTGGGCTTTCTAGAACCCTTTCCTTCTTCTCTCAGTGATCACAACTACCACCACTCTTGCTTAGGTACCTGCTGCTCTCTCCTCACCACTCCAGCAGCCACTTGTCCTGTAATTCTGGTGTGGCAGCCACTCAGAGCTCTTCACCCACCTGACCGCTGGGATGAGCTGGTGGCGAACACGTGACCCAGCCAGGGCCAACTCCAGGCTGTCTCAGATTTTCCAAATGGTAGCTGGCAGGGATATTTCTCTTTCCCCTTTGGAACTCTAGTCACAAGGATGGAGCCCTGGAGCTACCTGTCTTCAAGTCCCCTAGCAAGCCAAAGGGCTGGTGAGCAAGAGGCCAGGCCTGAGGTGGGAGCCAAGATGAGAGAAGTGCAGGAGGAGACAGATTCCTGATGGCGCTCCTGGCACCTGATCCAGATCGACTGCGGCCAGCTCCTGGTCCCCTTCCTGTGATCCGGTTACTGCAGTTCATCTTTGCTTAAGCTGTAGAAGAATGGGGTCTCTGTCGCTAACAATCAGAAGGGCTCTAAGCAGCACGATTCTCCATCTTCCTCCAACTGCCCATATTTTATATTCCAATTCAGTTAAATTGGGTGAAAGTAGTTTTTATGGTTCTACCTGCTTAACAATTCACCATGTTCTCAGAGCTTTTACTTTCAAGGTGGTGCAGTCAAGTGACAGACTTACCTCCATGCTATAAAACACCGGGATTTCAGCTTTAAAGCACTGAGTTTTAAGAAATGGATACCTTTAATCACAAACCAGAGAAATCTCTTTCCATACGAAAAAATCTGAGACCTTCTTCAGTATCTGGATTTTCCAAAAGAGAAAATCGAGCAAGAAGAAAACATCAAATACTAAATCACTGGATAAAACTTCTCTGAAGTTCAGGGCTGGGGGCTGTCCTCGGTCACATAGGATTTGACACTGGAATAAGTGGTAATGATGTGGCTTTTCCTGGAGGCTATGCTGGGGATCAGGAAGACGGGGGAAAGCAGCAGCCCTGCCAGTGTATGTGTGAGCTCAGTCACTCAGTCGTGTCCAAGTCTTTGTGACTTCCTGGACTGTAGCCCACCAGGCTCCTCTGTCCATGGGATTCTCCAGGCAAGAATACTGGAGTGGGTTGCCATTACCTTCTCCAGGGTATCTTCCTGACCCAGGGATCGAACCTAAGTCTCCTGCATTCCAGGCAGATTCTTGACTGCTTGAGTCACTGGGAAAGCCCCCAGCCCTGGCAGACACCTCTGCAAACTCGAACTTGGTGTCGTGGAGATTTTCTGATCAACCCTGGAGAGACTGCTGAGCAGGGCATTCTATCTGAAGGTGTAGAGTTGGTCCAGAGCAGCCATGGCTCTCTACTGCAGGGAAACTGGGATGCATGTGTGAAGGGTGCCATTCAACACCTCCAGCAAGTATAGAGAATATAGAGGGGCATTTAGTCTAACGGCAGGGGAAGAAAACCACATACAAAAAAACTGCAATCTATGGCCAAAAGTGTAGCTGGGAAGAGAGGTCTTTCTGCCTCACTAGTAAGAATAACTCTAGAAAACCCAAAGGAAACCGCCAAGCCTGTGTTTGGTGCATGGCAGAACTTGTGAAAGATACAAAAGCCAGTGAGTGGCTGAGGGTTCAGACCAACTCTGCAGGTCGGGGGGAGACAGTTCCTGAGAGAGCAAACCAACTAGAGCTACTCTCCACCACAGATATTCAAAGATCAACAAGCTTGTTTTCCATTTTAAGTACGACTTATTTGCTTTAAATACAAGTAAGCCTGATTCCACACTGCAAGATGTCATGTATAAATCCCAAGACTTCAGTTCCCCTCTTCCTTCTCAGTCCATTTCTACAGTCAGTGCAGCAGGCAGTCTCGTGGTTGGGATTTGGATCACACACATACACTTAACACTGCAACGTGTGCTAAGTCACTGAAGTCATGTGCAACTCTTTTCAACCCTATGGACTACAGCACACCAGGCTCCTCTGTCCATGGGATTCTCCAGGCAAGAACACTGGCATGGGTTGCCAAGACCTCCTCCAGGGGATCTTCCCGACCCAGGGATTGAACTCACATCTCTTATATCTTCTGCATTGGCAGGTGGGTTCTCAACCACTAGCACCACCTGGGAAGCCCATGCAGAACACTGCAACATATTAATAATATTTTAGGCACTAAAGTTTAACAGTGCCACAAAAGATTGTATAAACTTACTCTAAGCTTCCATGTATATTATTGTATATTATTTGTGCCTCATCCTCTTCTCCATTTCTTTCAGTTCAGTTCAGTCACTCAGTCGTGTCCGACTCTGTGACCCCATGAATCGCAGCAAGCCAGGCCTCCCTGTCCATCACCAACTCCCGGAGTTCACTCAGACTCATGTCTATCGAGTCTGTGATGTCATCCAGCCATCTCATCCCCTTCTCCTCCTGCCCCCAATCCCTCCTAGCATCAGGGTCTTTTCCAATGAGTCAACTCTTCGCATGAGGTGGCCAAAGTATTGGAGTTTCAGCTTCAGCATCATTCCTTCCAAAGAACACCCAGGACTGATCTCCTTCAGAATGGACTGGTTGGATCTTCTTGCAGTCCAAGGGACTCTCAAGAGTCTTCTCCAACACCACAGTTCAAAAGCATCAATTCTTCGGTGCTCAGCTTTCTTCACAGCCCAATGCACATCCATACACAACAACTGGAAAAACCACAGCCTTGACTAGACGGACCTTTGTTGGCAAAGTAATGTCTCTGCTTTTGAATGTGCTATCTAGGTTGGTAGTTTCAAAAGTTACACTTTGACTCCAGGAGATAGCATTGAAGTCATCTGGCCTTATTTCCATGTCATTTGAAGACCAGGACACCAGGGCTCAAAGCGATGATGTGACTTGCTCAGAGTCACACAAGTTATTAACGGCAGAGAGAACTCGAAGGTCTGTCCACAGGTCTCTGGAACACCAGGTCCTGACCCAAGCCACGGCTCCAGGGGCTCCTCTACAGAAGTCGGGAATCATGACAGGAGAGTTCACAAGAGGAGGCGAAGTGGACCAGCATACCAATTCCCACTGACCAGAGTGGGAAGCTGGAGTGAGCAGTCAGAATCGTAACAAGATGAAAACAAATAATGGGGCTTCACTGGTGGCTCAGTGGTAAAGAATCCACCAGCTAATGCAGGAGACATAGGTTCCATCCCTGATCCAGGAAGATCCCACATGCTACGGAGTAACTAAGCCACAACTACTGAGCCTGTACTCTAGCACCTGCGAACCACAACAGCTGAGCCCTCACATCGCCGCGACTGAAGCCTGTGCACCTTCGAGCCTGTATCCACAGGAAGAGGAGCCCCTGCAACGAGAAGCCTGACCACTGCAGCTGGAGAGTAGCCCCCACTCGCTGCAACTAGACCAAAGCCTGAGCAGCAGCAAAGACTTGGCTCAGCCAAAAATAAATGAAATTATAAAAAGAAAACAAACAACAACAGCAAAACCAAATAATGTTTACTCGAGAGAGAATGACAAAAACTCACCCATCTCCAACTGGATGTTGAAAAGTTTAATAACTATAATTGCCTCTTAGGCTTTGATAGTAGCTGTGTGCTGTGCTAAGTCATTCAGTTGTGTCCAACTCTTTGCAACACTGTGGACTGTGGCCTGCCAGGTTCCTCTGACCATGGGATTCTCCAGGCAACAATACTGGAGTGGGTTTCCATGTCCTCTTCTAGGGGATCTTCCCAACCCAGGGATCGAACCTGAGGCTCCTGCATCGCAGGCAGATTCTTTACCACTGAGCCACTAAGGGAAGCCTGACATTTTCGTAATACTTCATCTGTAAGTTCTCAAAATATTGTAAAGTTAGTATGATTTTTACATTACTAGTATGACTTCCACTTTACAGGTGGGAAAACTGAGGCACTAGGTGGAATAAGAAACTTGCCCAAAGTTATACAAAGAAGCAAGAGTAGAACATAGCCTATGACCTACACATGATCCATGGAATCATGGAGGTTTGAAGTGTAAAAGTCTGAATTAAAAGTTCTAATGATCTGCCCAAGGTCACAGAGCTACTTAGCAAGTGAGCTGCAATAAACCCAAGGCCCTGTGGATCCCTGTGGATCCCCTGTGGATCCCATGTGATCCTTGTTCACATGCCCGAGTACAATCCTGCTCGGGCAGATGGGAAGTGAGCCCCAGAATGGACTTCCCAGTGGAGCTTCTAGCTGCAGGGTCATGCTTCTTTCCTCGTTCCTCTCAAGGGATGATCAGTTCTAGGAGACAGCCTGTCCTGCCTGGTGGTGAAGGCCCTGTTTGGGACCAGCATGAGAACAACCCACTGAACAGCCCTCAATTCAACTGGTGAGTGGCACCCCCCAGACACTGCAGGCTGTATCCCTTGCCAGAGCTGTCAGTCATCAACCTGGAGGTCAAGTAGTGGCCAAAATGGCCTGGCAGCATTTGGTGGCCACTGATTGGAGTTGTCAGTTGCATTAGATTCTTAATAGTTTCTTCTTCTTCAACTTGAAAATATTTAGAATTCTTCCCCTTATAGGACACCCTTAAGCAAAAAAGCACCCTCTTACTTTTCCTTTAAATATTCTTTTGACAGCCCCAAGAGATGGCAACTCTGCTACAGTTCAAAAATCTGCTCCACATCAAAGCCACCCTTTCTTTTCACCAGACTCACAGAGCTTTTCATTCCCAGCCCTCCTGAATATTTCGAACACCACCACTGTTTACATTTTTGTCCAGCCTACACGTCTTTTCCTGCTTAAGAACCATATACCCTATCACGTTAGTCATGTGGCTAACACGCCCTGCTTCCTTCCTTTTCCTCCGGCTCTTCTGGCCTCTGACTCCGTTACACCCATCCTGGCTGGTGGTACAGTAGGGAATGTTTAAAACATATCGGCTCTTGCCAATGCCCTCTGACATGGTTTGCCTGTTCGGGACTGAAAATACTCCAGGCATTCAATAGCCAGCCTGAGAACCGCCAGTGCTCCCTTCATACCTAATATTTCAATAACTGTTCTCTGATGGTGACCATTCTGGAATCTGTTTCATCTGAAGCCTGCTTCCACTGCTCTTGTTCCTAGGGGACAAGAGTCAGAAAGTAAGGTAGTGATAACTGGGTTTGGAAAGAAGGTAAAAACCTAAGAGTTTATAATCCATGTTTTGCCTCAAAGTAGAAATGGAAACCCTGGTCTACCCAACGACTCTGGGTGGAAAAAAAAAAAGCAACAGCCATATTTGGGTTAGAAAAACCATTAACAATCTCCTTCAGCATATTAAAAAGCAGAGACATTACTTTGCCAACAAAGGTCCATCTAGTCAAGGCTATGGTTTTCCAGTGGTCATGTATGGACGTGAGAGTTGGACTATAAAGGAAGCTGAGCACCGAAGAATTGATGTTTTTGAATTGTGGTGTTGGAGAAGACTCTTGAGAGTCCCTTGGTCTGCAAGGAGATACAACCAGTCCATTCTGAAGGAGATCAGCCCTGGGTGTTCTTTGGAAGGAATGATGCTAAAGCTGAAACTCCAGTACCTTGGCCACCTCATGCGAAGAGTTGACTCATTGGAAAAGACTCTGATGCTGGGAGGGATTGGGGGCAGGAGGAGAAGGGGACGACAGAGGATGAGATGGCTGGATGGCATCACGGACTTGATGGACATGAGTCTGAGTGAACTCCGGGAGATGGTGATGGACAGGGAGGCCTGGCGTGCTGCGATTCATGGGGTCGCAAAGAGTCAGACACGACTGAGTGACTGAACTGAGCTGAACTGAGGCAGCTTAAGAGCTATGGAGCACTCCAAGGGGGCCCAGCACTCTGTGCTCTGTACATAATCTCATTTAAAACGTACAATGACCTATTTTGTTTATGCTTTCTGGAGAAACTGAAATTCATTGAGGGAAAATTATTGTTCAAGGTCAAGACCTACTGTCAGGCCTCAGCTCAGATCCACTGACTTCAAAGTTCTTTTCTCCCTCATGACACACTATCTCTCAAACCACAGAAGTTAAGATCTACAATTCAATAATGTAAAACTAAAAATCTGCCAAACTCATCATTTGTGCAACAGAGGAGATGTATTTTTATTAAAAAGCTATTTGATTTTTAGATCCCTAAAGCTAGGGTTTCTTCATTTCTCCTATTCTTATCTAGAGGTCTTTAACTACAGACCCTTTGGGAAAAAATACATGTTTATATATGTCTACATCAGTTTCAAAAGTTTCATTTCACATCTGGATCTACTATTGCATTTTTGCCCCAATCTACCCAGACCACAACAAAAACACCAACACAAAAACATAAGTAAAAGGGAAATGCTGTAGGAGCATTCACATGGGAATTGTTATTTAAAAATCATGTCCCTGAGCTCCACTTGTCCTGCCTCTCTGATCCAATTTATCCCAATTCTCAAGACAATGTAATAGTTTGTCATACCCCGAAGGGGAACCAAAAACCCAAAAACTGTACTTCAAAGCACAGAAACTCCTTACAAACTTAAAAGAAATGATCAAGCAATTTAATATGAAAATGAGTCAAACTTATTTAAAAAACAAACATAATTGGAGGCCTGTTGAATGAAGCAAAAGAAATAATTAAGTCTTAAAAAAAAAAACCAAACAAACCCAGAGTTGTTTTGGGAGGAAATCTGGCTTTTCTAAGAAACCCTATGCCTGTTGAATGTGGTCAGGTGGTTGCAACATGCACTTGAACATGTAGAATTCATGACTCCCTTCTCCAAATTGTGAATGCAGGATGGACTGTAAACCTGTAGAAAACCTGTTTATTAACTGCGTTGTTTGGCTATCTGTAACATCAGTATGATTATTACAATTTGATTTTAAGCTATTGGTTTTCTCTCTTTTTTTTCTTTTTATTTTTTTATTGGAGAATAATTGCTTTACAGAATTTTGTTATTTTCTGCCAAACTTCAACATGAATCAGCCATAGGCACACATATATCCCTTCTCTCTTGAACCTCCCTCCCATCTCCCTCCCCATCTCACCCCTCTAGGTTGATACAGAGGCCCTGTTTGAGTTTCCTGAGCCATACAGCAAATTCCTGTTGGCTATCTATTTTACATTTGGTAATTTAAGTTCCCATGTTACTCTTTCCATACATCTCACCCTCTCCTCTCCCCATGTGTCCATAAGTCTACTCTCTAGGTCTGGTTCTCCACTGCTGCCCTGTAAATAAATTCTTCAGTACCGTTTTTCTAGATTCTGTATACACGGATTTGAATACAGTATTTCTCTTTCTAGCCCACTTCACTCTGTATGATAGGTTCTAGGTTCATCCACCCCGTCAGAACTGACTCAAATGTGTTCCTTTTTATAGCTGAGTAATAGTCCATTGTGTATATGTACCAGAACTTCTTTATCCATTCATCTGTCCGTAGACATCTAGGTGGCTTCCACGTTCTAGCTATTGTAAATAGTGCTGCAATGAACAATGGTATACATGTGCCTTTTCCAATTTTGGTTTCCTCAGGGTATATGCCTAGGAGTGGGATTTCTGGGTGATCAGTTCAATTCAGTTCAGTCACTCAGTCATGTCCAACTCTTTGCAACCTCATGAAATGCAGCACACCCGGCCTCCCTGTCCATCACCAACTCCCAGAGTCCACCCAAACCCATGTCCATTGAGTCAGTGATGCCATCCAATCATCTCATCCTCAGTCGTCCCCTTCTCCTCCTGCCCCCAATCCCTCCCAGCATCAGGGTCTTTTCCAGTGAGTCAGCTCTTCTCATCAGGTGGCCAAAGTATTGGAATCTCAGCTTCAGCATCAGTCCTTCCAATGAACACCCAGGACTGGTCTCCTTTACTATGGGCTAGTTGGATGTCCCTGCAATCCAAGGGACTCTCAAGAGTCTTCTCCAACACTGCACTTCAAAAGCATCAATTCTTTGGTGCTCAGCTTTCTTTATAGTCCAACTCTCACATCCATACATGACTACTGGAGAAACCATAGCCTTGACTAGATGGACCTTTGTTGGCAAAGTAATATCTCTGCTTTTTAATATGCTATCTAGGTTGGTCATAACTTTCCTTCCAAGGAGTAAGCGTCTTTTAATTTCATGGCTGGAATCACCATCTGCAGTGATTTTGGAGCCCAGAAAAATAAAATCAGCCACTGTTTCCACTGTTTACCCATCTATTTCCCATGAAGGGATGGGACCAGAAGCCATGATCTTAGTTTTCTGAATGTTGGGTTTTAGGTCAACGTTTTCATTCTCCTCTTTCACTTTCATCAAGAGGCTCTTTAGTTCTTCTTTGCTTTTGCCATAAGGGTGGCGTCATCTGCATATCTGAGGTTATTGATATTTCTCCTGGCAATCTTGATTCCAGGAAGCTATGCTTCCTCCAGCCCAGAGTTTCTCATGATGTACTCTGCATATAAGTTAAGTAAGTAGGATGACAATATACAGCCTTGATGTACTCCTTTTCCTATTTGGAACCAGTCTGTTGTTCCATGTCCAGTTCGAACTGTTGCTTCCTGACCTGCATACAGATTTCTCAAGAGGCAGGTCAGGTTGTCTGGTATTCCCATCTCTTTCAGAATTTTCCACAGTTTATTGTGATCCATACAGTCAAAGGCTTTGGCATAGTCAATAAAGCAAAAATAGATGTTTTTCTCAAACTCTCTTGCTTTTTCGGTGATCCAGGGGATGTTGGCAATTTGATCTCTGGTTCCTCTGCCTTTCTAAAACCAGCTTGAACATCTGGAAGTTCACGGTTCATGTATTGCTGAAGCCTGGCTTGGAGAATTTTAAGCATTACTTTACTAGCGTGTGAGATGAGTGCAGTTGTGTGGTAGTTTGAGCATTCTTTCTTTGGGATTGGAATGAAAACTGACCTTTTCCAGTCCTGTGGCCACTACTGAGTTTTCCAAATTTGCTGGCATATTGAGTGCAGCACTTTCACAGCATCATCTTTCAGGATTTGAAAGAGCTAAGCTGGAATTCCATCACCTCCACTAGCTTTGTAGTGATGCTTCCTAAGGCCCACTTGACTTCACATTCCAGGATGTCTGGCTCTAGGTGAGTGATCACACCATCGTGGTTATCTGGGTCGTGAAGATCTTTTTTGTACAGTTCTTCTGTGTATTCTTGCCACCTCTTCTTAATATTTGCTGGGTCATATGCTGGTTTTATTCCTATCATTTTAAGGAAAATCCATACCCTCTTCCATAGTGGCTGTATCAATTTACATTCCCACCAACAGTGCAAAAGTGTTCCCTTTTCTCCACACCCTCTCCAGCATTTACTGTTTGTAGACTTTTTGATGATGGCCATTCTGACTGGTGTGAGGTGGTATCTCACTGTGGTTCTGATTTGCATTTCTCTCATAATGAGGGATGTTGAGCATCTTTTCATGTGTTTCTTAGCCATCTGTATGTCTTCTTTGGAGAAATGTCTCTTTAGGTCTTTTCCCCACTTTTTGATTGGGTTGTTTGTTTTCCTGGCATTGAATTATATGAGCTGCTTGTATATTTTGGAAATTAATCCTTTGTCAGTTGTTTCATTTGGTATTACTTTCTCCCATTCTGAGGGTTGTCTTTTCACCTTGCTTGTAGTTTCCTTTGCTGTGCAAAAACTTTTAAGTTTAATCAGGTCCCACTTGTTTACTTTTGTTTTTATTTCTGTTACTGTAGGAAGTGGGTCATAGAGGATCTCGTTTTGATTTATGTCATTGAATGTTCTGTCTATGTTTTTCTCTAAGAGTTTTAGGGTTTCTGGTCTTACATTTAGGTCTTTAATCCATTTTAAGTTTATCTTTGTGTATGGTGTTAGGAAGTGTTCTAATTTCATTCTTTTACATGTAGCTGTCCAGTTTTCCCAGCACCATTTATTGAAGAGGCTGTCTTTGCCCCATTGTGTATTCTTGCCTCCTTTGTCAAAAATAAGGTACCCAATAGGTGCATGGGTTTATTTCTGGGCTTTCTATCTTGTTCCATTGGTCTATATTTCTGTTTTTGTGCCAGTCCCATACTGTCTTGATGACTGTAGCTTTGTAGTATAATCTGAAGTCAGGAGGGTTGATTCTTCCAGCTCCATTCTTCTTTCTCAAGACTGTGTTGGCTATTCAGGGTCTTTTGTTTTTCCATATGAATTATGAAAATTTTCTGTTCTAGTTCTGTGAAAAACACCATTGGTAATTTGATAGGGATTGCATTGAATCTGTAGATTGCATTTGGTGTACAGTCATTTTTCCAATATTGATTCTTCCTACCCAGGAACATGGAGTATTTCTCCATCTGTTTATGTCATCTTTGATTTCTTTCCTTAGTGTCTTATAATTTTCTGTATACACTTTTTTTGTCTCCTTAGCCAAGTTTATTCCTACATATTTAATTCTTTTTGTTGCAGTGGTGAATGGGATTGATTCCTTAATTTCTCTTTCTAATTTTTCATTGTTAATATGTAGAAATGCAAGTGATTTCTGTGTATTGATTTTGTATCCTTCAACTTTGCTAAATTCACTGATTAGCTCTAGTAATTTTCTGATACTATCTTTAGGGTTTTCTATGTACAGTATCATGTTATCTGCAAACAGTGAGAGCTTTACCTCTTCTTTTCCAATCTTGATTCCTTTTATTTTTCTTTCTTCTCTGATAACTGTAGCTAAGACGTCCAGAACTATGTTGAATAATAGTGGTGAAAGTGGACATCCTTGTCTTTTTTCTGATCTTAGGGGGAATGCTTTCAGTTTTTTTACCACTGAGAATAATGTCTGCTGTCGGCCTAATATATATGGCCTTTACTATGTTGAGGTAGGTTCCTTCTATGCCCATTTTTTGAAGTTTTAATCATAAATGGGTACTGAATTTTTTCAAAGGCTTTTTCTGCATCTATTGAGATTATCATATGCTTTTATCTTTGAATTTGTTAATATGGTGTATCACATTGATTGATTTCCATATATTAAAGAATCTTTGCATTCCTGGAAGAAACCCAACTTGATCATGGTGTATGAGCTTTTTGATATGTTGCTGAAATTTTTTTTGCTAAAATTTTGTTGAGGATTTTTGCATCTATGTTCATCAGTGATATTGGCCTGTAGTTTTCTTTTTGTGTGTGTTGTCTTTGTCTGGTTTTGGTATCAGGGTGATTGTGGCCTCGTAGAATGAGTTTGGAAGTGTTCCTTCCTCTGGAATTTTTTTGAAAGAGTTTTAGAAGGGTAGGCATTAGCTCTTCTCTAAATGTTTGATAGAATTCTCCTGTGAAGCCATCTGGTCCTGCGCTTTTGTTTTTTGGGAGATTCTTGACCACAGCTTCAATTTTAATGCTTGTAATTGGGTTGCTCATACTTTTTATTTCTTCCTGGTTCGGTCTTGGAAGATTGAACTTTTCTAAGAATCTGTCCATTTCTTCCAGGTTATCTCCATTTTATTGCCATATAGATTCTCATAATAGTCTCTTGTAATCCTTTGTATTTCTGCATTGCCTTGTGTAACCGCTCCTTTTTCATTTCTGATTTTGTTGATTTGATTCTTCTCTCTTTTATTCTTGATGAGTCTGGCTAAAGTTTGTCAATTGTTTATCTTCTCAAAGAATCAGCTTTTAGTTTTATTAATCTTCACTATTGCTTCTTTCATTTCTTTTTCATTTATTTCTGCTCAGATCTTTATGATTTCTTCCCTTCTTCTGATTTTGGGAGTTTTTGTTCTTTTTCGAGTTGTTTTAGGTGTAAGGTTAGGTTGTCTATTTGATGTTTTTCTTGTTTCTTGAGGTAGGATTGTATTGCTGTAAACTTCCCTCTTAGAACTGCTTTTGCTGCATCCCACAGGTTTTGAGTTGTCGTGTTTTCATTGCCGTTTGTTTCTAGAAATTTTTTTATTTCCCTTTGATTTCTTCAGTAATCTGTTGGTTATTTAGAAATGTGTTGTTTCCCTGTGTTTGTGTTTCTTACAGTTTTTTTCTTGTAACTGATCTCTAGTCTCATAATGTTTTGGTCGGAGAAGATGCTTGATACGATTTCAATTTTCTTAAATTTACTGAGGTTTGATTTGTGACCCAAGATATGGTCTACCCTGGAGAATGTTCTGTGTGCACTTGAGAAGAAGGTGTATTCTTCTGCATTTGGATGGAATGTCCTGAAGATATCAATGAGATCCATCCCATCTAATGTATCATTTAAGACTTGTGCTTCCTCATTAACTTTCTGTTTTGATGACCTGTCCATTGGTGTGCGTGGGGTGTTAAACTCGCCTACTATTATCGCATTACTGTCAAGTTCTCCTTTTATGTCTGTCAGAGTTCATCTTATGTATTGAGGTGCTCCTATGTTGGGTGCATAGATATTTACAATTGTTATGTCTTCCTCTTGGATTGATCCCTTGATCATTATCTAGTGTCCTTCCTTATCTCTTCTATTGTTCTTTATTTTAATATCTGTTATGTCTGATATGAGGACTGCTACTGCAGACTGCACCTTTCTTTTGCTTCCCATTTGTGTGGGATATATTTTTCCATCCTCTCACTTTCAGTCTATACGTGTCTTTAGGTCTGAAGTGGGTTTCTTGTAGACAGCATATATATGGGTCTTGTTTTTGTATCCATTCAGCCAGTCTGTGTCTTTTGGTTGGATCATTTAATCCATTTACATTTAAAGTAATTATTGATGTGTATGTTCCTATTGTGTTTCTTAATTGTTTGGGGTTGATTTTGTAGATCTTTTTTCTTCTCTTGTATTTCTTGACTATATAAGTCCATTTAACATTTGTTGTAAAGCTGGTTTGGTGGTGCTGAATTCTCTTAAATTTTGCTTGTCTGAAAAGCTTTTTCTCTCTCCATCAATTTTGAATAAGATCCTTGCCAGGTACAGTATTCTTGGCTGTAGATTTTTCCCTTTCAGTAATTTAAATATATCCTGCTATTCCCTTCTGCTGAAAGATCAGCTGTTAAGCATATGGGATTTCCCTTGTATGTTACTTGTTGCTTCTCCCTTTCTGCTTTTAATATTCTTTCTTTGTGTTTAGTCTTTGTTAGTTTGATTAGTATGTGTCTTGGCGTGTTTCTCCTTGGGTTTATCCTGTGTGGGACTCTTTGTGTCTCTTGGACTTGATTGACTATTACCTTTTCCATGTTGGGGAAATTTTCAACTATAATCTCTTCAAAAATTTTATCATACCCTTTCTTTTTCTCTTCTTCTTCTGGGACCCCTATAATTCGAATGTTGATGCATTTGATATTGTCCCAGAGGTCTCTGAGACTATCCTCAGTTCTTTTCATTCTTTTTACTTTATTCTGCTATTCAGAAGTTATTTCCACCATTTTATCTTTCAGCTCATTGATTCGTTCTTCTGCTTCAGATATTCTGCTATTGATTCCTTCTACAGTATTTTTAACTTCAGTATTGTGTTGTTTGTCTCTGCATATTTATTCTTTAATTCTTCTAGGTCTTTGTTAATTGATTCTTGCATTTTCTCCATTTTGTTTTCAAGGTTTTTGATCATCTTTACTATCATTATTGTGAATTCTTTTCCAGGTAGTTTGCCTATTCCTCTTCATTTATTTGGACTTCTGTGTTTCTAGTTTGTTCCTTCATTTGTGTAGTATTTCTCTGCCTTTCCATTATTTTTTTTTAACTTATTGTGTTTGAGGTCTCCTTTTCCCAGGCTTCAAGGTTGAATTCTTTCTTCCTTTTGGTTTCTGCCCTCCTAAGTTTGGTCCAGTGGTTTGTGTAAGCTTCATATAGGGTGAGATTTATGCTGAATTTTTGTTTGTTTGATTTTCCTCTGATGGGAAAGGCTGAGTGAGGTGGTAATCCTGTTTGCTGATGATTGGGTTTGTGCTTTTGTTTTGTTTGTTGTTTAGATAAGGTGTCCTGCACAGGGTGCTATTGGTGGTTGGTTGGGTGATGCTGGGTCTTGTATTCCAGTAGTTTCCTTTGTGTGAGATTTCACTATTTGATACCCCCTAGGGTTAGTTCTGGAGAAGGCAATGGCAACCCACTCCAGTACTCTTGCCTGGAAAACCCCATGGGTGGAGGAGCCTGGTAGGCTGCAGTCCATGGGGTCACTAAGAATCAGACACGACTGAGCGACTTCACTTTCCCTTTTCACTTTCATGCATTGGAGAAGGCAATGGCAACCCACTCCAGTGTTCTTGCCTGGAGAATCCCAGGGATGGGGGAGCCTGGTGGGCTGCCGTCTATGGGGTCGCACAGAGTCGGACACGAGGGAAGTGACTTAGCAGCAGCAGCAGCAACAGCAGGGTTGGTTCTCTGGTAGTCTAGGGTCTTGGAGTCAGTGCTCCCACTCTAAAGGCTCAGGGCTTGATCTTGAGTTTTGCATGGTCCTATATAGTCTTTTCCACTGGTCAGGTAATCCTGCCTGCTCTCAGCTGGTATTCTGCATGCACTTCTGTGTCTGAAGGTATATTCCTGATGTATCCGTGGAGACAGATGTACTCTGTGTCCACCTACTCCTCTGTCATCTTGTTCTCAACAGATTTCATTTTTAAGGCTATGATTCTTATGTAAAAGAGATGCTTCATCAATTTGGCCGTATGAAAATTTTTTTTGAAAATCTACTTGGTGAATAGATTGCATCAAGAAGGTGGAGGAGTAAGATGTGGAGCTTACCTTCTCCCACAAAATACATCAAAAATACATTGACATGTGGATTGGTTCTCACAGAACATCTACTAAACCCTAGCAGAAGACCTTAGACTTCCAGAGGTGTGATAAAATCTACATAACTGTGGGGTTGGCTGAGGTCGTTGTTGGGATGCAGCTCATTTCCCACAGGTGCTGATCCATAGAGTACTCCCTTGGGGAAACAACTTGCACCTTATAACTGGACAGGAAAGTCTTTTGGTGAGCGAGAAGGCTGAAGGAAACGAAGGCCAGTGGCATGACTGTGGCAGAGGCCTGCAGTTACTTTTGAGGAGACCGTCTCAGCCTCAAACCACCATGACCACCTAACAAGACTGCCTTTCCTGCAGAGTCTCTATTGGTTCTCTTATGATGACAGAATTTATAGCACAAATGGAATTCTCCTGCCATGATATGGTCTGGCACTGTGTGGTAACAACCGTGACCAGGAGACACCAATGAAAAGGACATGTGTGTTTACATCAGTGTCCATATATCTCATATAAAATGGGTCACTAATGAGTACGTAAGCCAAACAAGCATAGTGACACAAGGTTGAGTTTTGGAAGGAGCTAAAGAGAAGTGTGGGAAAGAACTGTGTATTATATACAGCCTGAGCTGTGAGCTGAACTGCTGGAGAAATGCAAAGCCTATGTTGGAAAGATGAGCCGGCTAGAAAAAGGGAGCAATAAGGACAGGGTAGAGACCAAGACTGAGAGTAGGAGCGGTTAATGCGAAGTGCAGGAAAAAATTCTTTCCACCATACTAATAGCTTTGCATCATTCATTTATAAGTATCCGTTAGATTTACTAGAGTCAGTACTGAGCATGAGTACGACATATTCCTTTGTAAGCTAAGGGCCCCCCACCGATGGCTTGTTAATCTAACATCAGTAAGAGAGTCTCCAGCACGAGTCATAACCCAGAGCACTTCCCTACACGGGAAGGAACAGGAGAAGAGCTGGCATCGGGCATATTTCATGGAAATACTGAGAACCTCGGGAAGTGTATACAGACCCGCCTGGAGCTGGGGAAAGACACCCTAGCTAGAGTAGGGATAAAAGAGTGCCAGTTAAGCAGAGTTACTATCCCAATTAAGCAACTGTCATGGCCATTAAGAAACTCAAATGAATTTGCTCTGTGATGTTCAAGCTTGCCTAGTGATGGCCTGATTAATTGCATTCACTGATCAGGGCACCGCAGTGATTATTAATATTTCTCAGCTCTTCCATGCCTCTCTGAGTGCTCTGGGAATGACCACTGGCATGGATCCTTGAATGAATGAAGATGATTCTGGAAATGAAAAGGACATCACAGTCAAAGGGAAACATTCAAATAGCCAGTACAGGTCTTGTTGAAACTACTGATGCAGCTAGCTCCCTAAGCTTTTTTTGGGATTCTGGGCCATTCCCTCTCTCTGGCCGTCTCCTGTCTTGTGATCTAAACAGCTTTCAGGGGTTCTTTGGTCATACAGGCTGGCCCTGCTTCCTCCTTTTGCTTGGCTGGCAACTCTCACATAGACTTCAATGGCAAAAAGCTGTCATCAGTTCATAAAAGGATCAAACACCTTAAGATGTTGTATACAAGTCCCAGTGATGTTTTCAAATACACTTCCTTTCCTAGTTCCTCAGAGATAACCTTTTGGCATGCAGTGAAGTAATTTGGAAGGCAGATAGCCAGTCCTGGTTTGAGGGAAGTTTTTCCACCCACTAGTTGTCATCATACATAGCTTGGTTGGAGAGACACCTCATCAATGGAACCTTGTAATATTCCTGTTAGCCACCTTCCTTTTCCTAGGGAAGGGAGGTCAAGGGAAGGTCTTTCAAAAGAGGCCAATTGTCAAGGCTGGGGATTACTTTCAAGTCTGCCATCACAGTTCTTATTCTTAACTATTTCTCCCCAAAAAGAAGCAAAAGAAAACACAGCTTTTGATGATAGTTATTCTTTTCATGCCAGCCTAGTTCCTAGCAGAAGAGTTTTCCAACTCTGAGGCTAAATATTGGTTGAGTATTTAAAGAGGACTTAGAAGATAAAGAAAGAGGAGAATATTTTGCTACCATCCTACCCATGGCTAGTGGGGCTTTCTTGCTCTCTGGGACAGGAGGTAGAGGATGGATGAGCTGGCTTGGGAAAGAGGAGACTGACCCACTATTCAGAGAATCACAGCTTCTGGCCAGACTGCAGAAAACTTCTTCTAAGGCTTCTTTTGAGACCCTGAAGCTTTTCTCCACGGGGTTCCTCCTGTGAACCATGAGACAGAACATGACTTGAGTGACTATATTCTCAGTTCTCCCAAGAAAGGCAGAGAGCGTGTGTTATTCTGGAAGGTGCAAGAGAAGTTAGTTCAGTATGGACAAGTGGTATCTCTTCCAGCAATTAGGGCTTAATTCCATCTCGGAACTGGCTGATGAAGGTTGCAAGAGAAATACCACACCTAAAGAAAGGCCTGGAGTCAGAGGAGCTAGATAAAATGGCCTTTTCAAGAAGCACAGATGATTAATGTACTTTAAAAATAAATGCATGTGCTTAAAATTTATCTTTCACACAGTTGCAAAGCTGAGGGAAATTTTTTTCAGATGAATCCAAGAAAAACTCCAAAAGTCTCTGAAAGCTCTAGATGGGAGGGTCACAACAAAAGGAAACAAAAATTGCTGCACTTTGGATTCAAATAACCAAAAATGAGCTCATTTCCCAAAGAAATAACTCTGCATCAAATGTGTTAATTTCTCCTTTCTCACAGCAAATGTTTTGTAGGTCACTATCTGGATGATGGTGTTAGGGATCTAATAAATGTCTTAGCTGGAAGTTAGACACCGTGTCAAGGCNGTAGGTCACTATCTGGATGATGGTGTTAGGGATCTAATAAATGTCTTAGCTGGAAGTTAGACACCTTGTCAAGGCATCCACAGTCAACACAGGGAGAAGAGGCATACAAGATGGCCCTGGGAATGCGAGACAGCGGGATATGAGAGCTATTCAGAAGAGAGAATCCTTATGAGGTGATAATCAGCTGGACTGGTAGATTGGAGAAAGGTGCTAATTTGTGGGAGCCATTTTCTAGGCCTTAAATGGGAAATGAATGAGGTGGAATTGAGTTATGGTTGTGACTGTTGTGGTTGTTACTGTTATGTGGGCGGGGGTGAGATGGTGATGACGAGCTTAGCATTGGAAGAATTTGAGGTCCGGGCAAGGGGTCCAAGTGAAGGCACAGTGAACAGCTGGACACAGGGCTGGGTCTTCTAAAGGAATATCATCAGAAGATGGAGATCTGAGAATTCCTAGAAGTTGTGGAATATGTATAGCTCATTCATGGGGGATGTGTTCACTGAGGAAAGGTCTTCATTTTAGTGAAGTTGAGAAGCAAAGATACATTTGTGGTAGCAGCATTTGCCCTGCACATTCAAAAGATGGCATAAATGCAGCCATCAGAGGGATTCTTGGCCTTGACTCTGACCCAAGGAAACCTTTGCAGGCTTGCTGCTTTAGTTACCAAATCCAACAGCTTTGGCACTTTGCTTGGACACAACTCCTTTTTCTCCCTTCAAATACTATAATTCTCTAGTTTTCTCCAAGCTCTTGACTTCCCTGAGAGAGACCAAAAAGCCATCTGTGTTCCAATATGTTCTCTTTGCAAATCCACTTAATTTTGCAGCCCATTGCAGGAGGAGATTAAGTAGGAAGACCAGTTGATAGATTTTTAATATAAATTAGCATCCATATAGCCAAAAATTTGTGAGTCCTCAAAAATATCTGCATCAATTCTTTTGAAAAAAGAGACAAATATGATGATAGGAAATTTTAAACCATTACACAGAAAAGTATGCACAACAAATACTGAAATACTGCATTTATTGAAAATAATCAAGAAAATAATGTAATGTGAAAAGCAAAATCTAGCACAGAGAAAAAGAGGAGGTCATAATATAGTTACTTTCACCTAAGTAAATGAGTGAGAAAATTATTCATAATAATATTCAAAATTATATGTAATAATTTGTTCAGAAAAATCAATGAGCCACGTAGACTAAAATAGCAGTTATTTATAAATGAGGCAAAATACTTAACTCCAATATCTTCATAAATGTATTGCACCTCAGAAAGGGTTCCTAACTACTGAAGGACCCAAATATTGCACTGCCCTGGATGAAAGGGAAGAAGTTTCGTGAAGTTGTACACAGTTTGGCAGTTAAGAAGTTGGGCCATAGAGTCAGACTGGCTGGATTCAGATCCCTGCCCCACAGCCTGTTTGTGGGCAAATTACATTTCCAAGTCTCCATTTTCTCATCTATAAAACAGGTATAACATTAAAACTTTTGGTTAGTGCCAGTATAAGAAATAAGTGAGATAACATGGAATCTGGGATGTAGTTCAATAAATATTATGAGGCCATGATGATGATGTTGACTGAGAAGGATTTTGTTGCTTGGTTTTTTTTTTAATTAATTTTTACTGGAGGATAATTGATTTACAGTGTTGCATTAGTTCTGCTGCACAGCAAAGTGAATCGGTTATGTTGTGGTTCAGTTGCTCAGTTGTGTCTGACTCTTTGCCACCCCGTGGACTGCAGCATGCCCGGCTTCCCTGTCCACCACCACCTCCCAGAGCTTTCTCAAACTCATGTCCATTGAGTCAGTGATGCCATCCAACTGGCTTTCCCTCCGTTGTCCCCCTCTCCTCCTGCCTTCAATCCTTCCCAGCATCAGGGTCTTTTCTAATGAGTAAGCTCTTCAAATCGGGTGACCAAAGAATATCCACTCTTAGATTCCTTTCCCATTTGGTCATTACAGAGGATTGGGCAGAGTTCCCTGTGCTATACAGTAGGTTCTTATTAATTATCTATTTTATGCATAGTAGTGTGTATGTTCGGAGAAGGCGATGGCACCCCACTTCAGTACTCTTGCCTGGAAAATCCCATGGATGGAGGAGCCTGGTGGGCTGCAGTCCATGGGGTCGCAAAGAGTCAGACACGACTGAGAGACTTCACTTTCACTTTTCACTTTCATGCATTGGAGAAGGAAATGGCAACCCACTCCAGTGTTCTTGCCTGGAGAATCCCAGGGATGGGGAAGCCTAGCAGGTTGCCGTCTATGGGGTCGCACAGAGTCGGACACGACTGAAGCGACTTAGCAGCAGCAGTGTGTATGTCTGGAGAAGGAAATGGCAACCCACTCCAGTATTCTTGCCTGGAGAATCCTGTGGACAGAGGAGCCTGGTAGGCTGCTGTCCACAGGGTCGCACAGAGTCACACATGAAACGACTTAGCATGCATTGGAGAAGGAAATGGCAACCCACTGCAGTATTCTTGCCTGGAGAATCCTAGGGATGGAAGAGCCTGATGGGCTGCTGACTATGGGGTCGTACAGAGTCAGACACAGCTGAAGCGACTTAGCAGCAGCAGCAGCAGCAGTGTGTATATGTTCATCTCAACTTCCCAATTAATCCCTCCCACTTTTTCCTTTTGGTAACCATAAGTTTGTTTTCTACATCTGTGACTCTGTTTTGTAAATAAGTTCATTGCATCATTTTTTAGATTCCACATATACGCATTATCATTTGATATTTGTTTTTCTCCATCTGACTTACTTCACTCAGTATGATAGTCTCTAGGTCCATCCATGCCTGCAAATGGCATTAGCTTGTTCTTTTTTACGGCTGAGTAATATTCCACTGTATAGATATACCATATGTTCTTTACCCATTCATCTGTTGATGGACATTTATGTTGTTTCCATGTCCTGGCTATTGTAAACAATGCTGCAGTGAACACTAAAGTGCCTGTATATTTTCAAATTATGGTTTTCTCTGGATATATGCCCAGGAGTGGGATTGCCTGGTCATACGGTAGCTCTATTTTTAGTTTGTTAAGGAACCTCCACACTGCTTTCCATTGTGGCTATACCAATTTACATTCCCACCAACAGTATGAGAAGATTCCCTTTGACTGAGAAGGATTCTGAATTGGGATGTGACTCAGAACCACATATTATTAAAACAGGACATTGAGGAACATTACATTTAAGTAATGTATTTAAACACAATTTTTACAATATGATACAGATGGAGAGTCAGAGCTGCTGCATATGACTGCACAATTCCTGGGGCTCTGTTCATGAGAGGTTAACACACAGAGCCTTGATTTACGCTGTCTCTACTCAGAAAGTAATCCACAGGGACGAGAACTTCCCTTTTCTTCCCTCCTTAAATTAAAAAAAGTTGCCTTTTACCATTGTATCTCAGAACTCCTAAGCCTGTACGTAACTCTCATTTCTGCCACTTTACTAAGCCACAGATCCCAAATAAATGCCTCCAGGGGCCAGGCAGTTAAAGAAACACCAGGTGAACTGAGCTGGTGAGCATCAAAGCAGAGAAGACATACTTACTGAAAGGTATTCACAGTTGAATGATTTTGAAACACTGCCTAGCCCAAATAAAACATCTGGAGGGCTCTGCATGCTAACTAGCTATGTGGCCTTGCTTGAGTCACTTCATCCAAGTTTTCTTAATTTAGCAAAATGAAAGATGGGACCAGTCTTCCACTGAGACTCAGAAGTGATGATCACGGAGACTCAGGGGTTCAGCTCTTGTTCAAGCTTCTCAGTCTGTCCCCAGAAATCATCAGCTCCTGAGTCAGAGGAAAGATGCTGGCCTGAGGAAGAACAGACTGCCCTCCAGGAGCGGCCCATCTCCCCTTCCCCGCTGCTCCGTTACATGGTCTCCTATTTATTCGAGCATAGATTTTTAAAATGGTTTAAGTAATATCTATCTGTTGTAAAATACAGCATTTGAGAAATATAAAGAAGCATAAAGGAGAAAAAGTCATGCCTCTAAGTGTCCACATATACATACTTGGTTTTCCTCTGGTACACACTCAAATACAAGTTACAAGAAATTGGGGCCGATCTGTAAATGTTTGTTTATACTATATCTTATGTGGTTAATATTTTCAATACATTTTAAATTTTAAATAAATATTTCACTGTAGAATCATTTATAGAAAAGTTACACAGATAGTACAGAGAATTTCCGTATAATCTTCACCCATTTCCTCTGTTGCTAACATCTTATATTACTATGGTAGCTTTGTCACAACTAATGAAACAACACTGATAGATTACTAGTTACTAACTTCTTACGCTATTCACGTTTCACTAATTTTCCCCTGGTTTGGGACTCCCTTCAGAATATCACATTGCATTTAGTTTTCATGTCTCTTGTTTTCTTTTTGACTATGACAGATTATCAGACTGGTCTTTCCCACCCCCAGCCCCATGGCCTTGACATCTAAGGAATAGTGGTCAGGTATTTTGTAGGATGTCCTGGAACTTTGATTTTTCTGATTTTTTTTTTCCCATGGGGAGGTTAGGATAATGCATTTGGCGAAGAAGATCATGGAGGCGAAGTCCTATTTTCATCACATGATGTCAGAAGTACATGCTTCAACAGGACTTATCACTGGCAATGATAACTTTGATCACCTGGTTGAAGAAGTGTTTACCAGATTTCTCCATGGTAAAATTATCTTCCCCCTCTTTTCTTACTCTTGTTTTTGTAAGGAGGTCACTAAGCACAGCTCACCCAAGAGGTGAGTCAAGCTTCACCATCTTGAAGTAGGAGAATCTACACAAATTATTGGGAATTTTTCTATACAGGAGATTTGTCTCTTCTTCATTTATTTCCTTGTTTAGTCATTTATTTGCCTCAGAATGGACTTTGAATTATAATCCAATATGACATTACCTATTTAATTGCTCACATTGTTGCAGTTTTTGCTCCTGAGTGCTTTTTCAGATTGGCTCCTATGTCTCTCTGATGTGCTTACATCCTTTGAGCTTTCTGAGCACTGCAAAAATCTTCCCAGCTCATTTTGTGTACTTCATGTCCCAGCCCTAGAATCAGCCAGTTCTTCTGGGAGCCCTAGTTCTTTTTCTTTTTTCTTTTTTGGATAATCATATTAGAAACCAAGATTATCTAGGTGGGCTCAGTGTGATCACAGGGGTCTTTCTATGAGAGACACAGGAAGACTCAGTGTCACTGGAGAAGGCAATGTGATGATGTAAGTAGAGGCTGGAGTGATATACTTTTGGTGGAGGAAGCTGTCAAGGAACACAGGCAGCCACCAGGAGCTGAAAAATGCAAAGAAATGGCATCTCCTCTCAGAGCCTCAGAAACCAGCCATGTGAAACCGTGACGGTAGCCCAGTGAGACTGATTCCAGAATTCCGATCTCTAAAACTGTAAAAGGATAAGTTTGTGTTGTTTAAGTCACTTTTTTTTTAAAAGAGGAAGAACCACTGTGGCTGAAAAGGCAAAACCAAGGAGTTTCGGGGAGACTATTCATGCTACCATATTTACTGCTGCTCAACCTGAGGCCAGAGATTCGTCTGAAGGTACCTGTGCCTGTTTGATAGCTCCCTGGCAAAGAGTGGATCACTCAAACTGCTGTTGAAAGTAAGTCTGCATAGCCAGAACATGGAAACAACCTAGATGTCCATCAGCAGATGAATGGATAAGAAAGCTGTGGTACATATACACAATGGAGTATTACTCAGCCATTAAAAAGAATACATTTGAATCAGTTCTAAGGAGATGGATGGAACTGGAGCCGATTATACAGAGTGAAGTAAGCCAGAAAGAAAAACACCAATACAGTATACTAACGCATATATATGGAATTTAGAAAGATGGTGATGATGACCTTGAATGGGAGACAACAAAAGAGACTCAGATCTGTAGAGTGAACTTTTGGACTCTTGGGGAGAGGGAGAGGGTGGGATGAGATGGGAGAATGGCATTGAAACATGTATACTATCATGTAAGAAACGAATCGCCAGTCTATGTCCGATGCAGGATGCAGAATGCTTGGGGCTGGTGCATGGGGAGGACTCAGAGAGATGTTATGGGGTGGGAGGTGGGAGGGGATTCATATTTGGGAACGCATGTACACTCGTGGTGAATTCATGTCAATGTTTGGCAAAACCAATACAGTATTGTAAAGTAAACTAAAGTTAAAATAAAAATTAAAAAAAAAAAGAAAGTAAGTCTGCAGCTACCACTGCCCAGAGTAGCAGAAATAAATTTCTGGGATGGAAAATAAATTTCAGTTTAGAAGTGCATTAGTTCTGGCTTCTAGAATGAAATGCCATAGACTTCATTACTTAAACAATATTTGCACATTTTTGGAGGTTGGAAAGTTACTGAAGTCATTAATAAGCTCTAGTAATTTAATTAGAAGGCAATGGCACCTCACTCCAGTACTCTTGCCTGAAAAATCCTATGGATGGAGGAGCCTGGTAGGCTGCAGTCCATGGGGTCACTAAGAGTTGGATACGACTGAGCGACTTCACTTTCATTTTTTACTTTCATGCATTGGAGAAGGAAATGGCAACCCACTCCAGTGTTCTTGCCTGGAGAATCCCAGGGACTGGGGAGCCTGGTGGGCTGCCGTCTATGGAGTCGCACAGAGCTGGACACGACTGAAGTGACTTAGCAGCAGTAGCAGTAATTTAATTTAATTAATAAGCTCTAGTAATCAAGATGCCAGCCAATTTGATTACAGGTGAGAACCCTCTTCCTGGCTTGTAGATAGTCACCTTCTTTTTGTATCTTGATTCACATGATAGAGAGAGGGAAGTCTCAGTTCAGTTCAGTCACGCAGTCATGTCTGACTCTTTGCAACTCCATGGACTGCAGTATGCCAGGCCTCCCTGTCCATCACCAACTCCTGGAGTTTACTCAAACTCATGTCCATTGAGTCAGTGATGCCATCCAACCATCTCATCCTCTGTCATCCCCTTCTCCTCCTGCCTTCAATCTTTCCCAGCATCAGGGTCTTTCCAATGAGTCAGTTCTTCGCATCAGGTGGCCAAAGTATTGGAGTTTCAGTTTCCTCTTTAAGGACACTAATCTAATCACGGAAGTCCCACCCTCATGACCATATCTAAACCTATTACCTCTCCAAGGCCCTGCCTCTAAATACCATCAAATTGGAAGCTGGGGTATTTTTTTTTTTCTTAACTTTTTATTTCATATTGGAGTGCAACTGATTAACAATGTTGTGATAGTTTCAGGTGGACAGCAAAGGGACTCAGCCATATATATACATGTATCCATTCTCTGGGAGTTGGGATTTTAACATGTGAATTTTGGGGGAACATGTTCCGTCCGTAACAAGTCTATAGTAATAACAAAGGTAATAGTAAAATTTAAGGACTAAGTTTAAGAGATTTAGAGTAGATTCCACTCCATGAAAATAGTAAAATGAAGAGAATGAAATTACATTTAATGTTTATTGAACATTTACTCTGTGCCAAATGATTTTAGTTGTACTTTTCCAATTAATTCTCACAAAAAAGTTCTATAAAGTAGACATGTCCCTATTTATTTATTTTAGTTTCCCCATTTTAGAGATGAAGAAATGGAGATATAGAAAGGCTAAACAACTTGCCTGGTTGTTTAGGTTAAACTCTTGCCCTCACAAAGAGACAGACACAACTGAGCGACTGAATTGAACTGAGAGCTCAGTTGCTAAACAACTTATAATCCCTTATAATGTCAAATAAAAGTTGCAGAACTAGGAAATGGTCTGAACCTCCATAAAACCATCATGAGGAAGGCCATTGGAAGCCTAGTGTTTTCAGGGTGAAAGGGGCCTTAAAAACCATCCATGTCCTTACTGTAAGAATAAGGAAATTAAAACCCAGTGCCTGACATCACTCAGTTATTCAACAATTCATTTCAGGACCAGAACCAAAACTCAGGTTTGTCTACCTCAAGTCCAGCACAGTTTCTACAGTTCTACAGATGCTATTGGAGAGAGTGAGATTCGCTTTCTGATGAAATTCAGAGATTCGCTTTCCTATCCACGGTATACTTACCTATACCCTAAAGGCAGGCCTACTGCAAACAGCATATACATGTGCTCAAGCCAGTCCCCTTCCTGAGATGAATCCCAGAAGACTTCCTGGGAGCCCATTTCAATCTCATCCTACCTTGCATGTATCTTCCTTCCCTGAAATCTTCTTCAGTGTACTTGTCTCTACCCTCTACCGGTTCTCTGAGCAGGTGGCTCAAGGAAAAGGGTTGGGGGTGGGGGGGCGCAGAGAGGAAGGTGAAGTAGGTAAATAAGACAGAGACTAGTCCATCAAGGGAGAATGTCTATGACTATCCCAAAGACGGAGGAAGTTAAAAAACATGTTCTGAGCACAGATAACGACGTACAAGTTAATTGAAGCTTCTTACAAGGCCTACTGAAAGGATTGTGTTTATTTGGGTGTTTATAGTCTGGCATCTTACTTTTAAAAAAATGATCCTTATTATTTTATAGTCACACATCATAATCCCTTATAATGTCAAATAAAAGGAAAATAATAATACCTTGTGTTTATATATTGTTTTACAGCTTACTAAGCACTTTTACAACCATGATCTCTTTTAATCCTTACAGTAATGTTGTGAAGTAGCCAAAGAAGGTTATTATTAATCCCCATTTTACAGATGAGGAAACTGAGGTTCAGAGAGAGTAAATGAACATGCTCCATATCGCCTAGCCAGGAAGGAGGGGCCAACACTGGACTCTACAGCTGGGAACAGAGGAGTACTCTGAATGGAAAGGATCACTGAAGCACTAAGTGTGGCCAGGAGTAGAAATTTTTGTCTGCTTTACCAACTCAGGAGTCAAATCAAGTTTCCAGTTTGACTACCAAAAGAGACTTAGAAGGCATGCTGACATGATGCAAACAACATACGGAGGGATTAGGAGGGGACAGTTCTCTACAAATGGGGACTGGGGCATACAGCCTCAAGACAGACACAATGATATAACATTACTGCTGTAAAAATGGGAGGTATAAGTGCTAATGAAACAAAAGCCTTAGGAAGTTCGCAGAGTCAAATAACTTGAACTCTGCTTTTGCCTACTCAGGAAACAATTTTTAAGGGAAGAAAGGAAAGGAAAATGGAAATGACGAAAAATAGCAAGACAGAAAGACATTCCTGGAACTCTTTCTGCCAAACATAACCAAGTATTTCTAATCTCCTTATAAGACGTACACAAATAATTTCAGAAGAACTAAGCATACACATACTTTCAGGCTCAGCTGTTGGCGAATATTTACATAATTTTGGAGTATAGGAAGTTATAAAGCATAAAATCAAGACAAAAATCATTAGGAAAAGATTTATAGGTATGATTATACAAAATTCAAACACTTCTCTCTTAACTCAAAATAAAAGGAAATGCTGTAAACAAAATTGTAAATGAAAAAGGACAAACTGGAAAATATGTTGATGTTTTCATTTTTAAAACTCTAATAAATTAATGAAAATAATAATCATCATCATCATAATAAAATGAATTCCACATTTGAGAAATATGGGCTTGGAACCTTTCAGAAAAAAATTATATAGAGACAGCCAGGAAGCATATGATAATATGTTTTACCCTCATTTGTTAGTTATACCAGTTCATACCAAAACATTTTACTGATGTGGAACATGCTATAATGAGTGTATAAAAGAGGTTGCTAAATCTTATTTCAGTATCATTCTTTTTTAAAAAATAAACATCCATGTTCTGGAAGAACAATGGTACTCAGACATTAGCAGTGGTTACCTCTAGACAGAAAAACATAGATAGTTTAAAAGTACAATATCTTTTCTTTTTCCTTATTTAATTTTTAAAGTAATGAACATGAATTACTTTTGTAATAAAGAAACCAAATGAGCCATTACACCTGTAAGTAGGGACATAATTTCTCATTATGCCATTGTTTCTATTTAAAAATCACATTTAACTTACAGCATTTAGATTTTTCAACCTCCATTTCAAGAACACAATCTGCCATGAAATGGGAAGACTTTGTACCCTTTATTTGGATAAATAATTTGAGTTGGCTTGTTCCCCACCTGCCCTTTATTTGCATAGTTACCTCCTGGCCTCTTCCATATAATTACAAGGAAAAGAAGTACCTTGATTATTATATAAATAAACAGCATAATCACATATGGTATCTTCTGAAGTTTGGGATGTTGCCTATTTTTATTTTGGAGAAAAATTAGATTGACATCTATTCTGTATATACTACATTAGAAACAGAACTTCTGAATAAATCACCCACAGGGTCAGATGTAGACTCTAATGCAATAGATTTTTTTTCCCTGTTTAGACCCTTCTTTAGTAATCTTAGACTTCCCTCATGGCTCAGTGATAGGTGAGTGTGTCGGTAAAGCGTCTGTCTACAATGCGGGAGACTCGGGTTCGATCCCTGGGTTGGGAAGATCCCCTGGAGAAGGAAATGGCAATCCACTCCAGTACTATTGCCTGGAAAATCCCATGGACAGAGGAGCCTGGTAGGCTACAGTCCATGGGGTCACAAAGAGTTGGACACGACTGAGCGACTTCACTTTAGTAATCTTTTCCCAGGTGTCCTCTCACGCTGAGCCCTATTACCAAGTATAACCAGCTATCCATACCATTGTTTAGCCAGATACAGATCAAGAAAACGAGAAAACACTCTCACCATCAGCCAAGGGACACTTCAGTCATGTCTGACTCCATGTGACCCTATGGGCCATAGCCTGCCAGACTCCTCTGTCCATGGGATTCTCCAGGTAAGAATACTGGAGTGAGTTGTCATTCCCTTCTACAAGGGATCTTCCCAACCCCAGGATCAAACCTGCATCTCAGAGTCTCCTGCACTGGCAAGCAGGTTCTTTACCACTTGCGCCAAAAGGACACTGCTGGAACCCAAATCAAAGGCAGTGTCACAGAACTTTATTTTCTGTCTCATATATTCCAGAAAGTGAGATCATACTCACTGGAGAAGAGGGATAATCTTTAGGAGACTGAAATTCTGAGACTTTGTTTTCTGTGGCCCCTCGTGGAAGGCACTGGGTAGTTTCGCTTCACCTTCGAGAACGTCACGGTAGCATAGATTTTATATGCCCAACCTGTTATGTTTCTGGCACCACAAGAGTAAAGAAAAAATTCTTGGTAGCGAAGGCTTCGTTATGTTGTATACACAGGAAGAGCACGTGGTGGAAATAGAGATGGTTCTGCTACTGCTGACTCATGTGCGTGGCAGGTGAGTGTGTCCTGGGGCCACCAGGCACTGCCCCTCCTCCTGGCCAGATCCCCTGAACACTCCCATAAATGGGAAATACCTTTCCTGGGTGACAGTGCTTTCTCCGCCTCCAGATACCCAGCTGTGTACACTCACAGCCTGTTCACGTGGGCCCTTCTGAGGGTCTCATTTTGAACCCAGGTTGAAATGCTCTCTGGAGTCAGGAAGAGCCTGGCCAGGGAGCAGTGGAAGATATTTCACAATAACGATGATGCCACCTCGCACTTTTCATCTTCAAAGCACTTTACAAACAGTAATTAATTCCCATAAAACTCATGAGGCAAGTAAGTAAACACCATTATCCCCATTTTATGGATGGAGAAACCGAGGGGGAAATAACCAAGCAAATGGCCCCGGGCCCAGAAGAGACAGTGTCGGGGCAGGGGTGAGAGGGCGGGAGCTCTTGGTATCTGCCCGTCCCCTCAGGCTCACACTACCAGACCCGCATCAGGGAAAAGTGGCAGCCAGGCCTCCCCCAGCAGGCTGGGTTCTGGCCTCGCTGCCCGGGGAGATGAATGCAGCTATTCATTGCGTGGGCAGTTTGTGGGTATTCACTTCAAGATCCTTGCAAAATAACAACAACAAAAACCCTATTGAGGCTCCTTTCTCCTCGGACCACGTATTTCCTGAGTTTTTCCTTGAAATCAGGGGATGTGTGGTCCACACACGCCCTCAGGAAGCAGGATTATTCAGCCCACCCTACAATTCCTAGGCGGCGGCATTCAGAAATGTGATCACAGATGAGGCTGTGCTGCAGGAACCTTCCACGGGGCTTCTGGCCGGGCTCCTTCACGAGACATTGAAGAGCCATCTGGCTGGCTTCACCCTGGAACACTTGTCTGGCTGCCTCCTCTCCGTGGGCCTCCCGACTCCCTGTGTTCAAGATGGACACGTCTCAAGTAGCTGGCAATTAGACCAAAACCTTATTTCAATGCTGACGGAGATGGGCCTGGGGAAAAGCCAACTTGAAATGAAAATGGCTTATCTGGGAGGGACCTAGTCTCAGGGGGAATGAAAAGGTGCTGACCAGACTACTGCACCACCCCTGACTCGAATTTTACCCAGACCACTCTGCCAGCTGGTGGTGGTATCCTCCCTGAGGACTCCAGGATGGATCCCACAGGGCTCTCCCACTCTTCCACCCGCCAAAATAACACTGCCACCGATTCCCTCCTCTGCACATCCACTCCCACCACCTCAGAGCTCCTTCAACAGCCTAAAGGTTGCCATGACCACCCACCTCACCGTTTGTGGCTCCTGTAGAAGCTGCTGCTTTAAGCGTTATCTAGGTGGTGGTGGTGTCTTGCCCTGGCCTCTAATGAAAGCTAATTGCCTTTGAAGTGCTGAACCAAAGATAACAGACAGTTACCCCAGTCAGCCCCATCCTCCCACCCTGGCTCAGCCCTGTGCCTCCCACCTCGCGCACCCTGCTGAGTTGTAGAGAAAGGGACCCTTTCCCTCTGCTGCCCTCCCTGGTTCTGCGGGGAGACCAGACCCAGGGAAGTTGGGAGGGTCTCTCCGAAAAGTTTTGGCCTGGAAAACATAGTCAGGGCGCCCAGGAAAAGAGGGCGGATGCGCAGCGGTGGCGGTCCCAGCCCTCAGGGCCCTCGGAGAGAAGCCTTTGGTCCCCCGTGGCGTTTCATTGGCTGACCAGGGACGGCAGTGTGTTCGTCCCAGCCGCCTCACCCGTCTCATCTGCTGGAAAAGGTGGATTTAGCAGCGCAATGGTTTATGCAGTTCATACACGGCCTTTCATCGAGAATGTAGTACCTCCAGGCAGCAGACCTATTGAACGAGACCAGTGTCCTGAACGTGTGAAGTGAAGTCGCTCAGTCGTGTCCGGCTCTTTGCGACCCCATGGACTGTACCCTACTACGCTCCTCTGTCCATGGGATTTTCCAGGCAAGAGTACTGGAGTGGGGTGCCATTTCCTTCTCCAGAGGATCTTCCGGACCCAGGGATCGAACCCAGGTCTCCCTCACCGTAGGCAGACGCTTTACCGTCTGAGCCACCAGGGAAGTAGATGACATGAATCCGACAAGATGACACCGAGGTCAGGAGTGGCCATCCTCTTTCATATGATTGCAAAATTGAACAATCCTAAAAATCACCCCCAAAGCCTGAACAGTATGGTTACAATAATGCTTTGGTCCTTTGGTTTCCGGGGCAGACAAAATCCCCCCCTTTGACCAAACAGTACATGCAGCCCACAGGACGGATTCTTTATCTGCCTTGGAACGGCCAACACTGCCCCCGGCGCTCCGCGCCCCCTGCAGCCCCGCGGCTGGGCGTGTGCCCGACTCGGGCATCACCCACGCCCGCTCCCTCCGCGCTGACACGCTCCAGGTGAGCGCTGAGAGAAGCGCCGCGAGCCGCTCACCACATGAAAGCGGGAGCCCAGCTCGCTGCCAGGGCGCTGGCTGCGCAGCACCGAGGCACGTCACACCTTGGATTTTGAAGTTCAAAAATAGATCAACAATGTTGATACTTCAGGGGGACGGTGGGTGGGAGTTGAATTTCTGTTTCTCCAACTCTGTAATTAATTTATCCAGCAAGAAGGCTCTAATGATGCCAGGAAGAGAAAAGAACCCCTGGAGGGGCTGTCTGTGGCTTTTCCTCAGAATGATTGGGTTCTGTTGGGTTGGGGCTGCAGCAGAGATGTGAATGAACCCAAAATTGTGTGTGTGTGTGTGTGTGTGTGTGTGTACACAGAATATATGGGGTGAGTGTGATGTGTGTGCTCTGGGTTTCTATGTGTGTGACGTGACTGTAGTGTTGTGCCTGTGTGCTCTGTGTGATGGGTATATCTAGCGGTGGTGTGTATGTGAAAGTGGTATGGTGTGGGTATATGTGATGTGAGAATGTACAGTTTGGCATGTGCGTGCTATAGTGCGTGTGTGTTTACATGTGGTACATGTGCAGTGTGGGTGTGTGAGACCCTGAGGCAGTGTGTATGCAGTATGTATGGTGCAAGTGTCCTGTATATATGTGTGTGAAGCATGTGTGTGGTGTGTAAACATACATGATGTAAGGGGTAAAGTGTGACGTGACTGTGATGTGTGTGTTGCCTTTATGTATGTGAGGTGTGGTGGGGGGCTCATATATGTGTGGGGGGCTCATACATGTGTGGGGGGCGTACATATGGATGAAGGGTGTGAGGTTTGGTATGTGTGTTCTGTAGGGTGTGTGGGCTATATGTGGTATGTATATCTGGTGTGTGGTGTATTTATGTGTGTGCTGTACACATGTGCTACGAAGGTGGGAGGTGTGGTGTATGTGCTACCTGGGGTATAGAGGTGTGTGGTGTGTTATTAATACAAGCTGTATGTATGTGTGTGGTGTATATTGTGTGTGGTTTGTCTTGAGTGTGTGTGTGTATTTTGTCTAGTTTGTCTCAGGGTGTGTATTTTCTGTGTGGGATGTCCTTGAGTGTGTGTGAGAGAGCATGTGTGTGAGAGACGTGTGCGCGGGTCGGCCGGCAAGCACTTGTGCAGGCAGGCCCGGCCTTAGTCTTTGATGTGAGCGCGCAGGTATCCTGGCAGCTGGCTCTGTGTCCCGCTCTTGCTCTTGCTGGAGAGCTAAAGCCCAGCGAGGGAAAAAAGAAAGCGCTGCTAACACACCACGCCCTAAGCCCCTCGGGGAGGGTTTGAATCGCTTAGCTGGGATCCTCCCAAGCTTCGGCCTGCCCCGGCTGTGCCTCTCCTGAACTTGATCTTGTCTGTGGGAGGCCAGGGCGCTGGAGGAGCGGCGGGCAGGAGGCCATCCTGCCGAGGCTCTGCCCCCTCACGAGGCCGGGGCCCGGCCTCTGCTGTGAGGTCTGTGAAGCTTCCATAGCAAGGCGCTCCTCTGGAGCCAGAGCCTCACCCAGAACGCTGCACGGCTGCCGTTTCCCACCCTCCCGTCAGGGAGGGCGTGAGTCTCCTCCTCACTTGGGAGGACGCGTTGGCTTTCCTTGGCTTTGGAGGTTTCCTAAAAACACCTATCTCACCGAAAACCACCCATCTCTAAAGCTCAGAAGGAAGTGGCAAACAACAGACTTGATGACTTCTCTTTTTCTGTTTCTAGCACCAGTGGACAGGGCCTGAGGACAGGCAGTCAGCTTCCTCATCTCTGCCAGCAGGAAAGGAGGGAGCAGAAATTCCCTGAGGCGTCCATTCAAACCAGACCCTGGGGCCAAGGCTTTGCCCTGCGGTAGCCCGGAAGGCAATGGTTAAGGGCATGGACTTTGACTTCTGCCTATCACTGCTGTGTGACCTTGGACAAAGCCTCAGTGTTTTCAAATCTCTAAATTAGAGCTAATAGTAGTATCCCATTCATAGGATTATTTGAGGATTAAGTGATATAATGAATAATAAACTCTAGCACGGTGCCTAGCACACAGAAAGCCATAAATATACTTTATAAAATAATTCCTCCATTCCCCTGGGTAGGTATTATACCCATAAAAAAAAGGCTCAGCCAGGTCACACAGCTAATAAGTGGTGGGTTTGCCATTCACGCACAACCATACTGCCAGCACCCCGTGTGGCCTTGCTTGTTGCCTTCTACTGCGACCGCATCAAGCGGCCTGCCTTTGAGACCTCTCCCCGGGGGACTGCTGAGTATCACAGACAGTCATACAGTTGTCCTTTAGTCTTGAAAATATTTTAGGAAGAAGCCTGGGAAGAAAGAGGAAAGCACCATAGACTGACAACATGAGGCTACTTCCTTCAGTAGGCGCTGAAAAGTGTGTTTGTAGATTGGTAGAATCTTACATGACCTTGTGGGGGTAAAGAATCTGTTACTAAGGAAAAACACACGTAAGAGCTAGACTCCACGATCACATTCACTCAGAACAGAGTCCGCTAGAGCCTCTCAGGCCTCCATGCCTTCCCACAGGCTGTTCCCTCTGAAGAAGGCCCTTCTTCCTCCCTGTACCACCACCTCCACTGCCTGACTCCCTGCTCCCTCACACTTGGAATATACCTCTCTTGCAGCAGTTAGCACCTGGATCTAACTAGTTGTTTATGTCTGTTTCCTGCCCCTGAACTGTGCGTGCCTAGGGACAGGTGCCCTGTCCCACTCACCCATGTGCCACTCACCTGGCAAGGGCACCTGATGAGAAAGCACAGCATCGCTCGCAGAGCACCCTCATTTGGTGAAACAACACGCATGCGGTGTCTGGGGCGCCGCTGTTATCCAGGTGCCATGTGGACACTTCAGGTACAGAGTGGAATGAGGCACAGGCCCAGGGCTGTGGGCACTGCAGCACCGGGGTGTCCATAGAAGAGAAACCACTTCAAGTGTTTACAGCAAAGGGAACATAATGCAGACAAGTGGTTTTCACAGGTGTTGGAGGCCCTAAGAAGCCAAACAGAAGAAAAGAGAAACCAGAAATGAGCAACAGGTGGGAGTCGCTGATGGTACCAGGAGACAAAGACAGGAGTGACAGTTCCCAGAGCCCAGGAGCAGAGGCAACCTGCAAGAGAGGCTGTCCTGGGAGTGGGTGCCACCAGGGGACAAAGACAGCAGGGCCTTCTGCCCTCCAGTCTCCGGCCAGCTCCCCCACTGGCCTCTCCCAGCTCCAAGGCAGCTGATCCGGGAGCCTGGCAAGTGCCTCCTGCCAGGTCAGCCTCTCTGGTGCAGAGCAAAGTTTGGGGAGAGGGAGAAGGACGAGACCATACAGGTATGCTGCACCCACGGGAGGAAGGCCACTCTGGAGGGAATGCAGGGCCAGGCCAAGGAAGGGCTGAAGGAGGGAAAGCCAGAGTCAGGTAAGCTTGCTGCTTTCAGGGCAAGAAGCTAGGTTAGTTGCCTCTTTTTTTTTTTTGCCACAAATTTAGTGGCATAAAACAATATACATTTATTTTCTCTAGTTACTTTGGGTCAGGAGCCCAAGCATGACTTAGCTGGATTCTTGTTCAGGGTCTCAAGTAGCGATAAAGTGTTGACCAAGCTATGCTTTCATCCAGAGACTCCACTGGAGGAACATCCACCTGAAAGTTCACTCAGGCTGTTGGCAGAATCAGTTCCTTACGGCTGTATGACTGAGGGCCCAGCTCTTTGCTAGTTGTGATGTGCTAAGTCACTCCAGTCGTGTCTGACTCTTTGTGACCCCAAGGACTGTAGCCTGCCAAGCTCCTCTATCCATGGGATTCTCCAGGCAAGAATACTGGAGTGGGTTTGTCACGGGAGTGTGAAATTTCCTCGGTTCTGTCTTGTCTCAACAAAAAATTTGAAGCGACGGACGTTAAAGCCCTTGGCGTGTCTCAGCTACTCGGACAGACCGTGTCATAGCTCTCGGACACATCAGTGTTACAGCTCCGTGTTACAGCTCAGTTTTATTTAGAGAATAAAAGGAAAATGCATCCTCGAGGCCTGAGGGCATGCCAACCCAAAAGACATGAAGAGAAGAGAGAGACAGAGAGCGTGTGGGGGAAAGAGACCCCTGGCCCTTTGGCTCTTCTTTTTATGTTTGTTTTTTTTCTCCCCCTGGGCCTGCTCTATGTAAACTGGGCTAGCCAGGAGGGCTGTTTGTTTTACCTGAGGTCCACACTCCTGTCCTCGGACCTTCCTTTGTTCTATTTTCGCAGGCTTTTCCTTTCCTTGTCTTTTAGCCACTGCCATTCTCGACTCCTTTTTCTTATTCTAACTACCTAACAGGTTGCCATGCCCTCCTCCAGGGGGTCTTCTAGACCCGGGGACTGGACCCACGTCTCTTACATCTCCTGCACGGGCAGGCAGGTTCTTTACCCCAAGCACCTTCTGGGAAGCCCCATGCTAGTTGTCAACTGGGACCACCTTAGGTCCGAGAGCTAACATTGCTGTTGGCAGCTACGTGGGCTCCCTCAGTGGGGCCATTTACTTGATGAAGCCCACAAGAAGCCTCTCTTACTCCAGTTTGCTGAGAGGAAGTCTCTTCTAGCATAACATAGGCACAAATAATGCCATCCCCTCACTTTGCTATACAGGTTGGGAGCCTGCACTCGATGAGAGGGGGTTACACAAAGACATGATCTCTAGAGATGTGATCACTGGGGTCACCAAGGGTCTGTACATCGTACACTGGATCTCTGCATACCTTGGTTCTGGTTTTCTCCTTCTGCAGGTCTAAATTTTTAAGAGTACTCACTAAAGAGTGAAACAGTAGGAACAGTCATATGAATCTTCTGTCATCTGACTTAGAAAATTAGCAATAAAATCCACAGACATTGCAATTCGTGAAAGCTCAGAGATACTACAAAAATTTGCTAAAACAAATCCTGTGTCAAATTAACTTTACCTTTTTCTTACTATCTAAATGCATCTTAAAACTTTAGTATTTTGCAAGCCTTTTGACCAATAAAATCCAGTCCTAGGAATTTATTCAAAGAAAATTATCACAGATGTGTACAAAGATTTAGCTACAGGGATGATCACCTCAGCATTGATAATAATTGCAAAACACAAAACCAAAAAAATCCCAAACTACAAACAAACTATTATTTAACAATAGGATATTAACTAGTTAGGCTATGATGCATTCGTACAATAGAATATGATGACTCTTTTGAATATGATGTGGAAGAATATTGAAATGCATGAAAAAATGTTAACTACATAATAGTGATTTAGTACTACATGGATGTGAGAGTTGGACTGCGAAGAAAGTTGAGCCCTGAAGAATTGATGCTTTTGAACTGTGGTGTTGGAGAAGACTCTTGAGAGTCCCTTGGACTGCAAGGAGATCCAACCAGTCCATTCTAAAGGAGATCAGTCCTGGGTGTTCTTTGGAAGGACTGATGCTGAAGCTGAAACTCCAAGACTTTGGCCACCTCATGTGAAGAGTTGACTCATTGGAAAAGACCCTAATGCTGGGAGGGATTGGGGGCAGGAGGAGAAGGGGACGACCGAGGATGAGATGGCTGGATGGCATCACCAACTCAATGGACATGAGTTTGGGTAACCTCCGAGAGTTGGTGATGGACAGAGAGGCCTGGTGTGCTGCGATTCATGGGGTCACAGAGTCAGACACGACTGACTGAACTGAACTGAACTGACTACTAAAAAGAGGGAAAGGTCTTAACACATACCCCATGGCTCCATTTTGTCTTTGTTTTGTTTTAGCATATATAGGCATGGATAAACGACTGGAAAGATTTACACAAAATTGTGACAATATCTTTGGATAATGAATGTAACTTTATATTAACAATAGATGTAACTTTTCTTTTGCCTTACTTTATTCTCTAGATTTTCTACCATAAACATTTATCACTTTTATAGTAAGAAAAACATAAACTTAAAAATATCTAAGTTTCCACAATCAGATAGATATTAGGAACAAAGGGTGTATTGGAAGCAATCTAAAAAACTGGAGAAGGAGGTAACTTTGGGTCATGGTTCTCCTATTTGGTGACACTGTTACCTCAAGCAAATCACTATCTCACTAACCTTGGTTGACTTGTGTGTCATGAAAACACCGTTTTCTCTGGCTAAAAGCAGTGTCTACTGTAATGATTAAGTTGATGTGTAGGAAAGTACTTGCTAAATAGTAAAGCATGGGTTACAGAGCATTTTTCCCTTTGACATTCAAATGAAATAAGATCCATCACACAAAGAGAGGCATGAGGAAGGATCTGGTGGTTAAAGTTGTTACTGAATGTTACTCCACGGCAGAGTTTTCTCCAAAACCCTACATTCAATTACAGTCTCCCTTGGTGTCTGGGTGTGTGTCTGCGTGTGTGTCTTGCTTACCGTTAGCTGCCAGCATGGTCTTGAGGCTGTCAGTTTCCTCTCTGACTTTAGCTCCTAGCGTAAGCTTGTAAGGGAAACATTATGTTATGCTTATCGATTTCTTACCAGGCTCTCTACTCTCTAGGGCTTTTACAAGCTCTAACATTCTATGATCTGGGGAATCACTGACCCAATGGACATGCATTTTCGCAAACTCTGGGAAATAGTGAAGGACAGGGAGGCCTGGCATGCTGAAGTTCATGGGGTCACAAAGAGTTGGCCATGACTTAGCAACTCAACACACAAAACACATATGTTCCTACATGGAGCACAGCCACAGCACATGGGAAATAACAGGAGTCAGGTTTCTTCTTTAAGGAGATTGCTGTCCAGGCTGCTTACATTCCTAGGAGAGGAAAGACTGAAGGATTTTTAATGACACATTACATCAGTGATATAACAACATACCCCCTGAAGTCCTGTCGTGCTGGCATGAATGGTGGCTTTGGAGAACACAATGAAGAACGTGAGCTCTAGCATCAGACTGGGCTGGGTTCAGATCCCAACTTGGGCTCACCGTCTTGTGATCTTGGCAAGTTAAGCCTTGGTTTCCTCTATTATCTTGAAGTCTCATATGGCTTTTACCTTACCCTTGGGGAGAATTAAAAGCTAGTACAGTGTCCGGCACATAGTGGATGTTCAGTAACCAGTAAATTTAATTACTATTTGGAGTTCATTGGAGTAAAGCAGTAGGACAATATTCTTGGTGTAATCTAGCTCTTTATTTCTCCTGGGTCACCAGAGGACATTACCATCTAAAATGTGTGCTTGTTGTGGTTTAAGTGTCCTTTGGTGATGCCCAAGTTTTCCAGGGTCAGCTTTTTAGTCACTGACTACACTCGGGGGTTCAACTGTCAAATTCTGAATCTGTGGGGAAGGAACGGGTTAAGATACCATCTGGTTGTAAGTAGTTCCAGCAGGTGAGAATTTGTTTCTATCCATTTAAAGACATTTTCTCGAGCTTCCTGATGATATTCTCGTGTGAGCTTTTCTACAGATATTCAGAAGATGTGTGATTCAGATGATAAAGAATCTACCCTCAAGGCAGGAGAACCAGGTTTGATCCCTGGGTCAGGAAGATCCCCTGGAGAAGGGAATGGCTACCTACTCCAGTATTCTTGCCTGGAAAATCTGATGAACAGAGGAGCTTGGCGGGCTACAGTCCGTGGGGGTCACAAAGAGTAGGACACAACTGAGTGACTAAGCACCATATATCCAACCGCCTTTGACACTTTTTGTCAGAGATTGTGTTGAGATATTTGAGAAACTCTTTGTGGAATAAAATTATATTTCATAATCTTGGGAGCTAAAGGTTTTGGGGTGAGTTTCTCTTTAGAAAAGCTAAATTGAAGATTTCCCTCTCTAAAAAACTGAACTCAATATATTTCCTAAATACCAGGGTTGCTTGTGCCAAGAAACTTTTTTTAAACGTGGGGAAGTGCAAAAAAGATTCTCTTTAAGTAATCATAAGTGAATGTGGTTTAATTTTTTTAAATTTTATTAACTTGTTTCCTTCCATTAGAAGAGTAATACATGTTCATGTTCAGAAATTTATTTTCAAACAATTCATAAGGAAATAAAATGGAAAGAGTCCTGTCTTCACCACCCCATGACCCTCAGAGGAACACATCCATCTCCCCAGAAGTAATCTCTATTAAACTGGGCACACAGCCTGCTAGAATTTGAGGAGCTTATACACATGATACAATATTTTTAACTAAACTTTTTATTTGAGATAATTGCAGATTTATGTACAGTTACAGGAAATAATATTGAGAGATGCTATGTACCCTTTGGGTCTTCCCAGTTGGCACTAGTAATAAAGAACCCACTTGCCAGTGCAGGAGACATAAAAGATGTGGGCTTGACCCTTGGGTTGGGAAGATTCTCCTGAAGGAGGGCACAGCAACCCACTCCAGTATTCTTGCCTGGAGAATCCCATGGACAGAGGAGCCTGCTGGGCTACAGTCTATAGGGTCGCAAAGAGTCGGACACGACTGAAGTGACTTAACACACAGCACACACACAGGTACCCTTTACCAAGTTTCCCCCAATGGTAACATCTTGAAAAACTGTAATTCGATATCATAGCCAGAAGGCTGGATGCAGTCTGTCAAGAGACAGAACATTCCATATCCACAAGAATCCCTCCTATGGCCCTTTTATAGCCAAATCCACTTTCCTCCTATGACTACCCCTTCATTGTGTTAGCCACTCAGTCGTGTCCGATTCTTTGCGACCCCATGGACGGTAGCCACCAGGCTCCTCTGTCCATGGGATTCTCCAGGCAAGAATACTGGAGTGGGTTGCTATTCCCTTCTCCAGGAGATCTTCCCAACCCAGGGATCGAAGCTGGGTCTCCCGCATTGCAGGCAGACTCTTTACCAACTGAGCTACAGGGACGCTCTTACCCCTTCATTAACCCCTGGCAATTGCTGTGTTCTCCACTTGCATACTTTCATCATTTCAAAATGTCACATAGGGACTTCCCTGGTGGTCCAGGGAAGACTTCGTCCTCCAGCGCAGGGGGTGAGGGTTCAATCCCTGGTCAGGGAGCTAAGATCCTACATGCCTCAGGGCCAGAAAACCAAAGCATGAAAGGGAAGCAATATGGTAACAAATTGAATAAAGACTTTAAAAACGGTCCACATCAAAAGAAAAAAAATACTTCATGTAATGGAATTACACAGTACATGACATTTGGGGGCTGGCTTTTGCACTCAGCATAATTTCCTGGAGATTCATTCAGGTTGTTGCGTGAATGACTAGTTTGTACCTTTATTATTGCTGAGTGGTAGTCCATGGTATGGTTATACCACAGTTGATTATTTATCTGTCAAAGGACATCTGAGTTGCTTCCAGATTGGGGCTTTTACAAATGAAGCTGTGATAAACATTTATGTACAGGTTGTTATATGAACACAAGCTATCATTTCTCTGGGATAAATGCCCAGAAGTGTAATTGCTGGCTCATATGGTAGAGCCGGCAATGAAGAAACACTTTGTAGAATAAAATGATATTTCATAATGGGTGGATCTTGTGAGCTAAATGTTTTCATCTCCATCAGGAAAAAGTGGAAATTGGAATTGTTTTTCCACTCACTGTAGGTTAGGTTTTGTTCCTCTTGGGTTGCTTTCAAGGTTTTTCCTTTGCTTCAGAAGTTTGATGATGATGATGCGTCTTGATATAGATTTCTTTGGAGATTCTATTTGAGCTTCATTCAGTTTCTTGAATCTACAGACTTGTGTCTTTTACCAAATTTGGGAAGTTTTCATCTTTTTTTTTCCTCCTCTCCTGGAACACTGCTAACAGAAATATTAGATTTTTACATACAGTTCTACATTAGGTCCTTAAGGCTCTGTTCTTCTTCCTTTTTTGCCCAGTCTATTTTTCCTCTGTTGTTCAGAATAGATATTTCCTTACTGATTGATCTTTATGTTCATTGATTCTTCCCCCTGTCCCCTCCATTCTGCTGTTGTTGGCTATTGTATTTTTCATTTTTAAATTTCTATTTGGTTCATTTTTACATTCTATTTCATTGCAGAGAGTTTCTATTGTTTTAAGCATTTTCATGATTGCTCACTGAAGCATTTTTATGATGGCTCCTTTAAAAATCATGTCAAATAAGTCTAGCAGCTGTGTCATTTCAGTGTTGGTATCTGTTGATTGTTTTATATTATTCGATTTGAAATCTTACTGGATCTTGATTTTTCACTGGAAGTGGTTTTCTGTTAAAAGAGAAAGATAGTGACTTTTTAAATCAAAACTTAGGCATTAGACGAGACTCTGGATCTTACTTAAGTGTCCAGTTTAGCTGCCTGTGACTCTTCTCTAGCATGGGTGGAGGGAGCATTGCCTTTTTACTACCCAGGGGAGCAGACATCCAGGCTTGCTCTTGGCCTCTATCAGCAGTCCTCGTTGCTGTTGGGCAGAGGTGGGAGCTGTGCCCTCTACTAGGCCTCCATGGACCCCTGCCTGGGCGAGGCAGGAGCACCTCCTGCTGCACTCCACGTGGACACCACGGGGGCAGTGGCCTTGCTGCCTCTGGGCAGCAGGGAGAGTCCTCACCCCCTCCTGGGCCTTCTCTGGCATCATTTTGGCACAGGAGCCGGGCGTCTCATCACAGGTTGGTGAGAGTGGATGTCTAGGCTCTTCACTCTGTTGGGACTATTGTGGGAGAGGGTGAGGACCACAGCTTTTTTTCCCCACAGGGCTAGAGCAGAGAAGTTATTGACCGAAGATTTTCTGTTTTGCTACACTTCCCCATTCCTGGACCATTGGTTAGAGACAGTCAGCTTTTGTGCTTTTTCTTTTTTTTTTTTGGTCTGTGCCCATTGGTATCTCCAACTGCTGCAGTGCCTAGTCCAGGATATATGAGGCAAGAAAAAAACCCAGGGAACTGACCACTGCATCGTATCTAGGGTCCCGAACTCCTTAGCTGGTGGCCCTCATGTCTCCACCTTTCAGAGTCTTCTTAGGTTTGCTGTATACACAATGCTGGGGTATTAACTGTACCCAGTGGGAGGAATAGAGAGAAGCATGTCTATTCTGTCTTCCTGGAAGCGGAAGCCCATGGTTTACTTTTAACTGGGACTCAAATAGTACAAGTTTTCCCTTGAGCTATAAAGCATGCAGTTTTAGCAACTACAAAGAAATAACAGAAGACTACAATTAAGGAAATCTTTAATCTTGAAATTAACTAAATAAAATCATAGTGTCTGTACATTCTAATGTATAACAGGGAAAACTGAACAATGACTGTGTGTTAAAGGCCCAGAATTATGGAGTCAGAAGAGCTTAATTAATATTTTAAACCAAGAGTGTAAATCGAACTGTCTTATGAAGTAACGCCAACCATCAAAGTGAAATTAAGGAGCCAGAGTGCTCACAATCTATATTTTACTGTGTAGAACCCATTTTCTCTCTCTCTCTCCTTTCTTTCTTTCCTTCCTCCCCTTTTTCCTCCCTCTATCCCTGCCTTCCTTCCTCTGTTCTTTCACTTTTTAAAAATATTAAACCTTTGATTTTTTTTTTTGCCCCCGCCCCTTTTTGACCTCTACATTGCAGCTTCTTGCCTTTGTTTCTGGGCCAGCCATTAGACTCAACCGATTGAAACTATCGTTTAGTGAAATCTATGGATTATTCTGAACTAATCATGAGAAAACTTTAGGTAAGGAAAATTCTACAGACTTCCTTTGTGGTTGCTTGAAATAGCACTCCATAGCATTTTACTTTCAGACTTTTCTACATACTTTGCTTAGACCAGTATTTTGCAAACCACATTTACTTTCCGTCTTCAGGAATTGGGCCAAATTTTCATTTAACTCATTCTAATTTTTACTTAATTTTTCTTAAGTCAATTCTTTTTTAAAAAACTAGCTTCAAAAGAAAATCGTAAAAAAAAAAGAAAAGAAAGAAAATAGTACTAGTAAAGTATCTAAAATAAAAAGTAGAAAGATACCGCATTGTCCCATAGTAAACAAGTTCATATCTTGTAAATTTCAGAGTGAGAAAGTTCTCTGTTGTCCAATCTGCCTCCCTATCTCTGACTGCACTTTATGTTAATTTCTGTAGATTTTATGAAAATAAATCTCACCAATGCAATAAGTACTTGTCCCATGGAAGAAAACCAAAACTTAATCTTATTCTTATCTCTCCTTTAAAACTCCTGTCTCCTCAAATCTTGTCTCCTTTAAAACTTATTCCTCTGCCACTTGGGGGCTCCCAGGTGGCTTAGTTAGGTAAAGAATCTGTCTGCAATGCAGGAGACCCGGGTTCGATCCCTGGGTCAGGAAGATCCCCTGGAGCAGGAAATGGCAACCCCCTCCAGTACTCTTGCCTGGAGAATCCCATGGACAGAGGAGCCTGGTGTGCTATAGTCCATGGGGTCACAGAGAGTCAGATACGACTAAAATGACTGAGCACGCATACACACACTGCCACTTGATGAAAACTTAGGCGCCAAGAATTTTCTACTCATTCTGGAATAACAAGCCATCCTCAGTGATTAAGAGAGCTGTGGTCCCCATTCATTCCAAATCAGTAAAGAGAAGGTATCCAGGCCATGGTGAAAATCAGTTCTTGGATTTTGACTTGAAGACCAAACTGCTCCTCCCCTTTCTGCTTCTTGAGGCCTGTGGTTTGAGGCTGGCAGCCCCAAGGGAAGGGAGTGGGGGCAGCTTATGCTCACCTCCTTTCTTACTCCTGGTCACTCACACCAACCCCAACCAGCTGACAGAGGGGCAGGATAGGCCGGGAAAGCAGGGGGACAGTTCTTCTTTGGTCACCGGCTTTGTGCATTCTGACAATAGCAGATGCCTGCCACTCACCCTTTCCAAGGTTCCCATCCCTGAGATCCGCTGTCTTGCAACCCCCACTGGCAGCCTTTCCCCATGGGCCTGCAGTTGGAATCCCCACTCTCCTGGTTGGTCCTCTTATGTAACATTTTACAAGGCTACAGTGCACCCCTCCCTTCAGATGTGGCCCACAGCTAACCCCTGCTAAGCGCTCATGTATCCTTTACCCTGAGAAATCAGACCCACAGCCCATTCCCACTCAGCATCACACTCCCGAAGCTGCCATCAAAACCATTCACCAGCTTCCTCCTTCCTCCTAGATCTCCCCAAGCACCAGACCCAAGCCCACCCTGTCCTCTGACCCATTCTCTGGCAGCTTCTCCTAAAATCCAGGGAGGAGATGCACCTCTGCATTAGAGTGAGTGGAGATCACAGCTCTCCTGAATGGAGTTTCTTACAACATTCCCTGTTCCTCTCCTACACTCACTAACCCAGTTTGGGCCTCTGGTTGAGGGAATCCAAAACTGTAAAGCCAATTCTTAATTTTTTTTTCCTTTAGATAATCTGTAAGTGATGATCTGGTATCTCACTTGGGGATTTCTATATTTTCCTCATTCAAAACTTGAATGTTAACAGCCAACGCAGGAGAACAGCAACTTTTTGTGCCCTCAACTTACATATGAATATTTCAGGACTTGTTATTAAAGGTTATAAATCTTCCTCAGGCCTCTTCTTTCAGGAGCTAAATGAGCCCAATTCTTAGAGAGCCATTCTCCAAGGTCCTTTAATAATTTTGATTTTTCTCCTCTAATTTCTCTAGTTTTATTACATTTCAAATAATTTGTGCATCAGAGAAATGAACATGCAAGATGTATCATGATTTTGATAGTTTTATTTTTATTTCACTTCCAATTTTTCATTGGTAAAAGTTTGATATATTTTAAAACCCAGAAGTTACAGAAGTGTGTACAGTGACGGTTTCCTTACCATCCTTGTCCCAGGCCACCCAGCACCATCCCCCACTCCCAGGAATGAGTATAAGTAGTTCCCTGAAAATCCTTCCAGCGATACTCTGTGTATATACAAGCAATTATGTATTTATAATCTGTCTCCCACTCACCCTCACACTTTCCCTTTGCTTTTGCCCCTTATAAGAATATCTTCAAGATCCTCTAGATCAGAAAAGAATTTCCTCATTCTCTTCTGTAGCTACATTATAGTCCTTTGGCTGGATGTCCCAGAGTTTAACTAGTTCCCTACTCTTTTTTATTAATTTTTTTTAGATTTAGTTATTTTTAATTGAAGGATAATTGCTTTACAGTGTTGTGTTGGTATCTACCAAACATCAGCATGAATCAGCCATAGGTTTACCCATGACTAGTTCCTTACTCTTGAACATTCCAAACTCTATCACAAATAATGCTGCAATGGATAATCTAAATACATCATTTAGCTCGTATTTGAATATACCTACAGGATAAATTCCTAGAAATAAAATTTCTGGTCAAAGCAGGCATCCAGTTATAGTTCTAAAGATGCTGCCAAATTGTTTTACATCAGAATGGCATCAGTTATGTCTTTCCCAGCAATACAGGAGAGTGCCCATCTATACAGACTCACCTCCATGCCACGCTACCAAACTCTTTAATCACTGACAATCCAAATGGTGACATATTGAATCTCAGTTGAGTGAGGCAGAGCAAATAACTTTCCTACACTTCAGGCACTTGTGTTTTCTTATTTTGTGAACTGTCTTGCACATGATATTTGAATGCTTACCTGGACAGGTCTGGAAATGGTGGAAGGATTACTTCATTGGCCACACAGGTGAATAGTAGGAGATGCTGTCACAGAAAAAGGTACAGGGCTTAATTAAGACAGTGAAGTTTCAGGAGCCCATGTAGCAAGAAGCATGGACTATTCGCCACACAAAATGCAAACATGGACAGTGGTAACTTCAGCCTGGTGCAGAAACAGTTCTAGGTCATGTCTCCCATGCAAATTCCTAGGTGGGTAACGATTTCAAAGAGAAAATTATTAGCAGATAATGTGTTCCAGGAGAATCTAGCAAACAAAAAGTTACAAAACAAGCCAAAAAAAAATCTTGAAAATATTTGATACTCTCAGTGTAAGAACTTATAATCTATTAGGCACCCCACTCCAATACTTTTGCCTGGAAAATCCCATGGACGGAGGAGCCTGGTGGGCTGCAGTCCATGGGGTCACTGAGAGTCGGACACGACTGAGCGGCTTCACTTTCACTTTTCACTTTCATGCATTGGAGAAGGACATGGCAACCCACTCCAGTATTCTTGCCTGGAGAATCCCAGGGATGGGGGAGCCTGGTGGGCTGCCGTCTATGGGGTCGCACAGAGTCGGACACGACTGAAGCAACTTAGCAGCAGCATTAAAGAAATTTGGTCTTGCAGTTACTGAATCTAGGAGGGAAATACATGTAGATAAATGATGATAGATAGATAACAGATGAATATACACATGTTGACTTAAAATGTACAAGATAGAAGCTGCTTCCCTGATGGATCAATGGTTAAGAATCCGCCTTGTAATGCAGTGGGCACCGACTGGATTCCTGGTCAGCAGTGAAGATCCCACATGCCACAAGGCAACAAAACCCATGTGCCACAGTTACTGAAGCCAAACGCCCTGGAGCCCATGCTCTGCAACAAGAAAAGCCACGACAGTGAGAGGCCTGCCCACCACAACTAGAGACTAGCCCACACTTGCTGCAACTAGAGAAAGCCCACGCACAGCAATGAAGACCCAGCACAGTCGAAAATAAATAATTTTTTTAAAAAGGAAGCCTAGTTAAAAAACAAAATAAAACACGAAGAAGTAGCTGTGAGTTGTGTTTATTCAGTCTTGCTGAGGACTGTAGCCTGGGAGACAGCATCTCACAGAGCTCTGAGAAGTTGCCCCATGTGATTTTGGTGAAGGGAGTACGTGCGTGCAACCAAGCACATAACTCAGCAGAAGGTTGCGGCTCATCACCAGGAACACACATTTTAGCTAATGGTTTTAGTGCTTTTCTTTCCAAGTATAGGAAAATGCAAAATGTTGGAAAAATCTTAAAAGGTTTCTCCTGAAAATATCTAACTATCTGAAGGCCTGTTCTGTCAGTTTTCCCAGAACACAGAGTGCCTCATTCCTGATCTCTGCCCTGAACTCCTTTCAGAGGGTGTTGAAGGTCAGTGACTGAAGTGGCAAACAATCCTGGTAGAGCTGGATGGTGAGCAACATTCTTTAGTTGGCACAGATATATACAGTATATACTATATTTGGTATATAATAACATATACACTGGGTTTCCCTGGTGTCTCAGACGGTAAAGAATCTGCCTGCAATGCAGGAGACCTGGGTTTAAGAAGGTCCAGAAGATCCCCAGAGAAGTGAATGGCTACTGCCTCCAGTATTCTTGCCTGGAGAATTCCATGGACAGAGGAGCCTGGCAGGCTAAAATAATTGAGGTTGCAAAGAGTCAGACACAGCTGAGCAACTAACACTTTCACTTTTTTTCAACATATACACTGGACTGCAAAGAAATTGAAACAGTCAATCCTAAAGGAAATCAACCCTGAATATTCCTTGGAAGGACTAATGCTGAAGATGATGCTCCTGGCCACCTGATGCGAAGAGTGGACTCATTAGAAAAGGCCCTGATGCTGGGAAAGATTGAAGGCAGGAGGAGAAGGGAGCAGCATATGATGAAATGATTAGATAGCATCACCAACTCAATGGACATGAGTTTGAGCAAACTCTGGGCGATGGTAGAGGACAGAGGAGCCTGGCATGCTACAGTTCATGGGGTTGCAAAGAGTCAGAGGTGACTTAGCAACTGAAGGACAACAAAAACATACACATAATATAAAAGTATTAAGTCTTTTAAACCTTTAAAACAGTAAATGTAATTTGTCCTAAGAGTTAGCTCAAACATTGGTCATTTGATGGTAGAACTGTTATCAGCTGTTTATGATATACAACTTACAAAAGCAAAAACAAGCAAAAAAATATTTCTGCCAGTTAGTGTGTATATGTGTTTGTGTGGTGTGGGGGTGCTCTTTCACTATAAGAGGCGTTTGCTTTCAAATGTAAAAGATTCATTGTGGCTTTAAAAAATTTCTCACTTTATATTGGAGTATAGTTGCTTTGTGTTAGTTGCTCAGCTGTGTTCAACTCTTCATGACAATGTGAACTATAGCCCGCCAGGCTCCTCTGTCCATGGAATTTTCCAGGCAAGAATACTGGAGTGGGTAGTATTCCCTTCTCCAGGGAATCTTCCTGACCCAGGGAACAAATTCAAGTCTCCTGTATTGCAGGCAGATTCTTTACCATCTGAGTCATCGGTGGGTTGATTTAAAATGTTGTGTTAGATTCAGGTGTACAGCAAAGTGACTCAGTTGTATATAATATATACATACACATGTATTCTTTTTCAGACTCGTTTCCCATAGAGGTTATTATAGAATATTGAGTTCCACCGTGACTTCGAGCAAATTTGTTTAAACTTTTAAAAATATGTATCTAAAAGGTAGACAATTCTTCAGCTATTCACAGTGTATGTGATGCTTGTAAGGCTTTAAAATCAGACAAGCAGGAAGATTTCTTTGCAAGTCATTCTAGCTCCTTTCACCAATCTCTGGGCAAGTCAACCCCGGAATAACCCGAGGTCCCTGCAGTTGAGGATATCTGCTCACCTGTCCCAGGTGGGCACTGATAACCTGGGAAGCTGTGACTGATTGCAGATGCGGCACCTTTGAGGCTGGAAGGCCCCTGGGCCAAGGGAAGCTGTAGGGGGGCTTTGATAAACTCTCTGCTATATGGCATGAGATGACGAGAGGGCAGCACCTGAGAATGTCCCAGCTTTGATTCCAGAAGGGAGAGGCGGCCTGGAAGCCATGTGCATCCCGTTAAGAATGGGAATAAGCACGAAACAATATTAACTTTAGAAACGAGATGAAAGCCCATGTGTGCTAGCTTTCACACAGAAGGGGAGACCCGACGAGCCTCCCAACCCCCTTCAGCACTGCTTTTAGATGGAAATGATTTTGTTGAACACTTACACAAAAGGAAGATACAGATGTAGTGAAGAGCCTTAGCGAAGAACAATTATATGCAAGTAGGTTACATGAAAATAGTCTCAAGTGTATGATATCTTGTGAATATTAATTAAGGAAATTATTCTCAGAGCAGCTAGTGTTTAAAACAAGATCTAATCTCTACTGAGTGGGCCTGCCGTCCTCTCTCTCAGTGTTTAACTTCAAAGGGCTTTGGAGTTGGGGCAAATGAGATTATTATTACTTCAATCTAGAGAGGAAACCTTTTCTAACCAACATGAGAGTGAATTCTAGAATTACATATAGCAGTTAATACAAAGAAGAAAAAATATTCCACACTTAAAATGCCTACATGGCAAAATGTGTCTTAACCTTTTTTATCTGATCGATTTCATCCTCCAGTAAAAATTGCACGATTCAGGTACAGAGCTGGAGAAGCGTGTAGCCCAGCTGAAGACACACTCTTATTCACCTATTCTTTTCTTTGACTCAGGGCCATTAGAAATAATAATGTTACCATTAATATTAATAATATTATTACTACTATTAGCTAAGACTTAAATGCATCTGTGGGTCAGGCACTTTCTCCTTATATTAGCTCATTTAATGTTTTAAAAAGCCCTGTGAAGTTTTAAAGGTTAACAGACCTAGAAAGGTAAATATATTAGTTTACCGTAAGAAAATACCACAGACTGAGTGGCTGAAACAACAGAAATGCATTGTCTCACCATCCTGGAGGCTGGAAGATCAAGCTGAAGGGTGAGATCATGGCATGAACAGGGCTAGTGTCTCCTGAAACCACTCTCCTAGCCTCACAGGTGGCCACCTCCCCTCTTCGTCCTTATTTCTCTCTCCTCTGCACACACAAATCCCTGGCCCCTTGTGTGTCAAATTCCCTTCTCTTGTAAGAACAGCCAAAGATGGAGAAGCTCTATACCGTCAGCAAAAACAAGACCAGGAGCTGATTGTGGCTCAGATCATGAATTCCTTATTGCCAAATTCAGACTTAACTTGAAGAAAGTAGGGGAAACCACTAGACCAGTAAACCAAATCCACTAAATCAAATCCCTTACGATTATACAGTGGAAGTGACAAATAGATTTAAGGGACTAGATCTGATAGACAGAGTGCCTGATGAACTATGGACGGAGGTTCATGACACTGTACAGGAGACAGGGATCAAGACCATCCCCAAGAAAAAGAAATGCAAAAAAGCAAAATGGCTGTCTCAGGAGGCCTTACAAATAGCTGTGAGAAGAAGAGAAGCTAAAGGCAAAGGAGAAAAGGAAAGATATACCCATTTGAATGCAGAGTTCCAAAGAATAACAAGGAAAGATAAGAAAGCCTTTCTTAGTGATCAGTGCAAAGAAATAGAAGAGAACAATAGAATGGGAAAGACTAGAGATCTCTTCAAGAAAATTAGAGATACCAAGGGAACATTTCATGCAAAGATGGGCTCAATAAAGGACACAAATGGTATGGACCTAACAGAAGCAGAAGATATTAAGAAGAGGTGGCAAGAATACACAGAAGAATGTACAAAAAAGATCTTCATGACCTCATGATGGTGTAATCACTCACCTAGAGCCAGACATCTTGGAATGTGAAGTCAAGTGGGCCTTAGGAAGCATCACTAAAAACAAAGCGAGTAGAGGTGATGGAATTCCAGTTGAGCTATTTCAAATCCTGAAAGATGATGCTGTGAAAGTGCTGCACTCAATATGCCAGCAAATTTGGAAAACTCAGCAGTGGCCACAGGACTGGAAAAGGTCAGTTTTCATTCCAATCCCAAAGAAAGGCAATGCCAAAGAATGCTCAAACTACCACACAGTGAGTAAAGTAATGCTCAAAATTCTCCAAGCCAGGCTTCAACAGTACGTGAACTGTGAACTTCCAGATGTTCAAGCTGGTTTTAGAAGAGGCAGAGGAACAAGAGATCAAATTGCCAACATCCATTAGATCATCAAAAAAGCAAGAGAGTTCCAGAAAAACATCTATTTCTGCTTTATTGACTATGCCAAAGACTTTGATTGTGTGGATCACCACAAACTGTGGAAAATTCTTAAAGAGATGGGAATACCAGACCACCTACCTGCCTCTTGAGAAATCTGTATGCAGGTCAGGAAGCAACAGTTAGAACTGGACATGGAACAACAGATTGGTTCCAAATAGGAAAAAGAGTACATCAAGGCTATACATTGTCACCCTGCTTATTTAACTTATATGCAGAGTACATACCCCACTCCAGTACTCTTGCCTGGAAAATCCTATGGACGGAGGACCCTGGTAGGCTGCAGTCCATGGGGACGCTAAGAGTCGGACACGACTGACGACTTCACTTTCACATTTCACTTTCATGCATTGGAGAGGAAATGGCAGCCCACTCCAGTGTTCTTGCCTGGAGAATCCCAGGAATGGGGGAGCCTGGTGGGCTACCGTCTATGGGGTTGCACAGACTCAGACACGACTGAAGTGACTTAGCAGTAGCAGCAGCAGAGTACATCATAAGAAACCCTGGGCTGGATGAAGCACAAGCTGGAATCAAGATTGCTGGGAGAAATATCAATAACCTCAGATATGCAGACGACACCACCCTTATGGCAGAAAGTGAAGAAGAACTAAAGAGCCTCTTGATGAAAGTGAAAAAGGAGAGTAAAAAAAGTTGGCTTAAAACTCAACATTTAGAAAACTAAGATCATGGGATCCGGTCCCATCACTTCATGGCAGATAGATGGGGAAACAGTGGAAACAGTGGCTGAATTTATTTTGGGGGACTCCAAAATCACTGCAGATAGTGACCGCAGCCATGAAATTAAAAGACACTTACTCCTTGGAAGAAAAGTTATGACTGACCTAGACAGCATATTAAAAAGCAGAGACATTACTTTGCCAACAAAAGTCCATCTAGTCAAGGGTATAGTTTCTCCAGTAGTAATGCATGGATGTGAGAGCTGAACTATAAATAAAGCTTAGTGCTGAAGAATTGATGCTTTTGAACTGTGGTGTTGGAGAAGACTCTTGAGAGACCCTTGGACTGCAAGGAGATCCAACCAGTCTGTCCTAAAGGAAATCAGCCCTGAATATTCACTGGAAGGACAGATGCTAAAGCTGAAACTCCAGTACTTTGGCCACCTGATGCGAAGAACTGACTCATTTGAAAAGACCCTGATGCTGGGAAAGATTGAAGGCAGGAGGAAAAGGGGATGCCAGAGGATGAGATGGCTGGATGGCATCACTGACTCAATGTACATGAGCTTGAGTAAGCTCCAGGAGTTGGTGATGGACAGGGAGGCCTGGCGCATTACAGTCCATGGGGTCACAAAAAGTCAGACAAAACTAAGTAACTGAACTGAACTGACTGAATTGATAAGGACACAAGTCAGACTGGGTTAGGGCCCACCCTACCAGCCTCATTTTAACTTTAATCACCTCTTTCTCTTCCCTGTCTCCAAATACAGTCATGTTCCTAGGTTCTGAGAATTAGAGCTCCAAAACACAGATTTTTGTTGGGGACAGGGGATCACCATTCAAACCATAACAGTGATGTTGTCACCCCAGGCTCTCACAGCAGGTCAGATATGGAGCTGGGATTTCAATCCTAGGACTAGAGTCAGATCCTCAACCATCGTGCAACACTGCCCTGTAGGTACCAGCCTGTGAGAGGAAAGGCAATATACATCTATTTCAATCAGGATAATGGTCTCATGACCTGTAACAGCTCTGGGTGGGAGGATAAAAGGTAAGACACTGAAAGAAACATCTTTTCAGACAGGACCAGTAAAATGGAATCATACAGATTATTAAGGCTTTGGGGCTTCCCTGGTGGCTCAGCTGGTAAAGAATCTGCCTGCAATGCAGGAGACCTGAGTTCGATCCCTGGGTTGGTAAGATCCCCTGGAGAAGGGAAAGGCTACCTACTCCAGTATTTTAGTCTGGAGAACTCTATAGACTGCATAGTCCATGGGGTTGCAAAGAGTTAGACACAACTGAATGACTTTTCACTTCCATATGAATTTAGTAGATTTTTTTTAAAGTTTGTGGGACATTAACCAATTACCTAACATTAGAATTTTAGTTTTAGCTGTTGGTGAAAGCACTGCTGCTGCCAGGCCACACTCCTGCACGACTGGAAACAGATGCTGGGTATGGATGGGTACTGGAGAGCCCAGATGCTGAATGGATATGGTTACCATGGACAAGAAATACAGATGGCGAAGAGAGACGGAACAGCTATGGATATGGCTGGATGTGGATAAAGGCAAACACATCCATGTGGGCTCCCCATTGGTTACTAAGGCAGCCGAGGTGCCCCAGGGAGAGATGGAGTTAAGTGGAAGTGTATTCCGACATTTCTGTATCAACCTGAGACCCAGGAAAATGCACCAGGCAGCGCTAGCCTCATTACGGGCTATTTGCTCTGCACTCAGCTCAGCAAGCCCACTCCTGGTTTTCCAAATGTGCTGTGCATGCCCCACACTTTCCCATGCCTCTCTGTCCCCTCTGCTGTGAATGCTCTTAATCACCACCACGTTCCCCATCTCTCCAGCAGGTAAAACCTCTTCTGACGACCTCCTGCCTTAGAAACTAAGATGGGTCCCTTTCTTTCCTGTCTCATTGATCTTTATCATTTCATCCCATTCCAGCACTTTCTATGTATTCATCTGTTTCTGTGTCTCCTTTACTTAACAAAATACTTGACAACATGAACCATGTCTTTTGCAGTTTTGTATCTGCTGCTCCTAACACAGTGCCAGGCGCGTCATAGGTGCCCAGCAGATAACTGCAGAATAAATGTCTACCTCAGGGAAACCTAAAGTCCCAGAGGTATGTTTTACTTGGTCAGTATGCCACTTGAAAATAATAATTAATATGTTCCTGATGTTTACAACTTCAGAGATTTCACAGACAAAACGGCTTATCTGCTTTAACAATCCAAAGGGCTGGCTACACCAGGCTTGAATTCCCACACACAATGAGTTAAAACTGAGGCGTGGCCATCCCTTTGGGGGAAGATGTTACTCTGCTGTTTATCCCAATCTCTACCCTATTGTTAAGTATTCCTGCCTCACACCTGCCCTCTTCGTGCATGTGGGAAACCCACCGCACCCCATTAGGCATTCTGTACCCCCGATCCCATTAGACCAATCCATCAGATCCTCCTCTGCTTTTGACCGCCCATGGCAGCACATATGGGCTACAGTGGTTTTCCATTATCCAGCTCTGGCCATACCCACGTCTCACTCCCTCAATGTATCCTGAAAGGGCAGAAGAGGCAGGAGGAGGATTCTTCTTTCGGTTCGTGGAAAGGGAGCTAAAGGGAAGATCTGTCTTCTTCTGGCATATCAGGTGTTGGCACCGGGAAAAGCAGGATACTGGCCGGGATGGGCAAACAAGCCAGCTGGGAATGGCAGCCCCCAGTGTTCCAGCCAGCAAACACCTTTTCAAAGCCTACTTTGCATAAGACAGTTCCGCTGACCACATTGGAGTCACAGGGGAACAGTTACCCCTGGAACTTCCTTTCTGCAACAGTAGCACCCTGTGTAAGGGAACCAAAGATGGAACATGATCGTCTCATATATATGCTGCCATGAGGTTTCAGACCACCACACTGGCATGAGCTTTCAACGCTGAAAAAATAAATGAAAACTCTCTGGAAATAATAGGAGCACTGTGTCCTGGAACCCGAAGAATAATAATCCCAGGCCATCAGTCATCCAAGCTGAAAACAGTTTCTTCCTCTCTCTTTGCTGGGCCTAGGATGACAGGACACAGACCCTTAGCCCAGGAGTGATTTGCATCCCTGCTGGGAACACAGAAGAGGCTGCATCCACCACGGCTGAAAATGCCAGGAAGACGGGGGTCTTTTCCTTTTCAAAGAGTTAGAGTTGCTTCCTATATATTAGTGTGAAGTGCAGTTTGGGATTGTGCTTCATGGGCCCCAAATATCTGGACTCACAGGGACTTTTGTGTCCAGATCTGAAGGATTTGCAAGAATATGAACCATGTATGGAGAATTCACATGTTCAGAAGGCCAGTAAGCCTTTCCCATGCATAGCCTCCCAATAATGTGAAGTGGTAGGCACTATCCTTACTCCCATTTTACAGATGGTAATGCTGCAGCTAAGCAGGCTAATTGATGCCACCAAGCCCATGAGTACAAGGTTACAATTTGAACCTAGGTCTGTCTGTCTGAACCCACAGCGCTACTCCCAGCTCTCACTCTCTGTTACTTCCTCATTCATTCTCTTATGCCACAAATATTGAGCACCTCCTATGAGTTAGACACTGTTCTAGGTGCTTAGGATACAGCAGTGAATAAATCAGATAAGAATGTGTGCAGGCTAAGTCGTTTCAGTCGTGTCTGATTAATTGTGACCCAATGGACCAAATAGCCTGCCAGGCTCCTCTGTCCATGGGATTCTCCAGCCAAGATTGCTGGAGTAGGTTGCCATGCCCTCCTCCAAGGGATCTTCCGGACCCAGGGATTGAACCTGCATCTCTTACATCTCCTGCATTGGCAGGAGGGTTCTTTACCACAAGAGACACCTGGGAAGCCCCTGGATAAGAATATTTGCTCTCAAGGAAGTTATGTTCAACCCAGCATAGACTGCAGTGCTGTGGAGCCTATATCCCACAGTTGTGAAGACCGTTACCTGGTGGATCTCACTTCCAAAGCGCTCAGGAAAAAATATGTAAATTTGGGGAAAGGCATGATCTTAGTTGCTGTAGGTACATTTTTTAAGTAAGTTCAAGGGGCTAAAAAAAAGTTCCTGCTCAACTTGAAAATGATACTGGGGTGTGTTCTATCAGTTTTTCCTGAAGGGGAAAAAAAATCCCCCAATTTTAATTCTCTTCTGAACTTAGCCACATGTTGAGATAAGGAAGGTGGGGTTAGAAATCAATTCAGCTCCCTTGGGAGAAAAATTATAGTAATAAGCTTTTAAAAAACGATGATAATAATAAGCTATATGATTTCAAAGTGACTCACCACCACTCCCCCCTTCTTTTTTTTTTGACAACTGAAATTGATTTTGAAAGGAAAGGCTGTGGAGATTTTCGTTGAATACAATCCAGACGTTCTAAATCTAAACCCTCTCACCAAAGAGACTGCAGATCTGGAAAGCCTGGGCTCTGTTGATAATGCCCCACTCTCTGCCCGACATACTATACCCACCACCACATGTCACTCAACATGCCTGAGAGCTCGTAGATGAAGGAAATAAAGATGGAACGATATTAAGACTGAAATCAATACAGCTTTCTTTTACATTTCCCAATAGTCTCAATAACTTCAAAGGGGCAGATATGAATATAATTAATGAGCAGAACAAACACCAAGTGCAAAATAAATCTGGACCTTGTTTTACGAGCAGTGTTGGAATGATGGATTTAGAACTGTAGACATGTTTGTTGGCAAATCTGATGACTCACTCGTTTCCAAATGGTATAGCCTTTTAGAGCAACTGCAGTTGCATCAGCCTGGGTGCCCCTTAGGAAAAATACTTGCTGGAACCACTTGGTACCCGACTAAACAGAGCCCTTGTACTTTGATGCATTCAGCTGCTGTTAAAATTTATGTTTGAATCAGTATTAGGAGGAATCCTCCGACCAGCTCTCCATTTGGCTGTTTCTGCAAGCTAATCCCGTTTTAAAATATGTATATTCTTAGGAATCTGACCAGACTGAATAACAACAATGCTCAGAGGAAAGTCACACTTGTATTTCAAAAAGAAATGAGCTCTCGTTGGAGAACGGGCTCAAAAGCTACGAAAACAAAAAGATGGCCTTGGCTTCTAATTGTGTGCCCTCTTCTGGGAAATCCTTCAACAGTTCTCCTCATCAATTGTAGCAATACAAGTACATGTTTTGGGTGTTCACTCTGTATTAGGCTGATGAACCTAGTAAAAGGTTCATGTACCCTTTTAGACTAGTTCCATGAGGTACAGTCATTCTATTACAACCCCTTTTTTATAAATGAGGAAACTGAGGCTCAGACAGCTGCGGTGACTAGCCTGTACTTTTAAGAATGTGAAAACTAGCATTTTAAGCGAATGTCCTGACTGCCCAGCTTCCGTTCGCAACCACTATTTTCTTAGGGCTGGCAGTCAGGAGGTACAGATAGGAGTTCATTTATACAATCCTCACGCCTTAAGTCCATTTACTCATTCTTTCAGTTGCCTGGTCTCTAAAATGATACTAATACTTGCCCACCTTACATCTCGAACTTCGCACACGAAAGTCAGAAGATGAGGAAGAAATGAATGACACATTGTGACTGTCTCTTTATATTTGGTGGAAAGAGAAGCGGCTGGGGGGACAAAAAAGGTCCTTCTAATTTCTTCTCACCTTTTACCGCCGGCATCATGAGTTACAAAGACCTGGGTTCTCTAGTCTTTTTCTTAACGGCCCTCTTAGCCTACTGTGGCCAATTTTATCCTTATTCAGGTGTCCTGTAACAGGCCTACATAGCAGAAACAGAAGCATTCTGGTAATTCTTCATGAACATAATCTGTGTGGACTCCAACCAAAGCATTCAGGCCTTGGAATGACAGTTTAAAAGCTAGATTATTAACAATGACTTCCTGTTTAGGGTCAAATCCACTAATTTGTGCTCCATAGTATTGGCCTAACATTTGGGCCCAGGGACAATCCTATTTTTAACACATCTGTCCTCCAAGGACTATAGACACATGAATTTAGCAGATAATGTCCCAGGGATCAAAGGAGTCTCATTACAGTCCTTACACACAGACAAAGAGAAATAACAGTTTGTTCTACTGATTGTCATGAAACCCAAAAGTCTTGATATTCCATCTTTTAAGTCAGTTGTAAAAAGAGAAAGTGTTTACACCTTTAATAGCGTGATGAAGATATATAAAGCTTGATCCAGCTGGCTGTTGGAAGTGAGAGCCGGTCGCTCCAGGGAGGATGGCTCTGTGGGGAGGGGGTGTGGTGGGCGGTTGGGGTT